>CM039474.1:484047-685694 GCA_022433065.1 Begonia loranthoides
CGCAGGGACGAAGCAAAAAGGCTAATAAATCCCCCCAAACCCAACTCACGCATAAATTGAAGTGTTATTTTTGGTTGGGTTGGTTGGATTTATTAGCCTTTTTGCTTCGTCCCTGCGACTCTCATATAAAAGAGTGTAGAGAGAGAAACTAGAGAGCGGTACTTCCTCTGGTGGGCGATAATTCCAAAGGCCTTCTCCCTTCGTTTTCTCCGTCTTTCCTTTCCTCTTATAGTTGCTTCTCCTTCTCCCCTGCTTTCCATCATTTCCTTCCATTTTCCCGGCTTTTCTCTGCACAGCGGGGCTTCGACAATGTCTTTTTCCGCGGCCAAGCTTTCTCATCCCCTCTATCTAAACGCCTCCACCCCCAGATCCAATGATAAGTCCTTGCAATCTTATTCTTTCCATTCCTGCTCCTCCTTTTTTGGATCCTCCGCCAGGCTTCGCTTCGATGCTCTCTCCAGGTCCATTCTTCCTGGCTCTCGCCGTCGATCCACCACTGTCGTTGCTGTTTCTGAAGCTGTTAAGGAAAAAAAGCTCAAATCATCATCCAATCTGGTATTGTTCACTTTCTATTTGGAATTCGTTTTGAATGTGCCTTCACTATGAGAGTTAGATCCTTCGATAATTTGGGGGATGGGATAATTAATCAATACATTTTCTGGCGTTCTCGGTGTGTGAGTGATTGGAGGTTGAATTAAGGTAGAATCTCGACATAATGGATGAATAACCTGCACCGTTGAGTTAATTAATTTTATAAAGTAATGATAACTATGTCCGACTTGAGCACTTATTGCATGTCTCTGTTTAATCGATTTTCGCTTCTACAGCTAATCACGAAAGAAGAGGGGTTGGAGCTCTACGAAGACATGATGCTGGGCAGAGCTTTTGAAGATATGTGTGCTCAGATGTATTACCGAGGGAAAATGTTTGGTTTTGTTCACCTCTACAATGGCCAAGAGGCCGTCTCAACTGGGTTCATCAAGCTTTTGAAGAAGGAAGATTGTGTTGTTAGCACTTATCGTGATCACGTCCATGCCATCAGCAAAGGTGTCCCAGCTCGTGCTGTCATGAGCGAGCTCTTTGGGAAGACCACTGGCTGCTGCCGAGGCCAAGGCGGCTCTATGCACATGTTTTCAAAAGAATTCAATGTGATTGGCGGGTTTGCATTTATTGGGGAAGGAATACCAGTTGCGACTGGAGCTGCCTTCACATCGAAATATAGAAGGGAGGCTTTAAAAGAGACAAATTGTGATGAAGTAACGGTAGCATTCTTTGGAGATGGAACGTGTAATAATGGGCAGTTCTTTGAGTGTTTGAACATGGCTGCGCTGTGGAAACTTCCTATTGTGTTTGTTGTGGAGAATAATCTGTGGGCCATTGGAATGTCACATTTGAGGGCAACTTCAGATCCAGAGATTTGGAAGAAGGGACCAGCATTTGGGATGCCTGGTGTCCATGTTGATGGAATGGATGTTTTAAAGGTGAGAGAGGTGGCAAAGGAGGCAATTGGGAGGGCCAGAAGAGGCGAAGGGCCAACTCTTGTGGAATGTGAAACATATAGGTTTAGAGGACACTCATTGGCTGATCCTGATGAACTTCGTGACCATGGTGAGTCTCTTTATCTTGGTTTAACATGATTTGCTGTTGCTTTTCGTTCTTAATTGTGATTTTTTTATTGGACATCTTTCTCTGCAATTGTACTCCTTCGATCATGCTATCCTCAGATCATACCTTTGCCAAATGCTGCTATAGATCAGTTATTTGCCTGCACCTGAAGTAATTGTTTTGCTTTAAGAAAATCTGCTAGATTTTTTCAACGAAATGAGATTACTTTTGAGAGTAAGACTCTGAATATTGATTTATGCAATATAGTTAACTTTTTTATTGTTCTAAGTATTTTAAAAGGTAGTTCTTTAATATAGTTCTTTTCAACTTGAAAGATATTGTTTTTCATTTGATATTTCTTGGTCTCCCCCAGTTTCTTGTACCGTATAGTTTTGAACACTGACAAAAAAAATCTGCATTGATTTTGGAACAACAGACAAAAAAGGGAGAACAAGACAAAATGAAGGATATGTCCTAGATTTTCTTGCCATATAAGCCCACTTCGCAAAACACTGTTTAATTTGGCTGATGAGAAAGCACTTTGAGAAACATTCTATAACATACAAGTGTTTAATTTTGCAGCTGAGAAGGCACGTTATGCTGCTAGAGATCCAATCACAGCTTTGAAGAAATACATAATTGAAAACAATTTAGTCAATGAGAAGGAGCTAAAAGCCATCGATAAGAAGCTCGACGAGCTAGTAGAGGAAGCTGTGGAGTTTGCAGATGAAAGCCCCCATCCACAGCGCAGCCAGTTGCTGGAAAATGTGTTTTCCGATCCAAAGGGATTTGGAATTGGACCTGATGGAAGGTACAGATGTGAAGATCCTAAATTCACTGAAGGCACTGCCCACGTTTAATCTTCCAAAGATGTACTCCTATTTATCTTATAAATATTTCTGATTGTGCTATTTTCCTCCATGAGTTTCTTATAATCTGCTAGTAAATCACCCATGAAAATGTATTAGCTTTTCCAAGTAAGCGGTTTTTTTCTTCTTCACAATTTTCAACTTTGGTGTTGCCACTGTTTCACTAATGTTCATTGGATTATTCTTTGGAATCCTAAAGGCTTGTGGACAGTACTTCGTTTGGTAAATAAATTTAGTCAATTTTCTGATTTTGCAATTAGATCGTTGATGAACAGCTTGTAATTTGAAGAAACATAGTTTGATATTCTGTTCACAGAGAACATTATTGAAAAATTAGGAAGCATCCAAGGCATCTATGATTGAACAAATCCTGGTTGCTTTCACTTCTTGCAATAGTTTTGACTCTTAAGTCGTACTGGGTGGGATTGTTCGATCTCGTATCGGGGCCGAATCCCCTTTATTTTGGTGGCTTTATACGACGATAACTTGATTTTGGAGCAAAAACCAATCTTAGTTGTTGCGAGTGTTGTGAATTGCAGTCAAATTTAGAAACAAACTCAAAACCTTCTTGATCTAGATTGAACTTTTCTGGCCAAGTACTCGCCCAAACCAAAACCTGCAGCCACTATCCTCGTATCTCTGTTGATCTCCATCTTCAAAACCTGTTCTAAAACTTCCCCAGTTTTCTCTGAGTCATCTTCATCACATGTTCTACAAACCATTATCTCCCAAGTTTTTAAGTGTGGGGCTTCCCCGTTCTTCAACATATTATCAAGAACACCATAAGCTTCCTCTAGCCGACCTACTTCGCAGAAACCCTTGATCAGATCATGAATCACTGAAAAATGTGGAGAAAACCCTTTTGAAATCATCTCCTCCAAATACTCATTTGCCTGATCAAAGAAGAACTGTTTGCATAATCCACCGATCAGAGTCCGGTAAGACACTAAATTAGGTAAACACCCATTTGACTCCATATCCTCCAAAACCTTACACGCGTCAACAGCTCGTCCTTCTCTGCAAAACCCTAGAATCACTGTATTGTAATGAACAATATCTGGATTGCAACCCTTCACCTTCATTCTGCAGAGAAGCTTATAAGCTTCTCTGAGCTTCTTCTTCCTGCATAAACTATTTAACAATGTCGTGTAGCTCAGTGTATCAGGAACATACCCTTTGTTCAACATATCCTCCAGCAAATCGACAGCGCCGTTTACTTGATTCTTCCTGCACAATCCCTGCATTAGAATTCGATACGACTCCACATCTGGAACTAGATCTCTCTGAAACATTTTGTTGAACAGTGAGTAGGCAATACTCTGATCTCCATTCAAGCAGAAAGCTCGCATCATAATGTTGTACGATTTGGTGTTGGGAAATACTCCGTAAT
This sequence comes from Begonia loranthoides, assembly GCA_022433065.1. Classification (NCBI taxonomy): domain Eukaryota; kingdom Viridiplantae; phylum Streptophyta; class Magnoliopsida; order Cucurbitales; family Begoniaceae; genus Begonia; species Begonia loranthoides. The sequence continues at coordinate 487,912 of CM039474.1, forward strand.
GGCGAGCTTGCTTGAAGAGATCGAAAGCTGGTCGGATAAAGTTCCGGTGAGAAACGAGAATTTCCAGAATACAGTTTAGGTTTTTGGGCGAAGGCTTGCAGTCAAATTGAACCATGGAATAGAACGTTTTGAGAGCTTTATCTGGCAAATTAGCTTCTCCATAGACATTGATGAGGTAGGAGAAGAGCTTCGGAGTGACTTGATACCTATTGGATTTGAGGCTAAGAAGAAGATCATCGATGAGAGAGAAATACCTGGAGCGACCAAGTTTGAGGATTAGAATCAGGTAAGATGAGTAAGAATGGCGGAAATTAGGTTCGCGGGAGGCGAAATCGAATATTTCTTTGGCGAGAAGGGGATCGGATTGGGAGGCGATGAGTTTCTGAACTCTACATGGCGATCCAACAACCGAATCGGAAGAGTAAGCTCGTCGATGACGACGATGACCCAATTCTCGCTTCTGATTCAGCGCTGGGGTTTCCAACAGGGTCTCACTGGGTTCTTCCAGGTGATCCTGATGAGACGAGTAGGAGCAGAAGAAAAAGACAGAAGGTGTTTTTGACGGAAGAAAGACACAAGAATGGCGGAGGCGATTCGTCGTTCGAACGTCACACAGACGATGTAGAAACTGGCTCATCATTGGGAGAGAAAAATGAATTAACGTGACATAGACGTATAAAGAAATACATCAACCCGGTCGGACCGGACCGAAGCAATTTTATATTTATGTAATGTCAAATTTTTGCACCATATAATATCAATTCATGAGAATTTATTGAATCTGATTTCTGAGGAATACATTTGGCAACATGTATTCTACTTTTTCCTCTTCTTACAAATCTCTTTTCTTAAATTCATTTGTTATTTTGAAAATTTAGCAACACGGGAGTGCTCGTTGTCGTTGATTCTTCAATATCAGTCGATTCAAACCTCTACCCACTTTTACTCAAGTTTCATCTTAGTCGTGGGATGGATGGATTATCCGAGGTCTATAAAACAACAATGACAATTGTCCTATCAAAACTCGCTTTCGACAATGTTGATTCTCTAGAGTTACTCCCTTGTTCTAGTCTAGTTATTGTTGAATTTGCATGAGATATTCTAATGAAAACGGATTGTTGTGAATTCTTAGTGTGATTTTCACTTGGTACGTAAATCTTAGATGTACGAGTTTTAAACAAAGGGTAATGCTATGTAGGCTTTTAGTCTACAATATAATCTTACACTCTAACTTGGAATTTACGTATTATTTTTTCATTGATAGAATTATTATGTTATAAATAATATATAAATTAATAAGTAAATGACACGTAAATTAGGAATGTTCATGGTCCGGCGATTTGGTTTGGTTCGGTTCGATTTTGAAATGAAATTGAACCAAACCGTTAAGTTTTTGTTTTTATATGGAAGAATCGAAACCGAGTTTTTGGTATTTGGAACCGAACCAGAATTTCGGTTCAGGTTTGGATTTGGTTCGGTTCGATTTTACCTTCTCTATTTTTTTTTTTTCATAAATGGCTTCCAAAAACAACGGCTAGGCTCGAAACAATGAAAGAATTAACCTCACAATGTCAAACAGATGCCGAATACAATTTCTATTTGCTATAAAATCAAATCTCTTGCATATATTCTACAATTCTGGACATAAATGGCTTCAAAAATCTTAACTATTGAGCTTGGAACAAACATCCAAAAACTTAAAGAAACGAAAGAATTTACAATATATTATTCAAACGAAGCAATTTTCCTTTATTTCCCCATATTTTCTCTAAAAGCAAACAAAATTCAGTAAAGCAAACCTGCAAGTTCATAAACTCATCTGAAAAAGTGAGGCATCCTGAGCTTCTCCCTGAATAACCTCAAAGCATCAGAGTAGAATTTGATCTGATCGGGTGAGACACCGATCTGAGGAGGAGAATCGAGTTGCTCTTGGAGAAGTCTGCCATAACTCTGGCTTCTCTCCGGCGAGAGTGCTTAGAAACAAGGTTTCCCAGCTATTTGATTATGGGAAGACAAGGATTTTGGTCCTCATATTGAATGGGCATGGAAATTGGTCCTCCGGGAAAGGCCGATGTTCTTCCCTTCCTCCCGAAGGGATGGCCTTTGCTGGAGTTTTGCTCTAGGAAATGGGTTGGGCTTCTCATCTATGTTGACAAGTGAGACCTCTTCTTCTGTTCTTATTGAGAAAATCGACACCGAAGCCTGAGAAAACTGTGGAGGAGAGCAGCGAACGACTGGAGCAGAGCAACGACTGGAGCAGATTCGATGAGCGATGAAGACAAACTGCGGAGGCACGAAAGAGAACCCTAGCAAGAGAGCGGACAGCGAGCGAACACAGAATGCGACTGGAGCGAATTCGACGAGCGACGAAGACGAACTGCGGAGGCACGAAAGAGAAACCCATCGAGCGAGCGGACAGCGAGCGAACTCATAATGGGAACAAAACAAACAGTCAGTAACCCTAAAACTGACTCTCGGTTGGGTTTCGGTTCTTCGCTTTTGAGAAACCAAAACCCAAAATCGAAAACCGAACTAAAACATCCTGTTCTCACTAAAGGAACCGAAATTTAGTTTTTTGGTATTCAAATCGAACCGAACCGACAGAATCAACCGATTTCAGTTTGATTCTTTATTTTTGGTTCGGTTTGCACATCCCTAACATAAATGTCACGTCAAAATGTGAGATTAGAGTGTAAAATTAAAGTGTCAACGTGACATTACTTTTATACAAATGGTCAAGGCGGACTTAAACTACTTGCACACCCCTTGTCAATTTTTACAGTTAAAATTAACCGAAATTGCCACTTATCAATTTTTTTTTTCTAAATAATCTATTTAATTAATTATTTTTAAAAGAAATAAACTAAAAATCAAACCTAAATTTTTTTTGGGAAAATAACAAATCAACTATCGTAATTTGTGATAAATAACAAATCAACAACTAAACATTTTTTTGCTAAAAAATTAACCACCAAACTATGAAAAAAAATTGCCGCTAATATTATTGTCACGTTTGCCATTAAACGCAGTGATTTTGATCTACGACGGCTCGTCTACTAATTTGCTGCAACTCAATAGTTTTTTAAAAAATAACCTTATAATATTGATGGCCCGCCGCGGATCATATACGACTGCCGTGGGTTATTGATTAACTGCGGCGGTTTAATACCAAGCCGTTGCGGTTGACTATAAACCGTGGTTGCTTAATACTGATTCACCGCGATTCATCGTGTCTCGTTCTGCGTTTCCAGAGCCCTAGTATATAAGAATCGCATGTGAGGTTCGGTGAGTTCACAGCGAATCATGGAATCCTCAACGACGCTGGAAGCAATGTTGGAGTAAAGCTCAACGACGATGTTTTGATAGTTAAGTACTATGGTCTTCCTGGGGAGCAAGACAAAATTTTTCAATGTTTTGGGAGCTGTAAAGAGGTGAAAGAGTTACAGGCTAAGTTTCGGCCATTGTCGGTATAGTTACAGGACTCTGAGTGCTCTGAGCGGGTCACATACAACAGAGCACCTCAGAGCACTCGGAGTCTTGTAACTGTACTGGCAATGGTCAAAACCTAGCCTCCAACTCTTTCACCTCTTTACAGCTCCCAAAACATCAAAAACTTTTGTCTTGCTCGCCAAGAAAATAGTAGTAGTTAACCCTCAGAATATCGCCGTTGAGCTCCACTCCAACATTGCTTCCATCGTCGGAGAGGACTTCGTGGTTCACGGTCAACTCACTGAAGCATCGGTTGATGGATGCCTGCTAGGAAGGATGCATGCTTCAAAAATGCAAGGTGAAATGACATTTCAAATGAAGTGTTATAACGACGTTCATACTTGCTCGAGAAAAATAGAAACCCGTCATGCCTTAGCCAAACGAGTAGCAAGCGAAGCTTTGGTTTTGCATCACGGTGAGTCCATCCAATATGGAATATCAGATAGTGGGATTGAGAGAGCAACCGTGCAAGGATCAATAGATGAACTGTGTGTCGAAACCAGATATATGTCATCTACAACAGTTTCTTCAAGGTAGACAGTTGGATGTTCATCAAGAAACAATACGAATGCTTGAGGTGGTTAGCGCACACCAATTCTTAGTGCACATATACATGATATGGTTGTAATGGAATTTGGATTGTGTTTGTCATGCACATATACACGATATGGTTGTAATGAAATTGGTAAATTGGTTTGCAGTTGTAATGCACATGTAAATGATATGGTTGTATATTTTGGTTGTTGATGATAAATGGAAATGGATTAGTATGAAACTGTAAAATTAGCAACATTTCCCCGAGTTAACATTTAACTTTTTGATCAACTGCGTTTCAATTTGCTTGAATCTGTGAATGATAGTTATGCACAAGTTGCTTAACTCGCAGTGGATCAGTATTAATTTTTCGTGGTTTATTGTCAACCCGCGATGAATCGGTATTAATCCGCCACAGTTTATTGTCAACCTGTGGCAGGTCGTCTACTACTTTGCCACGGCTCAATATTCATACAAAAATAACCTTATAATATTGATGGCCCTCCGCGGATCATATATGGCCGCCGCGGGTTGACTACAAACCATGGTGAATTAATACTGATCCGTCACCGTTCATCGTGCCTCGTCTGACTTGTACAAATTCACAGTACACTCCTCGCAATTTGTTAGCGATTAGAGAACTCTAGAGATTTATGAGAGCTAAAGTGAACCGCATTTTTGCAAAATTGAAGCATTTGTTGAACACCAAATGACATCTCAGAGTGTTAAGGAATATGTTATTAGGGGTGTGCAAACCAAACCGGAACCGATAGATTCGGGTCGGTTCTGGTCGATTTTGCACACTTAAAAAATGAGTTTCGGTTCCTGTTGGGGAGAACCGAGAATTTTGGTTCGATTTTTTATTTTGGTTTCTCAAAACCAACAAACCAAAACCTAACTGTGTAATATATTTAGGGTTGTAAGCTGTTCTTCTTCACGCCGCTTCTCTTCATCGCAAACCCGGGACTACTACTCGGACTCGTCGAGTCGGCTGTGAAAAAGCTTGGACAGATCGAACTCCATCAGGAAGATGGTAGCTGCAGTGGTGGGGGAGATCGACAAGATGAAGTCGTCTGTTTCAAACGCCAAGGTTACTCCAATGACGGTCGATTTCTTTCGAGGACCGAAACTGGACAACTGTTTGGAATCATTCGAAACGTCTTTCAGGAACTCCGCATCCATCGTCGAGAACATAGAACGAAATTGCCCTAAAGAGCACCGTCGGTGGGGAAAAGGGTGGAACATTTGGGGATTTATACACAGACTAGAGGGAAATAATAATAAAGAAGCATTTGAAGACAGAGTAAACAAAGTAAATGGGGAAGGGAGAATGCCCTCAGATCCGAAAATGTTATGAAGCCACAGCAGCGTTGTACTTCTTTCTGGCGATGAGGAGTTCATTTGGTTGCCAAGTTTAATCTCTCCCTCTCTCTCTCTTTCGAACAGAAGAACACTCAAATATCATCTAGTTGGGAAGAGATTTTGAAATGCTTTTGGTGGTAGATGGTTTACAAATGTAGAATTCTAGATCTATTTATTGCTAACTTTCTTCGGTTACCTTCTCAGAATTATCAACACCATCTATGCGATCACCAAGTGAAAACTTCATGTTGCTGTTATTGTGTCTGATATTGTTGTTTTTTCACTTTTGACAGGTATATTGTTGTTTTTTTTTTGGTCGAAGTTATTATTCGAGACTCTGTATGAAAACTACTTGAATAAGATTTAGCAGTGTGTAGTTGGATTCAAAATGCCAGAATGATATATTTTTATTTTAAATATCTTCATTCATCTACGTAATGCAGGAACAAAATGGTTTTGCAATTGAAAGAAAAAAAAAAAAGTATGCAAAACTGGAATCGGAACCAGAACCGAAATTCCGACATAGTTCTTGAGACGCAGGTGAACCTATTATCACGTTTACGTTTTCAAGTGTTATTTGAATTATGCTAATTTCATTTGCAATGTGTTCTGCAGAAGTATGATGTGCAAGGTCCACAAGCACACATACACAAATGTAAACATTAACCTTCCTTGATTAGAGAAGACGACGCTCAACCAAAGTGGCTATTACCTATGGTGGTAATGCATGGTTGTAATTAAATTGATATATTGGTTTGATAAATTTGGTTGTTGATGATAAATGAAAATTGATTAGTATGAAAATGTCAAATTGTCAACTTTTCCCACTGCGGACTGATACCTCGCCGCGACGGATAGTTATCAGGCCGCCGCGGCCCGTCAGAACATCTGCAGTAGCTTGTTTGTAACCGCGGCAGTTTGTCAACTATCCTTGGCAGACCACTTTAAAAAAATTGAAAATTTTGCAAGAATTTCGTTTGTTTTTAGTATATCCCTCCTGTGACATTATCAAAAACAGATATTTTTCTCAACAGATATTATCCAAACAGAAAAAAGAAAACATTAACATGTAAAGAGTCAAAAATTCTTTATTATGCACAACAAAGTCTGTATTTCTACACATCTCAACTACCCTAAGCCCCCTCTTCTGCCTAGGTTTCGACGGTAAATCTGTGATTTCAAAAGATAACTACGTGTCCACGTATACGTTGGATGCTTTGATGTACAACGGAACCTTCATGGGTACATTATCATGAGGGTGGAACTGTTCCTTCTTCTCGCAATTTCGGATGACCCCCAACCCCTCACTTGTACACCAAAAGATGCCCTGCGAGCTGAAATGCAAAATGAACAACCAACACATAAGCAAAAAACAATATGAATCTATACAAAGAAAAATATATACCACTCTTTGTCAGTTGGCACGATGATCAAGATTCCTTCAGGCAGCAATAGCTGGTAAGGGCATTGAATGTGTAGGTCAACAGATGACATAAACACGTTTGCCTTGAGTGTGACTGAAATGTAAACCACGCATTAGAACTGTTTAAACATGAACGACAAACTAGAAAAGTGAGATGTTTACTTACGTGAATCCACCCTAGTGTAAGGAGCGATTTTTCTTGTTGAACATTGAAGTATTATTATTCGTTTTCTGCATAGCACTGCATACAAAGAAAACAAAGCAAGGATAAGTTCTAAGATAAAAGCTTCTAAACTAAGATACAAAGAAAGCTTCTCACCGTGTTTGATGTTCCTACTTGCTGAGGGAAGATAATCTCAGTGATGTTGTACTCATCCTCGACTAGCTTTCTCGAAAGAATTGTGCACATCTCCACGTTATTCCGAGTATTTCTAAGAACATACTTCGTGAAAATATCCATCAGTTGACTTGGCAGCCAAAAAAATTGACAAGAGCCCGTAAGACTAATAAGGCATGTATAAGTGCAAACACACATATATAACCAAATCGAAGATGTACTACATGCACAGTTTTAAGTGGCGAAGGATTAGGTTAGCCTCTTAGGGCAATGGTGCTGCTAATTTCAAACACATTATTACGTCGCACATAAATAAAGTAAATACTGGAATTTGCGTAAAATGTAAATAACTTACAAGCGGTCTGTGGCTTCCATTGCTGAAGAGGACGATGGAGTGGCTGCTGTAGGGGCTGGTTGCTGCTCCATTCTCTAAAATGCTGCCAATATCTCATGATGCCGCTTCTCTGCTCGCTCCTCCATTTTTTGCATTTGGAGCAGTCCCATTTGACATTGCTCCTCCATTTTTTTAATTTGGAGCAGCCCCATTTGAAGGTGTTCCTCCATCATTTCTATTCTATTCCGCGTCATTTGATGGAGCTCCTCCATCTGGTGCATCTAGCCGGACATCTCCTCAAGCATCGAAGTATAATGAGATGTCTAAGGAGGGGGAAGAGTGATCGGCTATGGAGCATCCTCCTCTATGTGCTGTGTTCCTCCGAGGGGGCTCGAGGTTGTTCCTCTGAGGGGGCTGAAGGCTGAGCCACTAAGGGGGTGGAGGTTGTACAACTGAGGGGAGGAGGGGTGCTAGCGCCTGGGATACCGTACCTCACTTCTTTGGGGTCTTACGTACTCATTCCTCTCCAACTTTGCTAACCCCCATTCGATCCACTTTCAATCTGTTGTTGACATCTGTGGCCTTCTCTTCGATTCTTGGCTCATCCTCCGAGATCGGTATCCCAGACTGCTCAACAATCCACTGAATGAGCCAATTGAATAGCAGACTCTTGGCCCGGTTGTTCAGCACCACATGCATGTGACTCAAAATGGCATATTTGATGTCCACTTTTTTCCTAGTGAACACCTTCTCAAGCAAATAGAGATTCATGCAGACAACATGGTCTCAATGTCCATCCCGAGGCAAAATGGTATGCGTTATGATGATGTGGATCACTCGGGCTATGGCATTCAGCTCACTGGACTTTTGGTTTCTTGTACGCGCCAATCTCAGGATCTCGATGCAACAATCTAAGCACTGTCAGTTCTTCTCTTCATCTGACAAAAGGTGGCTCCTGAGACACATGCTAATATTGATCGCTTGGTCCTTCCATCACACATGCAAACATCACGTTAAGATCATTGGGAGTCAACCTCAACTCCCGTCCAAACATATAAGTCTAGACCTCTAATGGTTGGGTGGACAATTCCAAATTTGCATAAAACAGCTTCACAACCCTCTCACAGTAACTTCCACCCAATCGACACAAACTGCCTAAGTCAGTCCCCTCAAACAATTGTTCAATTTCCAACTCATTCAAGGACTCGAAGTCTACTATTCTAAAAATAATAATTGAACGGTGTTTAACATCAAATTCATATCGTTCCTTGGCGTAGGTTGTCCTGAAGAGTGGGGAGTGGAAATTCGCTACAATGGGTTGAAAACAGACCAGTGCACCTACTACCGGTCATTTTTTAAGTTGCAGTTGAGGTTGGGGTTGTTCTTCAACCTCGACTCCTCCATCTTCACCCGCCGCAGATGCTCCAGCTTGCACCGTGGCAGGTGCTGCTTTAGTCGCAGGTGCTCCATCTTGCACCGCCGCAGGTGTTGTTTTCACCACAGGTGCTCCATCTTGCATCGTGGTTGGTACAGTCCGGTGAAACTAAGCGATGAGTTCAGTTGCAAGTCGACGGTGTTCATGGGCATAGTCCGTCATTTCTACTTGTGGTTGCAGGTGAGTTTGCAACATACCATCCTTTCGCTTGAGCGTCATTTTCTTTGCACTGGAATCCATTGGTATCAATTGCACAGTGTGGAACGAAGGTCTAAGAGTACGAATGTTTGCCAAGGATATCGTGGTTCGTGGTGAACTCGCCGGAGCGCACGATCAATTCTTATATAGTAGGCTAGAGGAACAAAGAATGAGGCACGATGAATCGCGACAGATCAATATGAAACTGTCGCGGTTTATAGTAAACCTGCGGGAGCTTAGTATTAAACTGTCGCGGTTTATTGTAAACCCGCGGTAGGTCGTTTATGATCTGTGGTGGACCATCAATATTATAATGTTAATTTTTTAAACGTGTTGAGTCTCGACAGATTAGTAGACGAGTCGCCGCAGCTAAAAATTAAAGTGTTTAACTGCAAACATAATAGTGATATTAGCGGCGACTTTTTTTTATAATTCAGTAATTAATTTATTAGTAAAAAAAATTTAGTGATTAACTTGTCATTGATAGTTAGTTTGTCTTTTTTTTTTTTTTAATTTACTTTTTCTTTTCATATTTACTCAATAAAGATTCCACCCCTTGGCAGTCTTTTCCGTTCTCTCTCTCTCGGTCGCTCCTACTCCCAAGTTTCATCTCCCTCTTTCTCCTCTATTATCCATCACTCTCACACTTAACTGTTTTTACAATTTTCTTGCAATACCAAGTTGGTATGGGACAGAAGCAACCAGCATCTGTCCTCGTCGATGTCCCTCTCCGTCTAGTGAAGAAACAGAAGCAGTGAGCCGTTTAAATCCAGCTACTAAGAAAGAAACAGAGTGACAACCTTCCGATATTTTCTATCTCCATACTTCAAACCAAGTATCCTCGACGGAACGTTTCTGCAACACAGCATAACACTGGACACATGTTCTTAATTCAGGTGAAGAATTCAGATTCGGGTTGTCGTCGTGGCATGAGAAAGTTCGTTCCAGTTGTGAGATAGGGATCGGATAATGTCATATGATAGAGCTCAGTGGCTCAAATAAGGCTCGGTCATATTTAAAAAGCTCTTACTCGACATATGTATGTGCAAATATGCTATCATATTTCTATTCCTAAATCTATTTTAAGATAATGTATTCTATTTGGATTATGACTCAAAACAGACAATACTATATTGGTGTAACCGATTCTTTAAAAATAATATGAGAGCTAAAGACCAACTAGAAATATGGTCGACAAATATACTTGGGTTCGAAGGAAAAGAAATTGTGACAACCCACAGATGTAAAATAATGACCAAGTAAGTTACAAAGGTCATCTTTGAAATAGTGAACTTTCTCATTTTATTTTCGTGACTTTTTCAGTTTGGAATTTTTACGTAAATCAACGATCATATTTGTTAGCCTCGGCAGCGGCCTGACGGGCCTTGGGGAGGGCACCAAGGCCGGGTCAAGTTCTGCCAGCTCTCCAAGGGGAGGTTCGTGGGTCGACAATGGGCCTCCATCCACCAGAGGTTTGTCGAAGTTATGTCCGTCGGCCTGTCAAGCCGTTGGCCAGCCCTCCAAAAGAAATTAGATCAGGCCCGGCTGGAGACAGGCTTTGCCCAAAAAAAATTCAAGGCCCAGCCTATGAATGGATGATGACCCTGACATATTCAATTCCAGTGTAAATTCTGGGATGATGTATCTGATAGGCAGGACTCAGCACAGAATATATATTAAATTTAGGCCAGTAAAAGAATTCTTTTAGTTCAGTTTGTACTGCTTTCCATATCAGTTAAAAATCTTACGTTAGAAAGTTTCCTGTTTGAGTAAGTAAAAAACACGTCAAAGAATTGAAAGGACAAACCCAGTTTTCTAGCACTCCCATGCACGCAAAGAACCCTAGAATTTAAGGGTATACCCACCTTCTGAAAAACACAGAGAAGGCAACCCCATCCATCAACAGTACTTAAAATGGATCTTCCCCAACACTATAGTTGTTGATCCTTGAAGCTCTTTAGGTGACAAATTGTTTCCATGGAATTCAATGAAAGTTCGTCTTTTTCATCAAAATCTTATTTATTTGTCACCAAATTTATTTTAGGATAATTAAATGTCACTACCGTTATAGTTTTTCTCATTTTAGCTTGTTTGAGAGTTAAAATGTTAGTGTCGATAATTGAGGTAGTGTGACAACTGCCACGTCAAGATAAGACAATTCCACTTTAGTGAAAAACTGGTACGACATTCAAGGGGGGAGTATCTTCTTATTTGGCCTTTGGGGTGTAACTGAAACTCATTCATTCTTTTCTGGAGAGCACAAGAGGTTTGGGCGTGCGAAGGGATGAATGCAAGAATGAATTCCCGTGTGATCTATCGTGTTAAGCGAGTGACTTTTGTTGGCCAGAGCGGAAAAATTGATGGACAATGGTGATTGTTAATCACCTTTTTGCTATTGTCTTCAAGAATTTTGAAATCAAATGAGATGATTTGGTGTTTTCATTTGAAGGTTTGAAATGTATTCTTGAAGTACAAAATTTTGGAAGAAAAATAGAAAGCAAAACCTAAGTTTTTCACGTGTATGAAAATTGGTAATTTCTTCTTTGCTTATTGTGGAAAAAGTTTGGATTTTAAATGGAGGATTCATTTCTAAATAGAAAAGTAGAAACCTGTAGTTAGAAGGTTGAGATTAAGTGCATAATTATATTCACATAAAGATTATAAAATAATTTGGTGAAGGTTTGATCGAAAAAAGGATGAAATTAGACTAAAATTGTTGGTGTTAGAGAGAATGACGCTAGGCCGCGGCTCGAGCCCAGTTTTGGGTTGCAGCTTGGCTTATTTGGGAATGGTGAAATTAGACTAAAGTTGTTGGTGTTAGAGAGAATGGCGCTAGGCCGCGGCTTAAGCCCAGTTTTGGGTTGCAGCTTGGCTTATTTGGGTAGCAGCTCGAACCTCGTTTTGGGTCATATTTGAACTTTAAACCCCAATATTTTTGTGTTGTTTCAAAGCCCGTTTTTACACTATTTTGTGTTCCCTTCTCAATTGTTCTTGAGTCATTTTATTTAATATAAAGTTTGGAATTTGAGCGAGGATTTCGATGTTAATTTTATGATACCGTTATCTTTAGATTCTAATGCTTAAAGTTTGAACTTGACATATATTAGACTTACCCAGATTTGGATTGAGCTAGGTTATTAATAGGCCCATTTGAGATAAAGATTTATTTTTATATCCAGCACTGCATTGATTTTTAAAATATTATTTTTAGATGTGTTCTCAAGTAAAATGACGTGTCCAATTTTATGGTCGTCTAAGTTTTTATATTCTAATGTATTTTTCACTGAACATATTTTATTTGAGTATGCATATTAATTCATTATAGTGTTGGGCTCTACGTGGGGCAGCATCCTGCCTGGCGGTGGGCCATTTGGAACGTGGCGTTGGCTGAGCTAGCTTAAGGGGTAAGGAATGCGCCTTTGCTATCACCTATAAGTTTTGATATGAATGGTTAGCGCTTGGATCCTAACATATATCACACCATAGTGAAATGTTTTATCATTGCCCTATTGGTTGTTTTATAAACCAGTTTTATTACATATGTTTTATATATGACATGTTTCCCATTTTAATCATAATTATATAGTTGATCGTAAAACTGTAAAATCTAGTTAAATTTTTTTTAAGGAAAATTAATTCCCTTTCTTTTTCGTAACTCTCCTTTGATCCGCAGGAGCATTTGCACTAGGGAAGGAAAGTTTCTTCCTTTTCCTTCCCTGGTTCTCTCATTCCATGTCAAAAAAAGACGTTCTTTTCCCCCTTCTCTTCCTCACAATTCTCTTCAATTTACCCTCAGTGTACACCACCGATAGAGATTTGGAAACCATTCTTGGCAGATTTTTGAAGAAAACTCTAAGTCGGATTTGTTAGACAGTATGCACGCCTATAAAGGGGGAAGGAAGGGAGGGTGAATTAGGTGTGCTAATTTTTTCATGTGATATTTATTTTTCTAATCCTAAGTGATTTATCAATAATTAATAAACAATCAATCACAAATATAAATGAGTTTAGGGATAGAGAAAATGCAAACCAAGTTTGTTCATGCGTTTAGCAACTCCGGCCTACATCTGCGCTCCAAGTTTCCCACTTGGAGACCCTTAATCACCTAAGCTCCCCAATTAGTGATGATTGACTTTACGGGTGTCAACTAAACCTTTATAATGACTCTTTCTCAAAGTGTCACCCTTTTGTTCAAGGTTTAAGTACAAGAATTGGAAATATAAAATACAACTTAGAACTTAAGCTCTCCAAATATAGATCACAAGTTTGGGGAATGAAGAGTTAGGTCTATGCACTCATTTGAATATAGAGAAATCTTGTACGAATTTTGGCAGAGCTTTGCTCTCGCTTGGTTAAATTGAGCTTCAGAGTGTCTTCTATGTATAAACTCTGCTAGACCGGTCGACCACCTCTATTTTGGCCGACCTCCTTCCGACTGTTGGAAAGTTACCCATTGAGAAATACAGTTGGGCTGTCAACCAAATTGTCCCTAGTCGACCGCTTTTAGGCATAGCAGAAAACTGGCTCAAATTTGTCCATTTTGTCGGTCGACCACTTCAACTCCAATCGACCACTTCTTCAACAGTTTCAAAATGTCGAGCAATTTGTCTTTATGGCCGGTTGACCGCGTCTACTATCTTTCATCAAACTGGTCGACCACCTCTTCTCCAAAGTCGACCTCTTCTCTATGTTTTGCCTTCATTGAATCCTTTAAGTTCCAATGATCAATATACAAACTACATGGATATATTTTCAATAATGAATAAATGTATTTACTTAATTCAAACAAATACATAATAAATAATTTAATTATTCAAATAAAACCATCATCATCAAGACAAATAACCTAATGTCTACTAGGCCAACAAGATTTGCCCATCATGATAAGTCGATTTCTCCTCTTCTATAATCCCAATTTCTGACATAAATATTGAATTTTTGTAGTCCTCAGTTAATTGATTTTTTGGATTATAGAATTGATGGATTAATTTGACTCTGAACTTTGATTTATGGAGAATCGATGTTGATGACCGGTTGGCTGGATGAAGCCGACTATTGTTGTAACGACCCATTTTTCCTTTACTTTAAACGTTTAGAATTGAAACTCTTTTTCTTTATAAAATGCGTAGTGGAAAATTTTTCTTAATAAAAACATTTGACAATAAAAGTAATGAAGTGTCGTGGACAAAATTTCTTCTTTAAATCCTTACACTTTACAAAACCATTTCATGAATTAAAAGAAAGTGACATGTCCTAAACTCTTACAAATACATTTCATACACATTTTATAAATACATTGTCTTTCCCTTTTGCGTTTAGCCCAGCCAACAAAAGATCCAAAACGCGGAAATTCTCCATCAACTGCTCTTTTATTTCTTTCTCTACTATGAGTACCTACATCACAAGACATAATCTATAAGCATAATGTTTAGTAAGAAATGAGATGCATTATGAATCGTGAAATGCACTTATAAAACCTTTTCATTTCTGTTTTCTGAACATTCATTTGTTTACTTAAGAAAGAGTGATGAACTTTGATCAATGGTGAACTTTTCCTATAACGGTGAACTTTAGTTGTTACCCATCCTTCTTAACATTTTAGGATTTAGTGGTGAATATTAACCAACTCTAGCCCTTATTTACTTGCATTCATTTCCATTTTCATTTTTATTAGCAAAACATGTATGTGTATATAAAAACCTTTTCGTACTTTTCTTAAAATTATGATGCATGAACATGTATGCATTCATCAATCTATATCTCAGCATATCATCAACATGACCAAGCACATTATCAATTCAACATATTCCTAAGTCCTAAAAAATATTATGTACATGATTTCTATCAATTCAAGTAATGAATTCTCAAACCATTATTATCATGTACAGAACTTAACACCTAGCGATTATGGCCTAGCATCAAACATCAAAGAAACAACAATAACCTAATTCTTGTGATGCAGCCAAGAAAAAGCAAACAACATACAATCACTTCTTACCTTAATTTCCTTGGAGAAATTGAGAGATTACAAACTTCCTAGGGTTTCTTCTTCTCCAAATTACTTCTTCTTCAAAGTTAAAGTCTCATCTTCCTCTTCTTCTCCTCCACCCACACGTTTTCGCCTCTTTTTCTCCCTTGGTCTTTCTTCTCTTGTCTCCCTCTCACTCCCACGATTTCTTCTCCTTTCAAGCTCTCTTCTTCCTTTTCTTAATTTCTCTTGCAAACTCCTTCATTCTAAAGGAAACAAGCTTTATTCTTCTTTTTTAGCCATCCAAGCAAGAGGTGGCATTCCTTCAGCAAACAAATGTTGAGTAATCAATTCTTTTCCCCACTTAAATTGTGACATGTCATCTAAAGTTGGCAGCTTTTCACATATGCGATCGACCACAAATTCACTTCCAGTCGACTGCAAATCACCCCAAAGCTAACATATTCTAATATGTCACAAGCCCGACCTATTACAAATCCACATCAGGTCGACCGTAAATCTACCTGAGAGCCCTCCATTTTTCATTATCTACAATCTTGTCGATCAACCAACACTGTTGGTTGACCACACCCTACCAATTCTCAATAACATGAAAAGTTCTTAATTTCCAAAGTCCAAAAACCGCAATTTAACCACATCATTACTAAATCATCTAATACAAATCCAATAATCATCATTATTTAATCTTATGTTTATCATGATAAGAATCAAGGTATTACAATTGTGCCATAAGAAACTCGTCGGCAATGAAAGGTTGAAACGCAACTCAGCAAATGCTAAGTTGTGGTGCATGAAACTTACACCTTCAGTCAGATGCACGAATTGCCGAGACAGAAAAATCTCGGCTAGAGTTGGGAACGTCAGCATCGAGGGGCAACGACGTCTGCATCGAGAGACAAGGACGTCCAGTCCGCGAACGGGCCGTGTGAAAGGGTCTTCGTTCTGTCTTTGTGGGTCGTGGACCAAAAAGAGTGTTGGGTTGCAGATTGGACTATCCAATTGAGCTGCAGTCCAACTCCTTTTGTGTTGTGGTCCAATTCAATTTTGGGCCAGATTTTTAGTATTTTTCCGCACAATTAATTTTAATTTAATTTTAAATAATAACTGGAAATATTAAGGTATAAAAATTTGACTCAAAATTTAATGCCTTCATTTTTTAATATGTACCAAATTTAATTAAAAATTCGTGGATCGTTGGATTTTGATTATTGGGCTTTAATTAGTTTAAGCGCATTTTGAGGTAGAGATTAATTTTTATGCATTGCATTGCATAATTTTTATAAAATAAATATTTTAAGACATGTCTTATATAAAAATAACATTTCCATATTATGGTCATTGGGTTTTTATATTATATTTAATTTTCATTGTACACGTTTTATTTAAGCATGCGTATAAAAATTATTGGATCAACTCAAACATGTGAGCTGAGTTCGATCAACCCAATTTGGGCTCTGTTTTATTTTATGTACGTTCGATCATAGGAGGATGTGTTTGTTGGTTGTTGATTAGAGTAATAAGACAGTTGTATACATCGTGTTCCTAGCACAAAACCCTAAACCTGATCAGGGTATTTATGTGCTTTCGTGATCACCAAATATTGCTTTTATTTTGTGATATGCTTATAGCATTGTGTACCAAGAGTTCGTGAGTGTTTTTATTTTTATTGAGATTTTTTTATTTAATACAACGATTGTCTATTTTAATTATGCACCACATATTAGTAGGTTGTTTTAAACACGTTTCGTTTTATATAAATTTTCTAAAATGAATTTTTGAAGTACCAGTTTTCAGATCATGAATGCTTAAATATTGTTTAAAATAAATTATTGTAAATTTAAATCTAATCCTTATTGAATTTAGTCAACTCATCCTAACAACATAATTTCATGATTTTATCAACAAGACTTCTAGTTGCCGAATTAAAATTAAAATTCAACGTAGTTTATTTTATTGCAGTATTTTAATAATTCTACCTTTAGAGACTTTTGTGAGCTATATTTTATTATTAATAAGTTGTAATCCTTATTTTACTTTTTTGCACAGTTATTTTATTTAGATTATATTATTATGCTATCTAATATCACTTGTTGGACCTGTTAAGGCCACGTTTTGTCGAGGCTTGGCTTGAAATAAATACTTTAAGTCTTTCACTGTTAATTAATAAAATTAAAATGAAAAAATGTTGGATAATTCGATTCTTTGGGGTGGGTCATTTATCGTTTTATCTCGAGTCCCTTGTGGGTCATGACAAAAACTCTACTCCTATTGAGTTTAGTCAAGTCACCCCAAATGACTCCCCTCTTTCAAATTTTAATTCGAAGGATCCTCAATTGTCAATGCATGAATAAGATCGAGGTTACTTTCTAGTTATTTTATTGTCTCGAATGAATTTCTATATAAGGTTTAACTTAATTAAATATTGTTTGATTTAAGTTATATTATTTCATTTAATTCTATAACATTTATTTTATAAACTAATATTATTATATTATTTGATGTCACTGTTTGACCTAAGTATTAACCCAATTTTATTGGACCATGACTTTTTACTTTAATATTTAGGACTTCTGCTGCTAATAAAAAACTTTAAGTCAAGGGTCGGATGATTTGGTCCGTTTTGAGCTGAGTCATTTCCCATTATGTTTTAGCTCTCCTTTGGGATGTGATAGATTATGCAACTTTTTTAATATCAGCTAAGCTACTATCTCCAACTAGTAAAAGGTTTATAGGATAAAAATACAATTGCTAAACCACGTGCACTTCAGTCCAAAACAAACAATATTATTGGGCCCTGACTTTTTACTTTAATATTTAGAACTTCTACTGCTAATCAAAAATTTTAAGTCAAGTATAGGACAATTTTGTCCATTTTGAGCTAAGTCATTTCCCGTTTTGTTTTATCTTCCCTTTGGGACATGACAAATTATGCAACTTTCTTTAATATCAGCTAAGCTACTGTCTTCAACTGGTAAAGGTTTATAGGATAAAAAATACAATAGCTAAACCACGTGCACCTCAGTCCAAAACAAACAATATTATTGAGCCCTGACTTTTTACTTTTATATTTAGGACTTCTGCTGCTAATCAAAACTTTTAAGTCAAGGATCGGACGATTTTGTCCATTTTGAGCCAAGTCATTTTTCGTTATGTCTTATCTCCCCTTTGGGACGTGACAAATTGTGCAACTTTCTTTAATATCAGCTAAGCTACTATCTTCAACTAGTAAAAGGTTTATAGGATAAAAATACAATAGCTAAACCACGTGCACCTCAGTCCAAAACGAACAATATTACACGACTCAATGCCGTTTTGGACGTTACATCACCGCCCATTCTTTAGTCTTACAAGTAGCTCACCACACACTCCAATTATTCTTGTTAGTGTCTTTTAAATAATATTGTTTATCATAAGACAAAGGGTAGAAGACTGAAGACTGAAGACTTCCCCTCACCAACTCAAAAATAATAATAAAAGCATGCAATGCATGGAATCTTGAAAAGGAACAATCTATCGATAGATGAATATCATCGATCTTCCGCCAACAATTTTGTTGAAATGTGAATTTTGGAATATCATTTATTTTTCCTATACATGTGTCTCGTCTTGTGAACATTAGCTTCCAAAATTGAATAAAATTCACTTTTAAAATTAAAAAATAAAATAGAGTAAAAGGATAGAAGACGTATAATAATGATAATGTCACAGGTGACAAAAGAACAAAGGCTTTTGTTGACAGAAACTGTGGCATAATAATAATAATAGAGAGGGTCCCCCTTTAAATGCCCTTTCTCATCGAAGAAGACTGCCTTCATTTTAAGGTAACTATACAGTATTTCTCAGTACCACATGCATGCATATGAAATTCTCAGTACAAAACTCATAATATTCCTCTTTTTTATATTTTTAATTAAAATTAAAACCAGATCTGATTATTTGAGATTCGATAGTAAGAAATAATGAAAAAAGTAAATCAAAAATGGAAAATTCTGCTGAAAATTTATTGATTGTTATTGTTTAAATTGTGAGAGATCGTCCTGTGAAAGCAAATACGACCCAATAACCGATAATTATGAGGGTCTATATCATATATTGGGAAGTTGTATAATTTCACATCGCTTGAGAGAGATAAAAGTAGATAGTTTGTAAGCAGAGTGTTTCTCCTATTTTAATAATAGAAACACTTGGGAACAAGGCAGTGAGGAACGTGCAATCCTCACGCAATGTTGCCAAAGTGGACAATATTGTATTAGGCAGAAGGAGTAGCTTTAATTGAAAATGCGCTTTGAAAATACGAGAACAAAATTGTACAACACTTGGTTTGAAATAAACAATATCATACTAGTGAAACAGAGACTCCGCATGAAGAGATTGTTTTGACTTAAATACAATAAACATATCAGTCTCAATTCGTTTCGGTTCTGATCTGGTTTGGTCGGAGTAATTGGTGAGTGTTTTGACATGTTAAGGCTTCCCTAGCAATGGCATTAAAGCTAAACTACCAAGATGAGACAGAAGACACAATCTTGTTTTTCTATCCTTCGACAATGGACAAAGAGAGAAATGTTTGGTGGAGAGCGTTTCATGAACACAACCTTATCTTATAAGATTACATGTAGACCTGCATGGATGGTCCTCATACAATATATTATATAGATTCTTATGTCACAATGTGCTTTCAAATTGCAAATAAACTCTAAACTATATAATTATTTTAGGTGCGTATACTCACACACTTGGACTAATCTACGAAACTCGTGCGTTATCTTGAAAATATTTCTTCTAGAAATTAGGATAAGGCAGAATGTATCTCGATCAATTTATTCTTATCAATTTGTTCTTATCACAACCAATTTGAACTACAAAAACCATTTATCTGAAAACCGAGTGATGTTGCACTTAAGAAATTAGGGTAGAGTGAAATATGTGTTATTCTCATCGTAATGTTTTTTTGAGAGACAAGATTGTCAGAAGACCTTTCGACAATCCATTGGACAATTGACAAAACCATTTATCTGAAATGGAGTGACGTTGAAAACAAAAGGTTGAAACTTAGTTGGAAAAATATGCTCTCAAAATCTAGGAATGCAACTCCTCATCGTTAGAGACAAAATTTCTGTGCACAAACAATGAATGCAAAACCACAATCCCATGCCTGCAAGGCTAAATCATCTTCTCTTGTCTGCTGCAGCCAATAATTGAGCAGTGAAAGCAATGTGAGTTTGTTGAACAAAAGGAACAAGAACGAACAGATGGGTGGCTTGGATTTAGGTAGGGGTGTTCACGGTTCGGTTCAGTTCGGTTCTACAGTGAATTTGCACCGAATCGGTTGGTACCGGTTTTGAATTTTCAAAACCGGTACCGGTCTCGTGAGACCCGAGTACCGAACCGGTTATTTGATCCGGTTCCGGTTCGGTACCGGTTTGGTACCAAATTTTTTTTAATATTTAAAATTATCATAAAAATTAAAAAAAAAAACAAATCAACCGATCCAAGTAAATCTCAAGTAAAAAAAGGAACTGATGAATACTCTTTACAACAATGACATAAAATAAGAAGTAACGGCAATTGAATTGTCTCTAGAAAGCCAGAAAAATAAGAGAATTCACATAGAAGTTGTTCAAATGCTTTTACTTTTTATCAAGTTGTTAAATTATCCCCACTTGTCCAACTATGAACAGAACATATCCAAGAGAGAGCAAACAGATCGACAGAGTAACAAAAATCACTAACAAGTAACAAATCGACAGAGTTCAGAGTACACTACTAACAAATCCAAGAGAGAGCATAACAACAATCACTAAATCAGAACCTATAGAGAGCTAGAAAAATCAACAGAGTACACTACTAACAAGTATCAAATCGAAGACAATAGAGTACACTATGAACAGAAAACTCGAATCCAGTATTAGGAATAATGACAGATCTGGCGTATAGTGAGCTCTCTTAGTCAACGGAAGGCAGAAATCGGAAGGAAGTCGGTAGACGAATGTCGTTCGGTCGCCGTTCAAAGTCGGGAGACTCTGGTGTCGGGAGAGCTAGAGGGGAGATGAATGTTGTTCTGGTTGGGAGGGCCGAACGGGAGAGCAGAGTGTTGAGACTGAGAGGCTGAGAGACTTGGAAGGTCGGAGGGGACAATAGAGTGCTGAGAGATTGAGAGTGAGTGAGACTGAGAGAGATGAGAGGCTGAGAGACTGAGAGGCTAAGAGAATGAGAGACGTAGGGTGAGGGTGCCCTAGCCCTAATAATTCAGCAGCTCTCGGTTCTCTCAATCGGTACCGGTTCTGGGGTACTAAACACCGAGAACCGGACTGATAATTTCGGTTCTACTAAATCTGAACAGAAATTGGTTCGGTACCTATTAAAATAGCACCGAACCGGTACCAAAACCGCCGGTTCAGGTTTGGTTCTTGGTACCGGTTTGGTTTTGCACACCCCTAGATTTAGGTGGACTTCATCCTTTTCAGCAAATGCAATCGGAATCCATAAAATCCATTATCTTTGATGTTACTATTGAATCAACCTATAATAGATGCAAGTTTTTGAGTATGGGCTTGTCACAATCCGAAGACAGACTTAACAAAAATGTCAGGTCATGCGACTAGATTCTCATAGAGAACCTGAGCACCCAACCCAAAACTTGGTTCTTGTCTTTACCTAGAATACGGAAAAGGTTGTTGGGGTGAATGACTAACTCAGTAAAGAAATGATGTGATCCTGAAAACACACAAAGACCAAGACCCATTATGAGGCATTGGAGGCCCAATGAACAAAGCAAAAACAAAGAAGATGGACAAAAATATACATGTTTTTATCAATGAAATCCCAGATAAAGAACCATCGAATGACAAGCAAAGACCCATAATAATGCTAAGTATTAAGGAAGAAGCAATGGAAGAGCAAGGAAGCATGAGAAGCAAGCAAATGTTGCTAAAATGCAAAAAGGAGCCGGCTATCCATTGTAGTAGTGCGTGCGCCCAGATCGCGAGCACGTGCACCGCGCAATCAGCTCGCGCACCGCGCCCGTCACAACTCGCATCCAGCAAATCCTGCTCCCGTCAGCGCGCCCCGTCAGCCGCCCACTCCCAACCTAGCTCAGCGTCTGTCATCACCCACCTGTGCCCGATCTCGCCTCCCGCCCCCAATTCCGCCTGCGCGCCCACTGCACACCCAGCCAGACCCATTGCACCCACTCCACGCCCACTACGGCAACCACCCACTAAAACCCTAAATTTTTACTTTCTTTTGTGTTTTTTTAGTCTTTTTACTATGTTTTAAGTTTAACTTAATTTTGCCAATTTAAACATGTGTAAGGCCCCATACGAAAGAAAACCTTTTGATTAATTAAAATTTGAGCTTTTGCTTGTCAGAGTTTCTACTCTTTGGTTCTTTGCGAAGAATTCGATCTTCTTCAAGTATGATTTGAAAGATTAAACATTTTGATAACTTTGGTTCAACCAACAAATTTGGTTAGGGTCAAGCTCCTCTTCTTGATAAATCTGGTTCTAGCCGACAGGTTTTGTTAGAGTCAAGTTCCTAATTTTCTTGATTCATGAGATGATCAGTAATATTCCGCGTTATTGTTGGGTCTAGGGTTCTTTAATACCCTAGGTTCACATTAGGAAATCTATACTAAATGCAATGCATGAAAAAAACTAGTTTTATCTTTTATTTCAAAAAAACCATAGTTTAATGTTTCTTTTTATCGTACATAAACTTTTAAATCATTTTTAAAATCTCTTTATTATTTTATGTAAAACAGGCTCATGGCTATCGATGAAACTTTTATTAAAACGCACTATATACATGACAGTTATATCACAAAATATGATTGCATCATTTTTCATTTAAAATCGAAATCTGTGAAATAGAATGGTCGCACAAAGACTCATCTTACACACAACATAGAAAAATGACAATCTGAAGATGACAATGCCTCATGAGATAGAAGAATAAAAGTGACGGCAATCTGAAGACTCAGCAGCGTCACATGAGTCTGAAGACCAAGCATCGACACCACTCAAAAAATTGAGAAACCGGGTAAGATTGCCAGCGAGGATTTCTCAACGACTAGCTACCCATCATATCCAAAATGACAAGAGTTGCTAGCAAGCATAACTCCGCAACGACACAACCACCCATCAAATGGAAAGGAACTAGGTGAGTAAAATTCAGTGACTAACAATTTTCAACCTGTGTGACTAAATACCCTAGGCAGGTTTAGGGATTAGAAACTCAAGGAGTTCATCATTACCGCCTTATTACCCATTTCCACTTTAGGGATTCAAAACGCAATGATATGTCATCACTGTCATATTACCCATTTCGCACACGTACACAAGCAATATTCATACAGCAAAAGATGCACGAGATAGTCTCGTGATACTTTAGTACCAAGATTGCCCAAAATATTAAGAGGATTCATCATTCCAATTATACATATAGCACAAAATTTAAATACCATGTACGGTAAATTAAACATGAGAAAAACGTACGTACATATACGTAAAAACAAACGTGTTGTTAAATAGTCCCCATCAGATTTTTTTTATATGTGGCAACCCACAAAATAATAGTTAAAAATCATGATGCAATGCAATACATAAAATATAAAAATCTCTACCTTTTCGACAAATTTCCTTCCAATCGGAGCAACAACTTCTTCGAGAATCGGCTCGCAATCCACAAACTTGTTCGAACCTAAAAACATGTCAAATGTTAAGAATTTCCATCAATAAATGACAAGGGAGAAGCGGAAGGGTCCTATACCGGGACTAGAAACTCATCTGACGTGTAAATGGCTAAAAGAATACACAAAAATGCATTGTGCGATCAACCAGGGTACTGTCGTAGTGGACCAAAAACGCTTAGTCAGCAAACTAAGTAAATTGTAGTTGACTGGTATGCTGGTGCAGTCGACTGGCATGTTGGTGCGGTCGACCCCTCCAACCGTGGTCGACCGCTTCAGCTACAGTCGTCTGCAAATAGACCAGTGGTTCACCAATACACACGGTCTCATCCGCAGCCAGCTGGGCATGACCAGAGGTCGATCGGGACGACCTTCCAGTGCGGTTTTCATGACAGAAATGCGTTGTTTCCTCCTTTTTCGTCTCCAAACAGCCAATACTCTTGCATGTACAATCTATCAACATAGTCCAGAAATTTCTCTCGGATTCGAAGTCAACATTCATCCAAAACTTCAAACTTAAAAATGGAGAGAAGGAAAGGCTTACCAAAAATCTACCTTCACAAAACTTTGAGCTACGAACACACAAAACCTTGATCTAACCTCAAAATTTTCTTTGCTCACATAATAGCACTCTCCCTCTTTCTCTCCTTGTCTCTCTACTTTTGGCAGAACAGAGGGGAATGAGGGAAATCTCATTCCCTTATGTTTTATCTATTTAATTTTTAAATAAAATAATTAATATAATATAATATAATATATAATAAATTTTATATATATATATATATATATATATTAAATAGATTCCCTTAAATACTTAGTTCCAAAAATTTAAACGTTAACCAAAATTTGATATAAGAAAATTTTTATTTAATTCTTAAATTGAAATATGCATAAAAATGTGTAAAACATATATTACGTATATACCAAAAAACTCAAATTTTATCAATTTGACTAACTGACCAAAAATTTACCTGTGCCTGCTATGCGACAAATTATTCAAACCCAAACACTTTGACCAATAATAGCGCGAAAATTTTACACATTAGTAAAGAGACAAGATAAAGAGGATACAAACTATTTGTTAACGCAGTTTAGTCAATCTTAATTACACCCATGCTTCAAGACTCCTTGAAGATCCATTTCACTATAACCCTTCTGGTTACAAATGTTATAGCTTCTGTGTGTCAATCGAATCTTTCAATGACTATTGATGGGTTTTTTATTTTTTCTTAATTGAGTTTGAAGGTGTCAATCAAATCTTAACCAACTTTTCAAAGGCATAGTTTCTACAAAGTGTAAGTGTAGAAGTATTAAGAAGGTTTTAGCTCAAAACCCTAATTGTCACAAATATTTAATCTCAGATTTTGGAATTAGAGACTTGGGCGAACACTCGAGAATAGAGGCTATATTTTCATAAGAGAAAATGGCAACTATTCATTGTATAAGTCTCTGGTTAAGTTGTATAGCGAAGTGAACTTCTTTTTATAATCCTCTTCAAATTTTTTGAGTTACAGACATCCTCTGGTTATCATCGGGCGTGTCCAATATGTTCATTAGAGACACCAATAAGACGATGGGCTTCTGTAACTTAAGGTCGGAACTATGGCCCCAGGTGTCTGCAAATCGTGATTGGGCATCCATAGAAGCATTAATTTGAATTCTTTGTCTCTAAGCAAGACTTCTACGGGACTCTTCAGGTGCTTGCTGTGAGTGTTTCCAAGCTTCTAAAATTTTAACCTCGAAAAATAATGTCTCAGAACTAGGTTTCTGTAACTCACTCTAGGCATACCTTGCAGGTGTCTGCAATTGAGGTCCGGACATCCGCACTTCTATTCTCAAATGCTTTGACACTTTGGACTAGGCTTCTGCTGCGGGTGTCTATGACCAAAATACTTCTCAGGACTAAGCATCTGCACTTGATTTCTGAGCGCCTGCACAAAGTGATCTTCAATATTTTGATCTTTTTCAATTTAGTCATACATCATAATTTTTTCATTTATTGCATAGACTCAATAAACACATTAGTAATTTCAAATACTCATTTTCAAAAATATTTCCATAGTAAATATATTTTATAAACTTTTAAAATATAATTCATTCAAATATATATTTAATTAATAATTTAAATTTAATAAGAGTTAAAATAATATGTTCAAATAACTATTCATCATAAAATGATTCTTCTTGATCCTTCTAGCCGTGATGATTATTACCTAAAGTAGAAACTTTTGACACAAAATGGTGTTTTTAAAAGAGGCTGTGTTGAATTTTTAATGGCAATTTCAATATGTTTTTGACTTTCTTTTGTAGCATGATTTCATAGGCCTGTTTTCTCTATCTTCTTCCTCTCCTAGGGGTTCATGAGAGTCATGCTAACTTGAAAGATGATGAAATTTATTCATTTTTTAAATTTTATATGAAAAATTTAGGAAAAATGACAAATTAACCATTGTAGTATTGAGATTAATGACAAGTTAACTACTATCCTTTATTTTCTAACAAATTAATCACTGACGTATGGAAAAATAACAAAGCCAACATCTCTGTCACGTTTTGTCGTTAACGAGCTGATCTGGAGCCACGGCGGTTAATAGACAAACCCCCACGACTCTATGTTTTTCCAAGAAAAGAAAGTCAAACCGCGATTTGGCGTTGTCTTGAGACCAAACCTCAAATTTGGGATCAAAAATTTTTCCAGTCATGACTGCCGCCGCGGCGTCTTGATACACCGCGGCAGCGGGAAATCGCTGCGGCGTCCTGGGAAACCGAGGCGGCTTCTTGAGACGCAGCGGCGTCCAGGTCAAATTTGGCCTTCTTTTTTTGGAAAACCACGGAGCCTCGACATTTTGTCTACGAACCGCCACGACTCCAGATCAGCTTGTTAACAGCAAACATGACAATGATGTTGACTTTGTCATTTTCCCATACGTCAGTGATTAATTTGTTAGAAAATAAAATATAGTGATTGACTTGTCATTGATTACAAACCACGATGGTTAATTTGTCATTTTCCCAAAAATTTATATACTAACCTCATTTTGTTTGAAGAATATTATATTAGACTAAAGTTGCATTCTACTCTTCCAATTAATGAATTACTCATAGCTAGCACTCCAAAAAATGTTTTTTAACAAGTTGGATAACACACATTGTTGTGTCAACAAATCGGGTCATGTTACAATAAAACTGCTAAATTTTTCACGTAGATCGCATCCAAAATCTTTTATTTCGATCAAAAGTGCAAAAGGAACTCCGAGTTTGATTAGTTCCTGAATAAGGGGATATTAGTTTTGATGAATCTTGAAAAAGCCTCTACCATTTTAGACAAAAAACTTGAAAACAACGAGATTTCTTAGGAGGAGCAAAAGAGAATTGAAAATCACGACGAAGTTGTAGAAATAGTTATCCACTCAATGAGAAAGTGAAGGAGAAACGAGAATAAGGGGTTAAGTTAGAAGAGAGAGTCATCCCCTCACACATCAACACAGGTATTTGAGGTTTGCGATCAAAATAGGAAAAATTTTGTGTAGTTCGTATGCTATATTTAACAACTTGAGATACGTCGTGAGCTAATTTGCTATTATGACAATGTCTGTGTGTCTGATTCACTAAAAATTAAGATAAATTATCGACTTTTAATTGAGGAATATAATATAGTTTATTAGAGATTGAATTGATGAAAACCAAATCAAATGATGAAATTCGATCTTGTTCGATATGATTCATCTACTTGTATAAATTGATATTAGTTCGTAAAGGAGAAACGTCATTTATGTCTTGATTCTAATGTAGAGAACTAAAAAATTGAAATTAAACTATAGAATCAATAACGAGGTAAAATCTAAGTCCAAACCTAGATTAAACATAAACTCTAAGAAGAGAGGAGGATGAACATAGATATAGATAATTAATAAGGAGAAAAAAGAATAACATTTTGTAAGAAATATGAATGACCCATCATCAGAGGGTTGGACTTTCCATTGCCTTTCTCGCTTTCGCTGCTGTACAGTTCATAGAGTTAGAGAGAGAGAGAGACTGTAGAGAGGGAGAGAGAGGTGGGGCTGTGTAATTTACAAAGCCCCAAGCATTATTGGCGGTGGCAGTTTTGTCCAGCAGCGGTCACAGACAGTTGTGGGGACTCTCTCTCTCTCTCTCCCTCTCCTCTCTGCAAAGTCCAACTCTGAGAGTATACCACGGATTATATATCGGGAATATTTTCTCATTTAATGGAGTATTTTACGCCTCTTCTTCTAAGTTTCAGAGTTTTCTTCCTCACTCTCTAACCCTTCTTCTCTCTCTCTCTCTCCTCTTTATACCCAACTCTCTCTGTATTTAGATTTTCTCCATTTCTGATTTGATTTTACTGGGAAACTCTGAAATATGGAGAACCCTTCCCCTGTTTTAGGCTTACATTTACTGATCCTACTTGGTTAAACTCCTGTGTGGAATGTTTGGCTGCCGAGAAAGAGAGAGAAAGTGTAGAGAGAGAAAGAGAGGAGTAATTAAAGCTTTCTTCAACAACTCCGACTGCTGATTTTCTCTGAAAATGGAGAGGCTTCAAGGACCCATTAATCCTTATGTATGTTACAATTTCCATTTCTTGAACCCGATTTCTTTTTTTTTTTTTTATCCAATTACGATTGCATCTAATTTCTGCATTCAATGATTCAGGCCTGTTGTTTACCTTAAAATGCTAGTTCTTAGCTATTCCGATTCGCCATTTCAAATTTCCATTCTCATTCTCTTCTCTTTCTCTCTCTACTTTCTGATTTTTCTGTCATTGGTTTTCTCCTTACAGCTCTATGGCGAAAACTGGGAAATGGGTTTTTCAGAGCAGGGATTATTAGCCAACACTGAGCAAGACGAAGATATATTTTCATCTGTGTTGGAAAATAGAATGCCGTTTTTACAGATGTTACAGGAAGCTCCGCCATTGTTACCCTTTAAAGAGCTCGGATTTCAAACTTTGCTGAAATTGCAGCATTTCAGGGATCCATGGCAGGTCGACGAGCTGAAAATAGGAGAAAAAATTCAAACTTTCGAACTAGAAAGCTGTGTAACCCACGACTTGATGGAGTTGCATTCCCCCAATAAATCAGAAAGCAATCAAATCGGATCGAACGAAGAAAAAATTTGTTTGAGAGAAGGAAGGAACACTTCGAAGCAGACCCAGCTGGGGAAATCTGCAGCTCTAGTGAGAGAAAGAAGAAAGAGAAAGAGAGCGAAGCCATTGAAGAACAAGGAAGAAGTAGAGAGCCAAAGAATGACCCACATTGCAGTTGAGAGAAACCGGAGACGACAAATGAACGATCACCTCAACGTTCTTCGCTCTCTAATGCCGTCTTCTTACATTCAAAGAGTACGTATTTTCTCCCCTTTTCTCTCCTTTTATCTTCCATTTTCTCACTGACCAAACACTTGGCCTTTTTTCAAAAGGGTGATCAAGCGTCAATCATCGGAGGAGCGATAAACTTCGTGAAAGAACTCGAACAACTCCTCCATTCTCTCGAGTCGCATCGAAGAACAAGAAACCCAGAAGGAAGCAGCTCTGCAAAAAACCAGTCTTCAGTTTCGTCCTCTTCCTCCGGCATAGCAATGGCTTCCAACGGCTTCTTCATGTCTCTCTCTCAACACAGAATACCTTCAGACGACCAAGACAAGGAAAGCAGCTTGAAAGAACGAAGAATCGGAGACGGAGTAACTGCAGAGAACAAATCGGAAACGGCAGATATTGAAGTGACAGTGATTCAAACCCATGTAAACTTGAAAATTCAGTGCGAGAGAAGGCCGAGACAGTTGGTGAAAGCCATTGTAGCACTCGAAGATCTTAAGCTCACTGTTCTTCATCTCAACGTCACCACCTCACAATCTACAGTTCTTTATTCTTTCAATCTCAAGGTAGTACACCATCATTTCATTGATTTAAAACATAAAATTCCATTTCTGTTGATTATTGTGATAAAGTTATGAACAGTATAAGAATCTTAAAGGAATGATATAATTCATAGAATCGTGTGGTGATTGCAGATAGAAGATGACTGTACACTAAGGTCAGCGGACGAGATAGCAGGATCAGTGCATCAAATTTTCAGCTACATCAACGGTAGATAAGATTAAGAAAACAGGAGGGAATCTGATAGCTCAAGGTCGAAGAGAGAGAAGGCAAAAGGCAACTGTCCTCTCTCTCTCTCTCTCTCTCTCTCTCTCTCTCTCTCTGTACTGGCAGAGCTGCAGCGGAGGAAGATAGATGATAATCCCTGCATAACCTAAAAGTTTGCCTTTCCATTGCTGTTATTATTTGCATCCAAGCTGTTTAATTATGTATCTTTGGGATTTGGGTCTAGTGGGTCCTTTCTCCCCCCTACTGGGTCCCACTAATGGGCCCTTCTTGAATAATATCTTAAATCAAATTTTCATTTTCTTTAGTATCATGGCATCATATATATATATATATATATTTGCATGCATGCATGAATGCATGTTGTCTCTTAATTGGGATTTCTTTATTTAATTTGGAGATATTTGACTAATTTAATCACAAATTGTTTAATGAATACAATGCACTTTGGCGTGTAAATGATGTAAAATGAGAGGAGGAGGAGGAGGAGGAGGAGGAGGGAGACGTTGGAAAGGCTGAAAAGGGGTGAGGAGATTCGATTAGGTCAAATCAAGCAAGGAAGAAAGAAGGGTAAGGTCAAGAGAGATGGAAGGGTAGAGAGAGAGAGATAGATCTGCAAGAGAAAGGGAGAGGGGGCAGAGTCTGAATCTGTCATATTGGAAAGAAAGCACACGTCCCCATGCCTGTTGTCAAACCCCCTGTCCTCCTCCTCCTCCTCCTCCATGTCTTTCTTTTTCCATGTTCATTTTCTCTCCCATTTTCTCACCAACCAAACAGGTTTACGCGTCTATTCTTGGCTTTGCCCTTTGGGTATCGCCTAACTAATAATAATAATTTTACTAATTTTAAAAATAAATAAATAAGATGGTAATGTGTACAAAATATTAGAAGAGAGCCCCAAGAAGAGGAAGAGGGTATATTTCAAGTTCCAAAGTAATGCAATACAAAGTCATTTTCAAAGCAAATGAACCCCGCTCAGGACAAATTTAACCTCCTAATGTTTTTATAAATTATTTTCATGCCAATAATTATTTTTAAGAAAATAATCAATACCCATGTTTCTTTTGCTCCTCCTACTCCTAGTCCTAGTGCATATATTGAAACCTAGGTTGGGAAATGGTAAGCTCGATTCGATTTTAGAGTTGAACTCGATAGAATTAAATTGGTCACTCTCGAATCTCCCCCACCTCATGGGCATAGAGCATAGTGGAGGGAACAATTAAAATCTTTAACTACAGAAAATGAATGAAGTAAATCTCACAGTAACGTTTTTCATTAAAAAATGAATCTCAAACATCCAATTATACTATTTTACACAAACATAGACAACAATATTTATATGATAGATGTCGCGTGACAAAAATAAAAGTTTGAATGTCCACTCTTGAAAAGAACTAAAACCCTAGATGTCCACACACCTGCTATGGAAAATTGCTCGTGCACTGTGAATATCTGCCTCATACTTAACATTCCGCAAACACAACTGATGTGGTACTACGTGTCCTTCTGAAACCATATATCCACCGACACCAACACTTTGCATACACACATCCTTTTGTGAATGCCAACATTCAACGGATACTTTATTTTGGAAGAACCGTGGTCGAGCATGAGTTTTTTTCTGCAAAATGTTAAGTGTAGAGCAGATATCCACAGCAAAAATTTGTGTGTCCGCTGCGAATATCTACCCCACACTTAACACTCCACATGCACAATTCAAACACGACCACGTCTTTTTGAAATCAAGTATCTGCAAGCACAAACACATTCACATCCATGAATACACCTTATGCACGATCACTTATCCAAAACTAAGTATCCAAGACCCATGTGTCCGTGGATCCCTTGCACGTCAAGGACACCCACTTCCCATACATATTATATTAATCAGCGAACACATTCTTGTTCATCACAAACATGTTACTCCCGCGACAAGACGTTTGGACTTGTTTTTTAACAGAAAATATGACTGTAAGATTTACTTTATTTATTTCTCATAGTTTGAAACTTAATTTGTTAGGAAAAATAGTATAAAGTTTGATTTATCAATAATTCTATAGTTCAAGGGTTTTTGTATATTTTATTATTAATTAACCTAAAAATAAATAAGTGATTTTTTTAATAGTAGAAGAAAAATAATGATTCTGAAAAAGGGAGTGTTGGTCAAAGTCAATGAGGCACAGGGGCAGGCCTTGCATGGCTGCCCAACACCAACTTCTCAAGGTCCCCCTCTACTTTTTTCTGTACCTTTCTCTAGATCCAAGGATGCTCTTTCTCTCTCCTCTCCCTCTTTCTCTCTCTCTCTCTCTCTCAAATGTTCAGTTGAAACTAACATTACTTTTACTACAACTTAAATCAAAGACTAACATCTATCAAACTATTTTAAAACATAGATGGAGAATAGTAATTCAATCATTCTTCAAAACAAGAGTTGCCGACTAATTAAAAACACATGTTTATCGAGGATTCAACCAATCGATAACACATAGCAACAGAAGTATAACCAAACCCAAGTAAACAAAAAAGAAAAAGGGCGAAAGTAGAAAGAGAGACGAGTATGGAAGAGAGTTAAAGATCGAGACAAACCTAGATTGTTTGGGATCGGAACTTGGCTGCATCCTTCCCTCTGGTCACCCTCACTTTATATTCTTTTTGGACTTAACCTTTGTATAGGTCTCTTTCATCATTTTCCACATTTTCGAAAAAGGTAAAATACTAAATAACTTAGTCAGTCAGATGAATTCAAATTACCTAAGTTTACCACGAAATAATCGAAGTAAGCCAGTTCAAATAAACTCATGTAGTGCAACTGATCGAGCTAGCCGTATGGTTTAGGCCCAAAGAAACCAAGATCATAATCTTGTTCACAACTCGTGTGATTATAGAAAGTCTAAACTTCAATGTTGCCTCCAATCTATAAATTGCAAAGTAGTCATGCTATCTACAATTGTTGAGTAAGGAACAATGAGGGTGAACTTGTAATACTCTATTCCCAAAGAAAGGAGAGCCGCCTCTAGTTTATAAATTTCGTATGAGAGGTGCACATATGCATGCATAACCTATGAACATTGAGAGGGGTATGATATTGATAACATATCAAACAAGTAGGTCACTTACTCTTTGATTCCCCTATAAGATGCCTCTCCAAAGAAGAACATTTCATACCCAAAGACTAGTTAAAATTGTGACACAAGAAAAGTGACAAATCATTGTACATGGGCTTCCTATCCCCTTCTTTAGCATTGTTGGCTAAATCTCTTTGGGCTTTCGAATTTAAAAGACTAAACCCATCTTTTTTTCTACACTCGAAGGAGAAAAATCCTTGAAAAACTTCACGACCCAATATAATTCAATGACTTGTTTTCAGACAATATTCTTAAAACAATAAAATCAATGAAAATATTAACACCCCAAATGCATACATTAATTGTGACAACCCAAAGAATGCAAGAATGACTCATGTGAAGACCCGACCTGTATAAGTGAAGGTGCACAATCTCATATCGCTTGAGAGAGTAAAAAATGCATGGTTTATAAATAAGATTCTCCTTTCTACCTAATAGTAGGAAGTATTTTGGACTAATCTCAAGAACAAAATTGTGGAAACTTCGACTCAAAGCAGACAATATTGTAATGGAAAGACCGGAAACGTTACCTACATTCACATTAAAAGTATTCCTCCAACAATTCGATTTCCATCGTGAATAAAATTTAAGAAAATAAAAAAGAAACTTTTTAAATTTGTGTAAATTACATTTTTTTTTTTTTTAACTTTTGAGGGATGTCTAATATTTGACTAATTATATCAACAAAATATACGGTATTCATGCAAAATGTATAAAAGAACGGGGAGACAGCAACAAAAAAAATCAACATTTATGAAAATTGTGATCAATAGTAAAATATAATAATTTCAACAAATAAAAAAATGTCACGTGCAACTCATAGAAACAAAAATGAAGCTGAACTATAAAGTACTAGAAACTTAGATGATTTTATGAGAGTGTAATTAAATTGGGAAAGAAAAGACATACCTTAGTAGGCCAATCTTAATGGATAACATACGAAGCCTCTTTGCAGAGCAGATTTGTCCATTCTTTATCCAATCAAACACCATAAAATACCTATCCATCAGCCACGTCATCCACTATATCCAGATGAAGAGCAACGAGTGGACGTCATTCATACTACAAACCAGATTTATCAACATCCATACTACAAACCAGATTTATCAACCTCTTTCAGGCAAATAATGGTAATAACCAAGAAGAAATTAGTCAAATAGAGCCAAAGAATTTGACCCTTTTTCTTATCTTTCTCTCTCTTCCTAGTTGCCTGAGAATTTCCGGCAGTATTGGGTTTAATTCAGAAGTCATGGCTTCCACTGCCTCCACCTTTTCCGTCTCCTCACCATCTGCTTTTGTTGATAGTAAAGCTCATTGCCAATTAGTTGCCCCTTCGCCGCAAGGTGTGACATTGCCTACACTTTCTCCCCGCCGTACCCTCCATTCCAAGAATCGGCTTCGGAGAAGCACAGATCAGGGTGAGCCTGTCTCTGTTATTCTTCAATTAGTTTCACTTCAAACACTTGTTTTTCCTAAGCATTTTCATGGTTTATTGTGAACTTGATGTGGGAATTGATCACTGCTCCAGGCCGAAAAAATTCTCAAAATGTAGTGGCCATGGCTACTGGAGATACAGCTACAGATGCTGGAGAAACCGAGCTTCTTGAAATTGTCAAGAAAGCTCAAGCAGCTGTAATCACTTGCGCTCTACGCCATTCAATTCCTCCCTTACTGAAAAGATTACATTACAATTTATTGCTTAATTGATTGAAACAGTGGGGGAAGGTAGACGATAAGTTTGCAGTTACCTCACTTGGAGTAGCTAGTTTGATTGCACTCTGGGGATCTACTGGGTTGATCTCGGTGAGTGTATCTCCTCCTCCATTTTCCATTTCTCTCACTGTTGAATCAAACATTGCAGTTCATCTATCTGAAACTTTTTCTAATTGATGGATATTCTCTGTGATAGGCAATTGATAGGCTTCCCATAATTCCTGGAATTCTTGAGCTTGTAGGCATTGGCTACACTGGGGTTAGTTGAATTTACAACCTACATATCAAAACAGTGTATATCAATTTAAACTTGTTACTGATCTCTTTTGGTTTCCTCTTTTTTGAAGTGGTTTGTGTATAAAAATTTGGTGTTCAAACCAGACAGGTAATATGCATTCAAATTCTTGACTTTCATTAAAATACTATTTTTTGCTGTACCTTTCTTTAGCATCAGTAAGATATTTGTCCTAATATTAAGTCATAACCCATGATATCTCAGGGAAGCTTTAATTGATAAAATAACAGAGACATATAATGATGTCACTGGTGGCAGCTAAATTGGACCAGAGAGGATTGTTACTTAGATGATGTGTAATTTTGTTTTCCCAAGCAAACATGTCAATCAGCGTTGTGTTTCAAATTCCTAGCCAGAGTTCTTCTCACTGTATACTCTTTATGGCTTCATATATATATATATATATATGTGATGACCATCTTCTGGTATTTCTCAATTTTCACATTCTCAATGTATGCTCTTCATGGTTCTTAGAAAATTAGAAACCTCTGAATGTAGAATATAACTGGATTTAGGATTCGATGAAAAATTTGAAGAGAATAATCGTCTGATGCGCAAAATTTTTCAGAGTTTCTCAAACAAAATTTACCTGCCTATATTGAGGAGCAGAAAACATGGCTGACCATTAACATTGTTGTTATATAGCTCCACAATGGCCTGTTAATCCAGCATATAAACCCTGTAGGAAGGGCAGTGAAGAAGAAATTGTTTCATTCTTATAGATCATAAAATTCCATTAACCACAGCTAAATTGACCAAAGTAAGAAATTTCAGAATGGGAATCATATCACTGTGGCTTGGTCAACATCTTCAAGAAGTGCTTTGCACTTCAGCGATGAAGCATAGTGCAGTTTACTATTGTTCTTATACCAGTGTTCAATCATGGAAGATAGTTCAGAGGATGAGGGAAATCTATGCATAAGAGAGTTCAATCGAGAACCTGATAAAAAAAATTATTTAATTAAGATCAACTTTGCTGTCATTTATGCTTTTGTAAGATGCACAATTTCTATCCTTCAAAAACCTTGAGACAGCAACTCTCATCTCCATGAGTTTATCTAAGTAAAACTTAAAAGTACACTTATGGTAGAATGCTTAGCGATTAATCTTGGCAACTTATGTGCCAGTATTGATTTCACATGTTCCTAATAAATACTACCATTAATTTTGATTGTCTTCTACAATGACAATGAAATGCTGACACTGGAACGTTTTCTTTTTCTTCTTATCCATTGTTCCTACTTCTTGTGTTTTCTACCTCCTGTTTTCTTTTTATCAGGGGAATGACTCCAGAATTGCTTAGAAAGTGACGTACTAAAACGACAATTGCAATTAAAGTACAGAGAAAAAGATAAACAACGTCACAATCGAGCTAGTGCATCGAAATCGATACCAGAGCAGAAACAGCAGACAACTGTAAACAGAGTAAACAAGATCATTGAAAGGAAAAAACAATCAAATCATGCATCTCCAGACAAACCTGATCGGTAAGCAATGGAGATTCATTAGAGATAAATCCCTAGTGATTGAAGAAAACACCCTTCGTAGTTCGATCTCGCGATGGTGCACTCTTCCTATCGAGCCCAGCCCTCGTTCACCCAAGCCCAGTTCTTTTCTTTCAAGCCCAGCCGAACCCACTTCCATCCTTCGTTTTTTCAATGCGCGAAGAACTGCTTCGCTTACAGAGGAAAATTAGATTTGTGATTTTGCAGCAGCTGGGCATGTCGTGTTTAGGAATTTGACTCATTCTCAATCCCATCGCTCATGAGGAAAGAGTAAAGGAGATTGAGTGGCAGGATCAATTCCACGGCTTCCTCGATTTGCATTGCATGCTCCTTGATTCAGCTCTTGACGTTGCAATTTTCTTTGGTCCGTCGTTTTTCTAGTATGGGTTTTTTGTTTTTTCGTTGTCGGACTATCCCTACCCTTGCCAACGCGCAAGCAGACTAATCAACCCTTTTCAAGGTTTCATCATCCCTCACCTCTGCATTTGCAATTCTTGAAGTTGCGGGTTTTCCCTGCACTCTCTGGTTTTCCTCTTTCCTTTTTCCCTATAAATTAAGCAAATGCTTTGCAGAGCAAACACCTTCGCTGTGAAAATCAATCGTAGAACTGAGCACACTCGAAATGTGAAAAACTCATTCATCTTCGATGGAGATGTCGATGAATACTATTATCATTGAATAAATTATCTCATAAAACAAATACAGATTTGTTGAAAACCACACTCAGCATCCCCTTCAACACAAAATTTTCCGTTTTGATCTGCTTAATATGACGAGGCTGCTCTTTAAAGTTGGCCCAGTTGAATCCTCAGAGCGCCATTTTCGGATCCACCCCGAATATGTCGCCGATGTCCTGGAACTCATCGTTTGCTCTCCAAACTCAAAGTTAAGAAATGTAGGGAGAGAGGTTTTTGTTTTTATCTTGTTTGTATTCTATAAAAGGAAAGCTTAAAATTTTACAGTGCACCAGGAGTATATGTATAACTGGATGAATATAAAAACTACCGTATAAGAAAGCTACAGTACAATTTAATTACACTAACCGTGTATTGATAAATGATGCATTAACATACATCCCCTGCAAGCTCAAGGACGTTGAACGAGAAGCATGGACTGAAAAAGATGAAATTTGCTCAACGCTAGAGATTTGATACGAGCATCTGCTAATTGATTGTCATATGGGGTGAAAAGAACGGACGATAACTTATTTTGAACTTTCTTTCTGACAAAGTGGTAGTCAATCTCAATATGTTTGGATTTTGAATGGAACACGGGGTTTGAGGCCAAGTAGGTAGCACTTAGATTGTCACTGTAAATAATAGGATTAGCGGAAGAGGTTATACCTAGCTCACGTAAAAGGGATTGGATCCAAAGCAGTTCTGAGGCTCCATTGACAATACTGCGATATTCAGACTTGGTGCTTGAACGAGAGACAACTTTCTGTTTGGTAGAGGACCATGAAATAAGATTTGGACCTAAAAAAGTGCAAAAAAACACTAGTGCTTCTACGATCGTCCAGGCAAGAGGCCCAATCTGCATCAGTGAAGCAGCGTAGATCAAAATTAGATACAGTGGAGAAGGATATACCGAGATTTGTAGGCCCCCGAAGATATCGAATAATGCATTTAATAGCAGTCCAATGAACATTAGTAGGAGCATGCATAAACTGACAAACTTTATTCACGGCAAAGGCAATGTCGGGACGTGTAATGCAGCAGTATTGCAAAGCACCGACAATACTTCGATATTGGGAGCCATCAAGTAAAGGAGTGCCCGAGTGCTTGGAGAGAATAGGGCCCGAAACCATAGGAGTCGGTACCGGTTTGCTTGAGCTCATATTGGTCTTGAGAAGCAAGTCGGAGATGTAGGTGGACTGATGTAGCATCAAACTGTTTGCTGCAGTGGTCACCGAAACACCAAGGAAGTAGTGTAGTGGACCCATATCACAGACCACAAATTTAGAGTTGAGGTATCCAATTAGATCGTCAATGAGGGAAGTAGAGTTGCCTGTGACTATAATATCATCAACGTAAATGAGCATTAGAATAATAGAGGATGCCTTACGAAAGATGAAGAGTGATGTATCCGACTGTGACGCTTTACAACCCCAAAGGAGGAGAGCAGTGTACAATTTGGTATACCATGCACGAGGTGATTGCTTCAGGCCATATAAAGATTTTTGTAAAAGGCACACGTAAGAAGGATGAGAGAGACTTACAAACCCAGGAGGCTGTTGCATATAAACTGTTTCTGATAAGTCGCCATTGAGAAAAGCATTGTTGATGTCAAGCTGTCTAGTAGTTAGGGGTGTTCAAAACCGAACCGAACCGACGAACCGAACCGAAATCGATCAAAAAATCAAAATCGAATAAGGTTTTTTCTATTAAAAAAACCGAATAA
Source organism: Begonia loranthoides (assembly GCA_022433065.1). NCBI lineage: Eukaryota > Viridiplantae > Streptophyta > Magnoliopsida > Cucurbitales > Begoniaceae > Begonia > Begonia loranthoides. Next base: position 526,858 of record CM039474.1, read on the forward strand.
GGTTCTCTTTTGTAAGAACCGAGTGTTTTGGTTCGGTTACCGGTTTTAGTTTTTCAAAACCGAAAAACCGAAACCGAACCGCATAAATACGTTTTATAATGTTTTTTTGTTTTTGAAGTTCCATATTCGGTCATTCGTGCCTCAGCCTCAGAAGTGATTTTAGCTCTAAAAGACCTAATAACTATTTTTTGGACAAAATTTTGTTTTGAAAAGAGAAGAGGAAGAATAATTTTGTTGTTATTAATTATGTTTTTATAATTTTTATATAATTTTTATTATAATATTTGAAAAAAAAATTAATAAAGAAAAAACCGAAACCGGAACCAAGATTTTAAAACCGAAACCGACTCAGTTCTGATTTTTATAAAACTGATTCTGGTTTTGTAATTTTAAAACCGAAACCGACTAGTTTGGTTTGATTTCACATCAAAACCGAACCGAACCGAACTATGAACACCCCTACTAGTAGTCCACCTGAGAGAAACAGCCAATGATAAAGCAATCTGAATAGTAGTTGGCTTGACAACTGGACTGAAAGTCTCATCATAATCAATACCCTTAGTTTGGTCGTATCCTTTGGCAACCAACTGTGCCTTGTATCGATCAATAGAGCCGGTGCTTGTCAGTTTGAGACGAAAAACCCAATTACAGTTGATGAGAGTGGCACCCCTAGGAAGTGGAACGAGCGTCCAAGTTCGATTTTTATGCAAAGCATCAATTTCGGCTTGCATGGTAGCAAACCATAATGGGCATTTAGAAGCTTGGAGGAATGTAGAGGGAGTAGAGGGTGTAAGGGTATTTGCTGTGAAAGCTTTTGGTTTGAAAATACCAGCTTTTGATCTAGTTTGCATAGGATAGAGGTTAATTGGGTTGGGAGTTTGATAAGAGGCAGGAAGGGTGAGGGGTGCAGGAGTGAGGGGGAAGATGGGAGAATCAGAGGTGAAGGGGAAGGGGGTGGTGAAACAGGGAGAGATGAAGATGGAGTGGTGGAGGAGTGTGTAGGTAAAGAAGGGAGGGGGAGATTATATACAGGTATGGAGATTGCAGTAGGTGGGGAAGGGGATGGGGGGAGATTGGAAAATGGAAATGAGCTCTCACAAAAAACGACGTGTCGAGTGATATAAATACGGTTGGACGTAGGATTTAAGCAAATGTACCCCTTATGATGAGAGCTATAACCGAGAAAGGTGCAAGGCGAGGACCGAGGTTGTAGCTTGTTTGTATTGAATGGCCGAAGAAAGGGATAACATAGACAGCCGAACACACGAAGAGAGTGATAGGGCAGTATTGCGCCATACAAGCACTCAAAAGGAGATTTGGAGTGTAGAATCCGCATCGGCATGTAATTGATCAGAGTGACAGCGGTATTGAAAGCATATGGCCAAAAACGTTGAGGGACAGATGAATGGAACATCAATGCTAAACTAGTTTCAACGACATGACGATTTTTGCGTTCAACGCGACCGTTTTGGTTAGGAGTATATGGATAAGAAATCCGGTGATGGATACCTTTTGATTTTAATATTTTGGATAGAGATTGGAATTTCCCACCCCAATCGGATTGCAAAATGGAAGTGCTGAATTGATTATGGATGAGAGATATGAATTCCAAAAAGGTAGAATAGATTTGGTCTTTCGTTTTTAAATAGTAAAGCCAAGTGAAACGAGTGCAATCATCAATAAACAAAACAAAATAGTGTGCTCCAGTAATGGATTGAACCGGTGAGGGTCCCCAAACATCCGAGTGAACTAAATCAAAGGGAGATGCTGAATGGGAAATTGACAGTGCAAAAGGCAAACGATGACTTTTAGCTAATTGACAAGAGTTACAAAGTTTAGAAGTTCCAAACTCTGAAAAAGGAATATTACAGATCTTTAAAAAAGAAGACAGATTAGAAAAACATGGATGTCCTAAATGGAGATGCCACAAAGCTGATGAAGAAACTTTGGAGCTGCTGGGTGAATTGCTGCTCATGGACAGGGAAAAAGCTTTATATGGTTGAACTATTTTGTAGAGCCCATCATAGAGGGAGCCCCGAAGAAGAATCTGGTGGGAGTTCCGATCCTTGACAAAAAAAGAATGGGAGTGAAATTCAACAAACACTGGATTATCAAGGCATAGTTAATGAATACTGAGCAGATTTTGAGTGATTGTGGGAGTGTGAAGGACGAAATTAAGTTTTAATGGAGAGGAAGTTGTGGGGATCACAGTTCGACCAACACTAGAAATAGAGAGAGTCTTACCACTCGCTGTGACAGCGTGCGCCGAGCCCAGATAAGGAGAAGAGTCTGCCATGGTAGATGCAGACAGAGTGAAATGATTAGTGGCGCCGCTGTCGAGGAGCCAGGATGAAGAGGGTGAGGCAGCATGAGGCAGAGGCGAGTGACTGGAAGGAGGGTGAATGCCAACAGTGTACGCTTGAGGAGAAGGCTGGGAGTGATTCAGGTTGGGTGGGCCGGGTACAAAGTAATGTGGGTTGGGTAAATGTTGGTTGGGTGGGCCAGAGGCATAAGAGAGTGGGTTAGGTGGGCTGGATGTATAGGAAGGATTTTGTCTATGGTAACATACCAGGGCTGTATGGCCCAATTTGTTACAGATTTGGCATCTGGGCTTATATGGGGTTCTGGGTTTGGGCTAGCACCATGGGCTATGAGGTTGATGAGGTTGTGCGAGAATACCCTGGAAGCTGCTGGAATTAGGGCGTGCAGGAGGCGGCCATGGAGACCGATAGGGACCGAAGGCATCGTTGGCTTGAAGGGAGATCTGGGAGGGTAGCTGCGCGACGGAGTTCTGCTTCTCTAGTCGGAAGTCATAGCTAAGAAGAAGGCTTTGGATCTCCTCCAGAGAAGGCTCATCGGCGCGATTAGTGATGGGGGTGACGAATGGTTGTAGTCGCTGCCCAACCCACCGAGGAAGTAGATGACATGGTCTTTGTAGGTGATAGGTTCACCTATAGCTTCAAGAGTGTTGCATAACGTTGTTATTTTTTGACTGTAGGCTGAGGCAGAGAGGCCGTCTTTGGAGATGCTGTGGACCTGAGTTCGGAGATCTGTTATTCGAGCCATGGAGGAGGACGCATACATCCGGTCGAGAGCGCTCCAAATATCGACAGCCATTTTGTAGCATACAATTTGGGGAAAGATATTATCCGAGAGGGAAGAAAAAATCCAACTCATTACTAGTCGATTATACCTTTGCCAGAGTTGAAAGTCTGGATTTGGTTGAAGGGTTTGGGAGTCAATAAATTGAGGAGGGGCTGTGTAGGTTCCATCTAGGATGTTGTCTATGCCGTTTGCCATGACAACATTGAGGATTTGGACTTTCCAGACGAGGTAATTTAAAGAATCTAATTTGATAGTTAATGTCTGGTTTACTGCAGGAAAAGGAGGAAGCGAAGAGGCAGAAGGGGAGGAAGGAATGGTCGTGCTCGAGGAGGTCATGGCGGCAGCTCTGATACCAAGTTAAGAAATGTAGGGAGACAGGTTTTTGTTTTTATTTTGTTTGTATTCTGTAAAAGGAAAGCTTAAAATTTTACAGTGCACCAGGGGTATATGTATACATGGATGAATATAAAAACTACCATACAAGAAAGCTATCATACAATTTAATTACACTATCAGTGTATTGATAAATGGTGCATTAACACTGAAAACCCAAACCCCCAATTCGTTGTTTGAACAGAACAAGCTACTGTAGTCGTCTCCTACAATGGCGTCTTCGTGAAGACTCGTCTCCCCCAACAGACTTGGAACGGGTAAGTCAAAATCGTATATGTTGCTCAGAATGAAGGTCTCAAACTCGGAGATTTTTCCAGACATGCAAGATTCACTTCCAACCTCCCCGCTGTTACTGTTTCCTTGAAGAATGGCAGAAGAGGTGGGGCTTTGTGTATTAGCCACTTCATTTGAAGGTGAAGGACCTTGGAGAATAGAGATTGTGTTGCGTAGTAAACACCCAAACTTTTATAGACACACCGATGACAATTAGTTCTTCAACAATTCCAAACAACTTCTTACAAATACAAAACGTAGAAACATAAACAAACTAACAAACACTAAACAGACAATAACATTAAAGACACTAGAGGTGGCTAACGAGCCGATCCGACCGAACCGATCCGACTGAGCCGAGTCTGAAAAAGTCTAGCTCGTCAAGCTTGCCGAGCTTAACGAGCCAAGCCTAACGAGCCTGCCGAGCCTAACGAGCCGAGCCGAGCTTGACAAGCATGCCGAGCCTAACGAGCTGACTGAGCCTAACGAGCCTTAACGAGCCGAGCCTAACGAGCGAAATATACATAAATGATAATATCTTATATAAATATATTATAAATTAAATATATTATAAATTAAATCTAAGTATTTTCGATTAATGCTTTAAACGATTCGATATTTGAGTCGGATTTAGATCAAAGTCTCAAGTGAGTTATTTGAAATGTAGTGTATATATAAATATTTTAATGAAATTTAATATATACATATATAAATTTGTATATAGTTATAAGTTATTATTTAAATTAAATAAAGATAATTATTTTTTTTAAAAGAAGAAAATGAGAGAGGAGTATAGAAGAAGCCGAGACTTCTTCTCCTCTTCTTCACTGTATTCTTCGCGGCGAGAGAGAAAGGGCTCCGCGAGAGGCTGAGTCGGAGCAATAGAGCGAAACCGAGCGAGCTCCGACAAGAGCTATAGGTGGTCGGCGGGTCTTCGATCGCGAGTGAGTGGGCGTTTCCGTCCGAGGGTATCCCGAGCGGGGAGGAGCGTCAAATTCAGCTAATGGCAGGGACGAGCTAAACTGGAACCATTCGTTCGCTGGTGACGGCGATGCTCTGTCCGAGAGCTTTCCAAGAGGCAGGACTGGCTGGGTTTCCTTCGTTTCTCCAATTGGCCGACGCGAGACAGAGACACTGGTCCCCGGACGCCGAGGAGCTCAGGAGGGAGCCAGACGAGCGGAGCCTGGCCAGGGCGGGGGGGCTCGCCGGGCCAGCCCGCCAGGCTCGCGAGCCAGCCCGCGGGCCAGGCTTGCGAGCCTGGGCTCTGCTTAGGGCAGAGCCCGCTTGGTTACTGTAGCGGGCTGAGCCCAGCCCGCCCGTTAGCCACCCCTAAAACACACTACACCACAAACCCGGCAAACCACAGGTTCGGACACCCTTTCCCTTCTCTGAAATTCCTATTCAGAATGCTTTCTGTAAAACACACACCCCCCAAACTCTCTGTAACTTCCCCTAAATAAAATACTCCAACCGCTTCTTTTAACTCCCATTCTCTAAATTACAAAAGTACTCTTCATTTCCTCCTATTATAAACCACATTTCCTCCTTGTCCATCAGGTTGGTAAGCAAAGATTGTTATTATTTCATTCTTCGACAGAATGGTAGTTGGAGGTCGAAAGAGCAGGTTTGCCAGCAACCAAACACTTGGAAACCTCTAAGAAACCGAACTAGAGAATGAAGAGAAAACCCGCAGCTTCCAAAATTGCATATGCAGAGGTGAGGGATGATGAATCCTTGAAAAGGATTGATATTTGGGGTCAGAAATAAGAAACGAGTCTTCTGGTCCGCGCTAGCAAGGATAACTATTTGAGTACCCTAATTAAAGCTACCGGCACTTTAGCTACTCACATTTAAATGTTCTTACTAAAATTAAAAAATTGGACAAAACAATATATACAGTGAAGTTCCAATCCATAAGATGATACTTTAGAGCATAAATTACAACTAAATCAATCAACATCCCACTTTAGCACCAGCATTAGTACTAGAATCCATTTGCATGTACTTTCAGAATTAGATTCACTAAACAAACACTTGTCTGTATTTCTGAGATTGTCAAGAGTTATTTGCCTGCAAAGAATCCTCGTTGTTTGAATTTTATCAATTATTCAAGGATTGTGATTAACAAGTTTAACAAGGAGACCTAGTGCTTTCAAATGAGAGAATTTTTAGAGCAGTCATAACATTTTTACCTCAGGGTCAAGGAATATACATACCTACAATCATTTTTCAGGAAAATTAGTTGTGTTTGGCTGCATGGAAAGTAGAAATAAGTCTTTGAATTTGCAGCTCTTTACTCCCTTCTTTTCTTGATTCTGGACCTGCAACGAAAATTACCTGAACGGTTAAAATGCCTACTTATTTTGTGACTAATTTTATCATTTCCACAGTACAAAATGTGTGAACCAAAAAATTTTTTTCTTTCCTTCCTCCTCCTTCGATTCAGCCTAAGTAACCTATACATGCAAGCAGGTTGCTGACTATGTAAAGAAGAGCAAAGAAAAAACAAGATCAGGAAGTACCATCTTTACCATGATTCCTTTAAACACACATCAAATACGTACCTTTTTCTGTAAACTAAGTAGAGTTGTTGTCCATCCATCGGAGAGACAGTGTAGTACTTGGATCATCCTGTCTAACACTTAAACAGAAAGCAATTCAGGGGAAGCAGGGTGTAATTAAATAGAAATATCAGGCAATTGCATATCAACCTGCAAGGAAAAATGATCATCATTAAGATACCAGGATGGTCATATGACAGAGTGACCAAAATCATTTTCCCCAGAGTTCTTGAACACTAACTAAAGTATCTTAGTCATTTCAGGATCATATAAGTTCAAACTACTGAAAGCAAATACACATAATTTTGTACACACTTGCACGATAAGTTTCGTGGGCAGAAAACAAATATAGACACTGGAATAGATATCGAGGAATTATAAATAACGCACGAGTAAAAAAAGGTTTTCTTTGCTTAATTGCGCAATATCAAATGTCAAGTTGAGGCCCCTCCTTCTATGCGTATTCTCTTTGAGCTCTTTTCCTCTCCATGGCTGCTGGAAGTTATCATCCTGTTTTCCTTGGTCTCTACTGAACATCTTTTGTAAGGTTTGAAACCTGTTCTACGGGTCTTCATCTTTCCATGACCTAGCCCCATCGTCAATAACCCCTCCTCTCGATTTTTGTCACCTCTTGCTAACAAGTCTTTCTCCAAACAATGGTTACCGAGACAAATATCCATGGTCTTAAGATCCAAAAGAGAATTATCAAAACTTCTCTCACTAGCTTTTGGCTTATCTTCTTTAAAATTCTCCTGATGCTCTTTATTCTTCAGGTCATGCGGAGGTGCAAAGCTTTGTGGCAATACCTCGCGTGAGAAGAGTGCTTGAAAGGCCAAACGTCCCTGATAAACATAAATTGTTAGTTTGTCATATATCATTTTTATAAGAATGATTGATATCATGCATAAATTTTTCTACAAATCATGTTTTATGAGAAAGCTAATATATGTCACGATAAAAAAAAAAAGGAAAATCTGGAAATAAATTCATTCTATTACCTCTTCAGAGACCGCTTTCCAATCATTTAAGTTGTTCGTGTTTCTAATACGACGATTACTGGCCTCAGCAGCTTGGTGGTTAACTTCAGGTTCTTTATATTCTCTCTCTCCCTTCTCGTGTTTTTCTAATGCATCCATTTCTACTTCACTGCTAGATGATGTGTTGGACCCACAAGAGGAGCGATCAACCTGGTTTCTATTCTTTACTTTGTTTGAATCATGGAGCTCAGAAACTGCTGAGAATTTTTCATGATCTGCAGCCTTGGAATCTGGATTTATCCTTGCATCTCTGTTTTCCTCGGAATCAGATGATGACTGAGCAGGTGACTCAGAATCTAAATGTTGAACTTGCAAAGATTCTGAATTTTCTGTGTCCAGCTGCTTTTCTTGAAAGGGAGGGTTTTGAAGGGACTTCGCTCCTCTGTCTGTCTTGACTGTTGTTTTTAAGCATTTTCCTGTTGATGGATCTGGAGATGCAGATACTTGAGGACCAAAAAAAGTGGAATGAAAAGGAGCACACATGGGTAACAACCCATGGGCTGCCCACCATGCAATTGCAGCTGCTACAGTAGCTGCAACAATAGCTGCAACACTTGGAGCCGAGTTAATTGGACGAGGGGGAAAACTTGGTTGGTTGCATGAAGGAGAATTTAAAACCATTTCTGTGCTCGGGTAGGACCAAAATGTAGCTGCAAAGGTTGCTGCAGCATGGGCTGCTGGGTTTTGCAGCAGAGCAGATACAATAAGATTCGAAAATGTGGACATCTGAAGACAGTCACCTTGACTCTGATGGACTGGGTTAAAGTGAGGATAATCAGCCGGAACTGATTGATGAACAGATGATCTTGGCATATCATTTTTGCAATCAGTGGTGGCAGATTCAGGAAAATTTGTAAACATATTACACGGTCTGTGAACCTCTTCTATTGGGTTAAATGTAGAGTCCTGCATTAGTGTATCCGGTAAACGAGTATAAGCTCCAAACTTTCCATCAAGAATGTGAACAGGGACATGCCTAGGAAAATTCTGGGTCTGTTTATTCTCTCCTTCCAATGAGCCATTTAAATAACCTATTTCCTCCCGTTGATCAAGGATTTTCTCAGAAGATGCATTCGAATTCCTTACTTTTGAGACCTCATTATCCTGTAATTGTTTAACATCCCCGTTTCTCCAATTTTCAAGGTCTGTGGTGACATGAGATTCGCATGTCTCATCCTGAACTAATACCTTACTCCTTAAGGGAATGAACTCCCGAAAAGCATATGAGCTTGTGAGTGCCAGGGTAGGTACACTCTTGTTTATTAAAGGAGTGGAGGAACACTGAGCTTCTAGAGGCAGAACAAAAGCCTCTGAGCAATTATCATCTTGGTCTTCAATCATATTTGCCATCTTATCTTCTTCACTGGTTCTCTGATAAGAATAAAAGAAAGGCACACATTATCACAACAGGTTAACAACATCAGATATGTTAGGAGGAAACAAAATGAGACATATGACCTCCTTAATTGGTTCTCTTTCCAAGTCCAGAATTTGCTTATACCCAACAGAAGACCGCAGGGATAAAAGATTTTCATTCCTTCCACCTCCTTGTAATGTAGAAATGCCCACATTAGTCTTTCGAGGATAAGGGTTGTTTGGTTTTCTCTTAGGACGAGGAGGTGGAATGTCAATGTCAAGACCTTGTCCAACTGGAACTCCTTTGACAAGGGCCTCCTTCTGCAACTGAAAACATAACATTTGTGAGAAATGGTTTTTGAAGAGTTCAAAGGGACTTGATTGAAAATAAACCCTCCAAAACAAAAAATGAAGTACTAAGCATCAAAACAGTATATGTCTTCTAAAATGATTGTAATTGTTCAACACATTCACACACCACTGTCTTATATAAATTTGAAAGAAGACAAATTTCCATACTTAGAATGCATAGAAATGAACAAATATATAGCTGAAAATATCAAGCCAAGTAAAAAGAAATTATGTTGCGAACGAAGCAATATAAGATGTGATACAGTTATTGTCATAAATCCATAAATGAATCTTGAGTAACCGAAGTCACATAATTAATGTAAAAAAAAACAAACGGGGAAAAAAAAGAAAAGAAGAATAAGGATGGCGCAAGAAGGTACCCACAAACCTTTGAGAAAAACTTTTGAGCGTGACTTCTAATTTGCACGGCAGTTTTTGTTCCAATATGTTCTGGGAGTAAAGAATTACAAACAAAAGAGATTGATAGAGAAGAAAAACTAGTTAGGGAAAAAGACAGTCAAAATCATGAAATTTATATCTTAATCTGTAATTAAGTTTATTATGTTGATGTTAAAACCATGAAATTTATATCTTAATTTGTAATTAAGTTTATTATGTTGAAATCATCTGCGTTATCTATGAAAAATTGCAGCATAGCTTGACAGTCTCAAACAAAGGAATTGATCATAGGGTGATCTCTCCCCTTAGTCTGAAGGAAGAAAATATAGGGAAAGCTTTTCTTCAATAATTCTGAGAGTGATTTACATTTACAATATATACCCTACAAAAAGAATAAAGCTCTCCCATTTGGCAAAGTATACTATGTCAAGTCTACACACCAGAACAACAGAAATGTATGAGAGGGAGAGTTCACGCATATGGCGTGGATTCATAGGATATGGAGAGGCTTAACATCCCCTCAAGCTCAAGGAGGTCAGACTACAACCCAGAAACATGCATTCTAGTAAGTGTGGCTGTAATTTATGCAAATTGTATGGCCATATTCAAATAGCACAAACCCCCAAAAACATGCAAATAATAGTAAGGAGGAAGAGAGTTAAATAAACATTAATGGGGCGATTTTGATTGAAGCACGGGGTGGGTATGTGGCAACACGCCCTGTGAAGGCAAGAATTGCCCAAACGAGGGTTTAGTCCTTACAGTGAGGGTGCACAATCTCATATCAGTTGAGAGAGTGGAAAACACCTGGTTCATAAGTACAGTTCTCTTCCTACCTAATACAATGCGTTTTGGGCTAACTTCAAAAACAAAACCGTGTATGTTTTGACCCAAAACGAACAATATTACATTCAGAGAACCGAGGACGTTATATATGGTGTCGGAGCCAAAGTCCAACCGTAAGTGTGACCGACGAGAACATCGAGCCCACAAGGGGGGATATTGTAGCAGACCTCCATATGAAGGCAAGAATGACCTAAACGAAGGTCCGACCCATAGTATTGGAGATACACTATCTCACATTGCTTGGGAGAGTAGAAAACACATGATTTATAAGTAGAGTTTTCATCATTATCTAGTACAATGCGTTTTAAACTAATCCCAATAACAAAACCGTGTAGAATTCGGCTCAAAACAGATAATATTGTACTAGGAAGACTAAGGTCATTACAGGGTAACATGTTGATTAAGTATGTGGCAGTGCTCCAAGCATAGCACCAGTATTGGAGAGGTAAATTTGCTTGAAATAAGAGAGAAAGGTCAGTTTCGACAACATGGCGGTTTTTCCACTCAACCCGTTCATTTTGGGCCTAAAGGAATTGTAGCGAGGTGGGCACCATTAGGTAGGAGGTCCATTAGGTCTACCCAGTATACTCTGAGTTGGGATAGACTGAGAATGAGGGGAATAAAAGCAAGAAGTTGGCAGAGGCGATGGATAGAACTATCGTGGTTGAGGTCAAGTAGGTGTAACAACAGCATTAGTTTGGAGGGGATGGACTATGGAGACTGCCTTTTGCCTATCTAACCTTAACTCATAGCTGAGGAGAAGGTTGTGAACCTCCTCAATGACGATTGGGGACGGAGGTCTCCTATTGCAGCGAGATTGTTGCAAATGGTATTGAGTTTCTAAACATATTCATTGACAGAGATACCATCCTTGTTGAGCTGATGGAGCTGGCTACACAACTCAATGATGCAAGCGTGCGAGTTTGAAGAGTACATTCAAGCTAAAGCAGCCCAAATTTCAACTGCAAAAGTGCGAGAGATGATCTGATAAAGGATCTGTTCAGAGAGGGAAGCAAAGAGTCAGCTCATAACAAGCCGATCATACATGTGCCAAGTTGAGTACTTGGGGTTGAGCTGGAAAGAGAGATCGTCCAGAAATTTGGGAGGTGAGGAATATGACAGATCAAGAAAACATTCCAAAACATTAGCAAGTTTCACATTTAGATGCTGATTCTTCCAAATGAGAGGTGCCGATTGAGATTCTGAGTTTGAGGGGGAAAGGGAGGGAGGAGAGACATTAGAGGTTGAGCGGGAGGGACCTAGTTATGGTCAGGATTACGAAGAGGAGAAGCAGCATTTTGAGGGAGAACATTACTGCTGGACGAGGCCATGATTTTGGCTTTGATAAGAAGTCTGAAAGGAAGAAATTACAGAGAAAGCTTTTCTTCAATAATTCTCTGAGTGATTTTTACATTTACAATACACACCCAACAAAAAGAATAACACTCTAACACTTAGTAGAGTATAATATGTCAAGCCTTCAAGTCTGACTAACAGAAATGCATAAGGGGAGAGTTCACGCAGAAGGCATGGATTCGTAAGATATTGAGAAGCTTAACACCCTTTCAGATAGAAGTTTAAGTTGTTATAGCTGTGATGTATGGGAAAATATTAAACCTTCAATGCGCTGCCAAGCTCGTCCATAGAGCTTCAGAGCCTCCAGAAAGCGATTATGCTCCTCCTCTGTCCATCGTTCTCGTTGCTTAGTAATAGTGTAAGGTTTCCTTGTCTGCTAACAGCGGCCGTTCACATTCCGGCCAAGAGTTAGATAATTAATATACAAATTTATTGACGTAAAACATCACTAAAACAATGAAGTAAATTTCACACCTTAGTTGTCAAATCTTCTCCAGAGGAGTATTGATCCATTAAGGACCTCCGCTTCAAATCTTCTCCAACGAGCAGTGGATAGTGCAGAGACCTACTTTCATTTCGTGGAACTTCAACAATTCTGAATTCTGAAGTCGAAGCTGTCGAAAAAAGGATTTGAATAACCACTCACTGCCGCTACTGCAAAGCAAGAAATAACAATGGAAGAGAACCGTCGATATTTTCTTTAAAGCAGAATTAATCACTGCACTTTAATACGCATCAAGGATGCTATAATCAAGAGAAACTAAAATCTATCCTATATTTCTCAAATCTATCCAATATTCCCAGCTTTCCCGCAACCGAAATAGCAGGAGAGAGACAGAGAGATCGTATTTATTCCAATCAGAACTCACCAAAATAACTTTGAAGTCGCCGAGATCATCAGAACGCGCTGAAAAGAAAGAAAATTCAGTGAATACTCGACGGCAGCTCACAGTAAATGCAGACAACTATCTGTTGCATTGAAGACAATCATTAATGAGCTTCTAACAACTATTCTAACACAATTAATTCAAGTGCCTCCACTATACAATTCCAAACCTAACAGAACACTCCAACACTTGCGGATTTCCCTTGCCAAACGTAAAACTAAATGCAAAAAGCCCTAAAAATGAAAAAAGTACCTTCCAGTTTTATGCTAGCCATCTAAGGAGGCAGCGACTGACACTGTGACTGATTCCGAACTCACCAACCCAACGATCTGGCAAGCGAAGATTGGAACCTGACAGAATAGAATCCGAAAATGACTCACCAGAGAAGATCGCGTTGAGCGCGAGAGAGAAACGAAGATTGGAGAGATAGAGCTTCGGTGAGACAGAAACTACAGTGCCAAAACCGCAGAGCACCCTCCGCCACTATCATTTCCTCTCCGATTTATTTATTTATTTCTGAGAGTTAAAAAAAATTGAGGCTGTGAAGGACTCAGGTAGAGCTATGAGAGAAGATGCCGCACCAGATTACACCAGGTGGCAACGTATCATTGGTTAGTTTTAAAATTATTTTCTTTTTTATTTTTTCTTCTATCGATAAAATCTCAGCCACAACCATTAGCACCCCAAATTAGGTCCTTAAAAGTGCCTGCAGCTGTCATAAATGGGACCCCACAAACGACGTGGCGGATTAAATGGACCGGCTGTTTCTGTTGTTATCGATATTACGTGGCATTAAAAAAGCGCTAGCGGTCTTGCAGTGGCTCATATGAAGTGGATGATATCTGGCCGTTGGTTATATTTCAACGGCTCTGGATTTTGTAAGCATTTCCAACGCACCGATTGGGCCATTTGACGGCATGTCCATGGACCAAAAGAGCACAATGTCGAGGCCCAATTATTTTTATTTTATGTGTTTGATTAATTTTTTAATTGTTAAAAATAATTTAAAAATATAAAGGTTGTTGTTGGGAGAAAGGGTAATCTAAATCTATACTTCTTTGAAAAATGAAATCTACCATGTAAATAAAAAATAAAATCGACCATGCATGAATCATTCATTGTTCAGAACGTAGAACAATATAAATTATCACTCATCGTACTTAGATTTAAAAAACATACATTGATTCATAAGTTTAATCGTTATAATCTGAAATTCTTACACGTGTAAAAACTCGTAAAATATCGATTTCTCTCACTTGATCCTGATGGTAATGTAATCTCTTGATGGTGAGAAAACTCGATCTAAAGGATAGAGAAAGGACCAGAGTTTGTTATGTGGGACTGTAATTCTCTCTTAATCATCAAAAAGAACTACAATGTTATATTTATAATCTCGCGTTAAAAGACAATATGGATTGGACTCATTATTTCATTGACCATCTTTTATTAATTTCATTCATTAAATTATTTAAGCTCTACAATAAAATATTATTATAATAATAATATCTAACAGAATGAATCAGTTGGAGTAATGACCGAAGCTCAACTACATGATTAACAAACATTTGACATAGAAATCACGAGCAACTTGACATGGGCTACATGACCTCTTGGTAGTTTACCAAATAAATTGATAAGTTCGGAATTCCTAACTCACAAAGTGAAACCGGTGATTTCTTGATCACAACCAGCTAAAGTTAAAGTTTCGTTAAAGAGCGTTTTCACGAAATTGAATCTCCTCATGACATATTACGTTTTCACGAGGCTTTTCTATTTGATTGTATCGAAAAACCAATTCATTATGATTTCCCTATTAGGGTAGGTCATTTTCGGGGAAGCAAATCATTTATAACGAAGCTGATGAGTTTCAAGAGAAAGATTTAGAGTTCTTGCATAGTGGAACCATGCATATCAGAAAGATCTTTCAAAGAATAAGGCATTTTTTGAATAAGTCAAAAGTAATGCTAGTTTTTACTCATTAATTTTATACGCTAATCTTACTTAATGATATGACATTCATTAATTAGTATAATTATTATTTAATAATTTATAATTTATCTTACTTTTTAACATGACGTTTACATATTATTAATTAATTAATAGAATTAGAAAATAAATCTATCATTACTATAGTAAGTCTATTCTTTTGAGATGGGATGTTGTAGGTCCACTATTTTTCCAAGACAATTGAAAATATCTACTTGGACAAATAAATCCACTCAAAATGATTTCTTAAATTTAAATTGTTTGGTTCTTAAATTTAAGTTAACAAATGATTTGTTAAGCTCGTTTCATTATGCTAATGATTATTGAGCACATCTCAAGTTACGAGTTTGCTTGAAGACATAAATTTTTGGGAATAAGAAAGACTCAATTAAACTTATTTAACTAAGCGAAATCAGCTTAGCTTAGACAGTAAATCAATTAAAAGTAAATTCTAACTTGACTTATTTATTAGATGTCTCTTTACCAAACCAATGAAATTATACGAAAAAGAAATATGATTGATAATATAAGAGAAATTAACAAATTAACCACTATAGTTTATTATCAATGACAAGTTAACTACTAGCGTATTTTTGCTAACAACTTAACCACTCAACTATAGAAAATCGCAGTCGCGAACATTGCTGTTAATTTTCTGAGAACTCGCAGTGAAAAAGAAGATAATACCAATGGAAAAAACTACAATAACTCATAATTTTATAGACTTTCAGTGGAAAAGAGTTAGTATTCATAGAAAATGAATTTATAAGATTTTGGATTTTGTAAAACAATGAATTTAGAATGTTTCAGATTATATAATTTAGAATATTTTGTGAAAGAATGTTAATGTTTTAGATTTCGGATGATGTAGAATTGTTTTACTATCTATGGGAGAATTACAATTTGTTTGTGTTTTTCTACGAATAAGACAATGAATTTTTTTTTATTTGCAGACTTTCTTCTACGGAACATCGTCTTTCCACGGCGGAATGTCGACTTTCTTGAATTCTATTTCAATAACTCACTTTCCGCAGCGGGAAGCTAACATTCCACAGAGGAAATACATCGTTCCGCAAAGAAACAACAACGCTATTTAACGAAAAACATAACCGCAATGTTTACTCCATCAATTTTTTATATTTCAATATTTAAGTTGTTAGCAAAAATAGTTTAGTGGTTGACTCGTCATTGATCACAAAATACGATGATTGATTTGTTAATTTTCCAAAATATAATTATACGTAATTCGTTATAAATATGTTTTATCTAATGATAGATTTAGCTTAAATAGAATCCACTCATCTAACTATACGAATTGTCTAGTTGAAACACCAACTCAATACCAAATAAAATAAAAACAAAAATAGTTGGGCTCCACTCTATATCTCATTAGTGAAGTCTGTGTGTTTATGTATATGAGTAGATATGGCACGTGCTAATATAATAAGGGAAAAATAACAAATCAACCATTATTTTTTACAATTAAGGACAAGTCAACCACTAACATTTTTTTACTAATAAATTAATCATTGAACTATGAAAAATCGTCGCTATAAACATCGCCATTATGACGATCCGCCGTGATTTAACAACTTAACCCCTGAACTATGATAAACTGCCGTAGTTTTACAAATTAACCCATGAACTATGATGATCTACCGTGTTTTTACAATTTGACCCCTGAATTATGATGATAAATCACAGCTATTTTTACAATTTTACCCTTGAACTATGATGAACTGTCGTAGTTTAACAAATTAACCCTTGGACTATGATAATCTGCTGTGATTTAATAATTTAACCCCTGAACTATGATAAACCACCGCTGTTTAACAAATTAACTCCTGAACTATGCTGATATGCTATAGTTTTACAATTTAACCTCTGAACTATGATGACAGACTGTTGCAGTTTAACAATAATTTAATCCCTGAACTATGATGACGATCTATTGCGATTTAATAATTTAACCCCTGAACTATGATAAACTGCTGTAGTTTAACAAATAAACCCTTAAACTATGAAAATCCGCTGCGGTTTAATAATTTAACCCCTGAACAGAAAACGTAACGGTGGTGTATACTCCGTCAATTTTCCATAATTTTAGTAGTTAATTTGTTAGTAAAAAAAGGTTAGTGGTTAATTTGTCACTAAAAATAAAGGATAATAGTTGATTTGTCATATTCCCTATAATAAGTGATAATTCTGTAATGTAATTTGTAATGCATAAATTAAAAATCCAAACGTATATAGAAAATAGAATAAGTATTACATTTAATGAATAAATAAAAGATGGATGAAGAACAAACTAAATCCTAAACTTTGGGTCGTTTAATTTAAATTTTGATTCTTTTTAACAAGATAAATATCAAACTTTGAGACCTGTTCAACTTAAACTTTGAAAATTTTTTTATTAAAATGAATATCAAACTTTGACCACAAACAAATTAGATCATGCAATTAAAATGAAACCCTGCTCGGTTTTGCTCCAATCAGAATCAAATTTATGATGAATTACAAAGTAAACCCTGAACTTTAGGATCTATTCAACTTAAATTTTGAATTTTTTTTTAACAAAATGAATTTAGGATTTTGGAGTTTATTCAACTAAAACACTCAACTTTTTTTTAACAAAATAAATCTCGAACTTTGCACCGTGAACAAATTAGACTATGCTATTAAAATTAGATTTTGTTTATTTTTGCTCCAAAAACGGAACCAAACTAACCAAAATCAAGACTAAACTGACCTAAAACTCAGTCCAAACAGAAAAAAATCTAAAACTGAAACCAAACAAAATCGAAAAAATTGGTTCGATATTCATTTCATTCGTGATGAAAAGTTTAATGTTCATTTTAAAAATTAAAAAAAAAAAAGCTTAAAATTTAAATTTCAAAATTTACTATTTATTTTGTACTCCACCCACCAGCGGAGTACCCTTGTTTTGACATAGACGGCTCTTTCAAGAAGTTAAGCGATGCCAACTCCTTGTGGCGTGCTTTCATCCCATATCAGTCCATCAATCTATTCCAAGTTTCAATCTAACACACCAACTGCTAAATCTTCTGAGCTTGGAGATGATCTTTATCGTCCTTAATCTTGGCCCCTGTAAGAGAGGTAATTTAGGTCAATCAAAGTGTTTCTACGGCATTCCTACTTGAAACACAGGTTCTAAAAGCAAATTTTGGAAAAGTTGTTTTGCTATTTAACAAGTTTACAATTTAGAATATGTAATACCAAATTGGTTTTCAGTGCAATTATTATAGTTTGGTTTGAATTTTTCGTACATATGTAATTGTTCCTATGACAGCCTACCTTATAAAGGCAAAGATAAGTCAAATGAGGATCCGATCTGTATCAATGGGAATATATAATCTCACATTGTTGGAGACAGTAAAAAATGTATAGTTTATAAGTAGGGTTTTTATCTCCACCTAATATAACGCGTTTTAGGCTAATCCCAAAAATAAAAATTATGCAGATTTCAGTTTAAAATAGATAATATTTACAATTCCTATAGGTCCTAGGCTAGTATTTGAGCAAAAGGGAATGCTTCAACTGTGTTGTTTTTCTTATTCCAACTTGAAGCTAGATTTTATTTTGAGTTACCAGTCAAAATCTTGTTATTCCCAAGTTTTATGAGATGTCATTTTTTCACTGGTAACACTATAATTTACACTTTAATCATAATTCTTGATGTGTCGCTTATGTGTCATTTATTAGTCGACATAATAATTAAAATGAGTTAAAATAAGACGTTAATTGTATTAATCAATGATTGTCACATCAACACGTAAGATTAAAGCATAGAATTAAAAAATAAAAGTGGTAGAAGAAAACCTAATAATCTAATGAAAAATAAAGAATTTATATTTGTGTCCCAAGACTTGTTCCTCATTAATAAGTTTGACCAATAAACCATTCGAAGCGTATAAAAATTCTTACTCTTAAGTCTAGTTTAGTATAAAAATTGTTAGTCTTGAGTCTAGTTTGATATTGTTGTAACTTTTTTTATAATCAGTATTAGTTGTGTTTTGAAAATAATCAATTGAGAAGAAAAAAAAAGGGGGCTTGGTAAATTAATTATTAAAAGTAATTTATTAATTTGAATACTTAATAAATTATAATATTTAATTATTAAATTACATAAAAATATATTAAAATTTAGAAAGAAGAAAAAAAAAATGTTGGAAAAAGTAAGAATCATTATTCAAAAAATTAAAAAACTAAAATAAAAATATATACATTTTGTAACCGCTTCTCAAGTAATATTTTTCACATGGTCAAAATTGTAATAATTAAAAAAAATATTTATTTATTTTTGTTTTATTAAACACTAAAAGAAAGTTCACTTTCCCTAATATTTTTAACTGTTCCACTTATCCATTCATTATAGGGTAATTTATAGAACATATCCAAAAATATTGGATCAGGGATGAGCCAAATCTTAAATATACTCTTTTAGATATAATAATAATCGAACAATTTTTAATATCAGTTTCATTTCTATTGTTTGCTGACGCAGTCCTAATATAGGTTAGAAACAAATCAATTGAAATATTAATCGTGTTTGAGGTTGAAGTTGAGGTTGTACTTCAAGTTGTGGTCGTGTTTTACTCTCAAGTTGTGCTAAAGAAACTAAGATTCCGCAACGTATACTTGGTAGATTATTTTAAAAAATTTAAATTTTTTACAGAAAACGTGACAGCGAGATTTGTCTTCTTTATTTCTCATAATTTAATATTTTAGTTGTTTATAAAATTACTTTAAATTTTAGTTTATCCTTGTCTCAATAATTTAATAATTATTTTGTTAATTAGGCTTCATTATACCATATTGTTACAATTAGTCAAAATTTTAACAAATTATTAGGTATAAATATCATAAGAGAGGCCATCTAAATCAATTATTTAATGATGTGACATGATTAAAAATAAAAAATTAATCATTCATCATATCATCATTCTTGCAATTTGTCAAATAGTTTAACAAATTATTGGTATAAATATAATAAGAGAGACAATAGAAATCAATTATTTACTCAATGATATGACATGATTAAAAATAAAAAATATTAATTACTTATCAAGTTATCGTGTAATTAATAATGAATTATAATATCATTTTTTATATTCTTAATTAAATTAATTGCATGTCCATCTATCATCTATTGCTCATCTAATTTCAGTTATAAGGTTAATGTTATATAATATATTCTCATTTTATATTTTATTTTGACATTATGATATAACATTGTCACATTATCTCCTTAGTTAATTTTAGAGTTGGAAAATTAATAAAACAATCACTGAACTATAGGATCAATGACAAACCAACCATTAAACAATTTTTGTTAACAAACAAAACACTCAACTATGAAAAATGAACAGAGTAAACATCGTTGTCACATTTTTCGTTAAATAACGTTGTCTTTGCATAGCAGAACGTTGTCTTTCGGTAGCGGAACATTATCTTTCTGTTGCGGAAAGTACGTTATTAAAATAGAACTCAAGAAATATTAATTTCCGCTGCAAAAAGTGAGTAATTGGTGATGAGAGCTGAATGACGACGACAGACGAACCAAGAAGAGGAAAGATAAGATGGTGATGAGAACTGTGAATTATTTTTTACGACGAGAAGACCATGTTGGAGTTTCTAGCGAAAAGCAGAATTTCAAGGAAGTTCCACAGTGGGACACTCCGGGCTTTTATGTTGAGTATTTATGGGTTTTTGAGATCGTTTTCGAGGGAAGACTACTTCAATTATTGCGATTTTAGCATAAAAATAAAATAGAATTAGAATTGCAGAGCAAATTCAGCACTATAATTTTTCTAAAATTTATTTTCTCTTTCAACAGGTTAATGACGACATTTACAGTCATTCATTTTTCATAGTTGAGTGTTTTGTTTATTAGCAAAAATTACTTAATAATTGATTTGTTATTGATACCATAATTTAGTGGTTGTTTTGATAATTTTCCTTTAAAATTGGGTGAGCCAAAATTTTGTTTTGAATTGTGAGCGAAATTTTAAAAAAAAGTTATAGATTTCCTTTTTGTCAATTAAAGTTTTTCACAAACTTTTGAAGTCATAATTCCGATAAATGATATATTAAGATTATAAAAAAGACGATAAAATATAATTTAACCCATAAACTAAGGAGTTAGAAACAATTGAAACAACAAAACCATTGTTTTTTTTTGGGTAAATGACAAATCAACCATCGTGGTTTGAGGTCAATGAAAAGTCAACCACTATGGTGTTTTTTTAACAAGTTAATCACTCACGTATGTTAAAATGACAAATTCAACATCACATAGACGTTTACCATTAAAAAGTTAGGTGTCAATGTTCGAACACCGGAACGACCCGCTCCGACATGAAGAATTCAGAACGCCCAACACGAGGTGTTCTGAATTCTTCGAACCTTTAAAACGCCCCACAAGGCGTTCTGATTTCTTCAGAACGCCCGGCGTTCTGAATTCTTCAGAAAATCAGAACGTCGTTCGGCGTTCTGAATTCTGCACGTCGGAGTGGGTCGTTTCAGCGTTCGGACGTTGGTAACTAACTTTTTAACGGTAAACGTCTATGTGATGTTAGATTTGTCATTTTAACATACGTAAGTGGTTAACTTGTTAAAAAAAATACCATAGTGGTTGATTTGTCATTGATCTCAAACTACGATGGTTGATTTGTCATTTACTCTTTTTTTTTTTAGCAATCCACCGTTTTCACTTTAGATTATTAATAAATGGGTAAATAACACTACAGACCCTATAGTTTGTAATCAACGACAAGTCAAACCCTGGAGATTATTTTTTAACAACTAAAACCCTGAACTATGAAAAAATGTGGCCGGCGACCTCGCAGTCACGATTTTCGTCCAGGACCGTGGAGGTTAACGCCCCATTTGTAGCCTGTCTAGCGGCGTCGAACGGAGTCAAAGGACGATGGCAGAGACGAACGTCGAACGTTTGTACCCCGTTCGTCCTTCCCTGCGGCTCGAAGGGCGATGGCAGAGACGACGCTCGTTTCGTCCAGAGCCGACCAAAGGAAGACATTCGCTGGCCGTTGGATCGACGAGGAACGTTCCTCGTCTGGATCGACTGCCAGGATTGAATCTGGAGTCCCTGCCAGATGCGATGACGGACGTCGATCCTTGGCCGTTGGATCGAGCTAGGGACGTGCCTCAGATCGATGGCCAGGATTTAATCCTCCTGGCGAAGACGGACATCGATCCTTGTCCGTTGGATCCTCGTCTGGATCGAACGGTCAGTCGTGACTCCAAATTAATTGGGTCACGTGCAGGTCACATGCGATCTTAAGTCGCCAGAATTCTCCATTATGACGGACGTTCGTCGTTAAATAACAAGTCATCAGCCTTTGGACGACGTCCGTCTTAATATGACGGACTTCCGTATGAAAATGACGGGCGTCCGTCACTCTCGGATTTTATACTAAAACCCTAACAGAGTCGAGCACAAAAAGTCTGACCATTGCCATAGATATTCGAGAGAGAGAACTTGTCTTCCCCTGACCAACTCCCTCAACGTAATCGAACGAACAAGAGTGTTGCACATCACATGGAGTCGTCAAAGTGTGCTTCTTCATCATACATGGTTGAAGAATCCATTGACTGTGGAATGGAGGTGGATCCTAATCCTATTTCGGCAGTAGAGACCAATGAGAATCGGTGGCTCTACCACGAAGCCGGTATAGAATTGCGTTCAATCTCGGGATCCCTGGAATCGGAGCTATGTTCTATATGTGACTCAGAGGATGATGATTGGGCAGAGAGTATGCATCCCCAAATTGAATGTTCGTCCTCAGAGCTCTGTCTGGGTAAGAAGTATAGTGCGTTGAAGGATATTAGAGATGAGGTGGTTAATTATGCGTTGAAAAATGGGCACGGGATCAGGTTTGTTAAAAGCGAACGACATCGGATAACTGCTGTGTGCAGTGATGGATGCAGTTGGCGGCTTCACGCTTCAAAAATGAAAGGTGAGCTGACCTTTCAAATTAAGAGCTATAATGAGGAGCACACATGTGCACGACAAAATGGAAAGCCGACACGCTTCCTACAAATGGGTGGCAAACCAATATTTGGATAGATTCAAAAGTCAACCCAGGTGGGACCTTGCTTCCATAATTGAGAGTGTAAGGAAGGACTTTAATGTCAACATTTCTCTGAGTCTTGCTAGAAGGGCAAAGAATTTAGCACAGACTTTAAACGAAGGGGATGGTGACGAACAGTACAAGCTACTTTGGTCCTACGCAGAAGAGATTCGAAGATCCAATCCTAGTAGCACACTGTTGTTGGCTGTAGATTTTCCAGATTTGATGGCCCGTCCAAGTCCAATATTTAAAAGAATGTACATGTGTTTGGATGCGTGCAAGAGGGGTCTGAAGGAGTTTGGTAGACCCATTATTTGTCTTGATGGCTGTCACTTGAAGGGGTCGTGCCCAAGCCAATTGCTCACAGCTGTCAGCATTGATGCTAATGATGGGATTTATCCAGTTGCTGTGGCACTTGTTGAATCAGAATGCAGAGACTCCTGGACCTGGTTTTTGTGTTGCTTGCTGATGGACTTAGACAGTGACATAGGCAGAGGATGGACACTCATTTCCGATCGACAGAAGGGGTTGGTGCCTGCTATTGAACAATATGCACCAGCAGCTGAGCATCGATTCTACCTAAGACATTTGTATGCCAATTTCAAAAAACAATTTCCAGAAATACAATACAAAGATATCATGTGGAAGGCAGCAAGGGCCACAACATCACTGAACTTTTAGAAAGAAATGACCAAACTACTTGCGCTCGACCATACAGCGCATGCATATATGCAGAAAATTAACCCGAGGTGTTGGTCAAAACATTCATTCAGTCCTGTCTCAAAGTGCGACATGGGCCTTAATAATTTGAGCGAGTGCTACAATGCCTGCCTCCTGCCAGCACGGGACAAACCAATCCTCACTATGTTCGACACGATTAGAACGGGCATAATGACTAGGATCGTTAAGAAACATAAGCAGCTGGCTGAATCAACAGATCTTTTGTGTCCTAAGACCACAAAAAAGCTTGCCAAACTGAAACATGCGGCTCGGAATTGGTGTCCAACACCTTCAGGATGTAATCGGTTTGAGGTAAGCGATGGTAATGAACGGTACGCACTCGATCTGGACACACGTACCTGTAATTGTAACCGATGGGAGCTGACTGGAATCCCATGCGTGCATGCCATCCCTTGCATCAATTTTATGCGGATTTCAATGGAGGATTATGTGCATGCATGGTACCATCGAGACACATTTATGAGGATGTATTCCCATTTTACCCGACCTGTCAGTGGCCACCACATGTTGCCTGCAACGAACCAGCCTCCAATTTTGCCACCACCAGTTAAGAGACTCCCGGTTCGGCCTCGAAAACGAAGAGTACGAGATGCAGACGAGCCCCGTAGCAGCACGGTACTTAGCAGGAGACATATCCCTATGACATGTAGTCGTTGTCATGGTGTAGGCCACAATGTCCGTTCTTGTCAAGGCGGAGGCTCAACAGGTGGCACCGCAAGTGGCAGTGTAAGAGCAGAACATTCATACGACACCTTCATGGGGTTTAACATTGTAGCCGATACACAGGTGCTTAGATTGTTATGCTTTCTTACGTTGTTCTTACTATGTGCGTTTCGTTTGACATGAACTTCCTTTTGTGTTTTGCAGGAGTCCGTCGCCCCACACCCACATCCTTAACCATGGAGCTTCATCTATGTATTTGTTTTGTTCATGTATAATACACTAAAGTTTTTAATACATTGAAGTTTATTTGTTCATTTACGTAGTTGTTTGGAAAATATTTGTTCATGTATAATACACTGCATGTGATGGACGTCTGTCATGTTAAGACGGATGTCCGTCATGTTAAGACGGACATCCATCTCATTCAGATGGACGTCCATCACATTCAGACGGACGTCCATCACCTTCAGACGGACGTCCATCACATGCAGACAGATAGCACTTGCCCTGTTTTGGGCGCCCCTCGCGCCAACACAAAGCAGATTACAGCATAATTAAGTATGAAGAAAACCACAAAGCAGACTACAGACTACAACAAACAATTGAATTCAATTTCAATTGAGCCACTTGTTCAACGTTTTTTCTATTCTTTCAACTCTTTCACGTGCTGCACCTCTTGCACATCCTGCACCTCGTGCACCTCTTGCACGTCCTGTGTTTCTTGTATATCTAGAATACGTTACAGGTGATGCCATTGGGAGTGGCTGAACAGGTGGGGCCTCTAGGAGTGGCTGAACAGGTGGGGCCTCTGGGAGTGGCTGAACTAGGGCCTCTGGGTGTGGCTGAACAGGTGGTGCCTCATCAAATATGGAAGGCTCTACGTCCCCGATGTCGATGATGTTGAAGTGAAAATCGGAGCTCATCTCCACACTCGTGCACTCCTCGTACAGTTCATCTCGATCGTACGAATCGTGGAGATGGAAGCCCTGCCCCTTGCATTTGGACATCACCGACCACCCTAAAGGGCGAGAGACTTGAAATATGCCGTGTTGGCTGCAATTGGAACTGCAAATTAGTTTGTCACGTCATTCAAAGTGCAGGGTGGAAAAACATACCGTTTTGTGTTCACAGGTGCCATGACAATTGCAATTGAATCCGACATCAATTGTTCGTACGCATACTGTGTGTGCATGTCAATCGATGACATGAAACAATCCATCTCCGTGTGGCACTGTAGGAGGAAGAAATATTAAACCATGTATGATTTCATGAATGAATAGAAGTGGCTTACATGGATCTAGCCAATCGTCAACAAACCCTCCCTTATTTGAACAGCGGCGGTGTCCTCCTCATTTGTCATCACGCACTGCATTTTAAGAACACGATTTATGTAGTTATTTTTAGTAACAATATATTATAAGTTGGTTAAACATGCTCACATAGTCAGGAGCGCCCGATTGCTTTGGCACAAAGAGAGTTGTGATTGAATATATCTTGTCACCCTGTAAATCAACAACACGACGCACAACATTAATTTTCTAATCACAACTGATAATAAATTTCAAATGGCGTTGCTTCTTACCTTGGAGCCGCAAAGGAGAGCACACGTCTCCTTGTTATTCTTCATATTGACTCGTGCAAGTGCCATGAACTCTTCCATCAAATTCACAGGCTGCAATGGAAATTCAGTGTAAGTGTAAATTCTACACATTGTATAAAACCAAATAGAAGACATACCACTTACACTATCATCCTCTGACGCACGGTAGGACCCACCACTGAAGGACCTGGGGCCAAAATCTTTTGAACTTTAGCCAGGGTTGGAGGAGGGGACGATTGCCTGATGATCGGAGACCTACATAATTGTAACACATTGTTAATCAACGATACTAATGCATATAAGGAAATTACATGTAAATTCAAAGACATACTGGCATCCGTTTGAACCAGCATCGGAAGATGTAGGAGATGCTGATGGATGAGATGGCTGGGCGGTTGTGCGAGCGGTTGCCATATACGTTTGTACTTCTTGCATCTGTAGTACAGTGGCTTGAAGCTGGCCAAGTTGACTCTCCTGTCTATCCAACTTGGCTTGAATCTCGCCAAGTTGGGTGACAAGCCACTGCCACCTCTCTTCGCTGCTGAGTACGGAGGGCGACAATGAGGACTGGGGTGGCGGAGGTGCATCGTCTGCCATAGGACACACAAAATCTTCATCCATAGGACGCACAAAATCGTCATCCACCTCCATGTGATATGTCGGTTGTGCGTTTGCTGTCCACGGAATTATGGCAGTGCACATGGAAGGAGCAGGTGGAGCTGACGAGGATGGCGGTGGTGGAGCTGACGTGGATGGCGGTGGAGCAGCTGAAGTGGAAGGACGAGGTGCAGGAGGTACAAGATGTGCAGGAGGTGCAGCTGCCACATCTCCTCTGAATACCCACTCCCCTCGTACTTTTTGCAACCCCATCCGAGCCAATGTAACTTCATTATACACGTCAAGTGGTTTTTCGTCTGTTCGTCGCTCTGTGTGAGGGACAACCAACCCGCTGCTGTCAATAATGCGCTGAATGAGCCAATTATATGGGAGATTCTTCCTTGCACTATTCAGAGTTGCTTTCATTTGTTGCATAATGACGTATGCAAGGTTGAACCTCTTCCCATTGTATAGCTTCTCCATTACGTACAAATCCATGGCTGTGACAAGGTCTCTATGTCCATCACGAGGCATAAATGTGTGCGTGATAATGTGATGGATGACCCTTACTTTGGCATCGAGGTCTTTTGATTTAGGTCGGAAGAAAGACTCAACGACTGTAGGATTGTGAACCAATTGCTTCAGAAATGCAAGACCTTCTCCTTTTTTGACAAATTCGGGGTCTTCTGTTGCATGGTAATACTCCTCCAACGGCTCCTCCGTGGAGCATCCAATGAGCTCATTTAATTGTCCTAGACTTATCCTAATCTGTTTTCCAAACAGAAAACTCCTCAACTCTCTATCACTTGATTTGTCTAACTCCAAATTGGCATAAAACAGTTTGACAGCTCTCTCATAGAAATAACCTCCCATTGTGCACAGTTTATCCAATCCAATTCGTTCAAACATTGCATTCAATCCAAAATCAGCAAATGAATTGAAATTTACCTTCCTAGATGTGATTATTGCACGGGGTACAATGTCCTTCTCGTACCATACATAGGCGGAGGCTGAGCTGAACATCCCAATTTCTACAGACTGCACTGGACCCGTCGTCTCGGTGGGAGCCACCACCTTACGCTTCGTCGATGCTTGACTATTCCTGGGCGCCATTTTCAGATTCAAAACTCGGGGGTTCGGGAATTCGTCGGGGGAAATCGGGAGTTCGGGAATTCGTCGCGGGAAA
Source organism: Begonia loranthoides (assembly GCA_022433065.1). NCBI lineage: Eukaryota > Viridiplantae > Streptophyta > Magnoliopsida > Cucurbitales > Begoniaceae > Begonia > Begonia loranthoides. Next base: position 554,309 of record CM039474.1, read on the forward strand.
TCGGCAATTCTCTCGCGATTTGAAGTACAGGGCGATTGGGCGATTTCTAGGGCTTGGACGCCCTTCGCGAGTATAAGCAGCGTTTTGTCATCCGTCAGGACGAAAACGCGGTCGTTTTGGTTATGACGGACGTCCGTCATGTTCAGACGGACGTCGTCCAGAGGCTGATGACGTGTTATTTAACGACTGACGTCCATGGTCTTCCCACGGACGTCCGTCATAATGGGGAATTCTGGCGATTTAAGATCGCATGTGACCCGCACGTGACCAAATTAATTTGGAGTCAGGACTGACCGTTCGATCCAAACGAGGATCCAACGGACAAGGATCGACGTTCGTCTTCGCCAGGCGGATTAAATCCTGGCCGTCGATCCGAGGCACGTCCCTCACTCGATCCAACGGCCAAGGATCGACGTCCGTCATCGCATCTGGCAGGGACGCCAGATTCAATCCTGGCCGTCGATCCAGACGAGGAACGTTCCTCGTCGATCCAACGGCCAGCGAATGTCGTCCTTCGGTCGGCTCTGGACGAAATGAGCCCCGTCTCTGCCATCGCCCTTCGAGCCGCAGGGAAGGACGAACGGGGTACAAACGTTCGACGTTCGTCTCTGCCATCGTCCTTCGACTCCGTTCGACGCCGTTAGACAAGGTACAAACGGGGCGTTAACCTCGACGGTCCTGGACGGAAATCGTGACTGCGAGGTCGCCGGCGACATTTTTTCATAGTTCAAGGTTTTAGTTGTTAAAAAATAATCTCCAGGGTTTAACTTGTCGTTGATCGCAAACTATAGGATCTACAGTGTTATTTACCCTTAATAAATAAATTAGCTCATGTCTTACTCAAATTTGTCAAATGTCTCATATTTTTGACATGTAATAATTATTTTAATCTACTGTGATTACTTATATTCACTTCATTTCCGGTACACACTAGGACTTGAGGACAACGAACTAAAGCGTGTGTTCTAAACTAAGAGTAAAATTGAATGTCTAGACAAGATCGAGTAGGTTAAGATAATTAGAATATATTAAATGATGGGTATATATGTAATTTCCTCCTCTCTAAACGGGCACTTGGCATCCCCATGACCGTTGACCAGTTGAAATCCACCAACATTTAACGTTTTCCAAATATATATAAATACAGAAGACACTTGCACATGGCGATACTAATAAGGCATTGGAAGTGAAGGGTTTACAGTTTCGCTTCATCGCCATCTACATTTCCTCTCTCTCTCTCTCTCTCTCTCTCTCTCAACTCTGTTCCTACGCCTTTATGGCGAATCTTGATGGTACGTCTTGTATTTCTTCTTTGTTGATCGTGAACAAGATTTTTTTTTTACAGATTGGAAATCGCATAATTGATCTAGGCATTAGTTCAAACTGGTGTTAAATCCACTTTCGAGTGACACTATTCGTCTCTCAGTGATCTTTATGTTTCGGTTTAATGCATACAGAGATGAGAAAATTCCTGAGTATGTCTTAGAAATGCTCTATAAAATTACGGAATCGATCACCCGGGATCTTTATTTTTGGATGTGATAACTGTTGAAGATTATTAAGCTGCAGATTTATTTGATTTCTAGTCAAGACGATGATTGTTTGAAGAATGGATATAAGGAAAGATCACGTTGTTATAATTTGAGATTGTAGAATCTGATAATGGTTCATAAAGGTTTTTAACTTGTGCTGATTCATGTTCTTCCTTATTTTAATGTATGACTTCATTGTGTTACAACTTTTTTTCATCGCTTTTCTAAGTGCTGTCAGTTAATTTGCAAAATCTCACCTATATCAAATCAGAGTAGTTACGCACAGATATGTGTGATGTTTCCACCATTTTCTTAGATTCTCTTTCAGTGTACTCAAGTTTTCCTGCTTCTGATTAGATATGAGTGCTGAAGATGAATCTCCAAAGACTCACCCTCAACGGGCAGTTCCTCGCTTAAATGAAAGAATCCTTTCTTCTTTGTCAAGGCGATCAGTTGCTGCTCATCCTTGGCACGATCTCGAGATAGGTATTACTTTGGTTTATCAAATATATTGTTTGTTTGTTTCTGCCTCCCGCTAAAACATCAAAATGCTCTTTTGACACGTTCTTGTTTTCAGGACCTGATGCTCCCCAAATTTTTAATTGTGTAAGTCTTCCCTCTATCTTTATTATTTGAACAGTTGTTAATGAATGAATATACAAAATGATTGCATGTTATAAAGAAATCTATCTTTTTTTGCAGTTTTGGAAACATGAACATTATTAACTGGCTCACTGTTTTCCCTATGAAGAAGTAAATATGGATACAATAGTTAATAATTTCTATGTCTAACTTTAATTCTTTGCATATTATTCAATCAAATGAATGCCAAGTCTCTATTTCAAGATCTTTGCTCGCCACTTTAGTGTGATTGTTGAAATCGGTATGAGCTTCATTTGTTTTTGTCATATTCCTACACTACTTTTCAATCACATAATAATGATAACATCAAATCCAAACTCCTTAAAAGTGTTTATTCTATGAAATGTAATCCTCTTTACATAAAATGGAAGAAAAGCAAACAAGTCTACTTGTGGCTTAAAGTGTCTATTCTATGAAATATAATCCTCTTTACGTAAAATGGGAGTAAAGCAACCAAGTCTACTGGCAGCATTTCTTTCTGTTTGATTTTGTGTTAGAAAATGAGTGTTTGAGTTCCTCTGAAGTTGATTTTGTACAAAAACGTCGAAGCTACTTAAGTAGTGAGTGTTGAAAGGATGCAGGTTGTTGAAATAACAAAGGGAAGCAAAGTCAAATATGAACTTGACAAGAAGACAGGATTGATTAAGGTATGAACAGATTTTTCTCAATAATCTAATTTTGTTGCTTTTTTTCTTTACCATCAAATTTCTTATTCCCAAGTCAGTTTCTGAATAGGAGCGGGATTACAATTTTGTAGTGCCAATGATTTATTCTTGCATGATTGACATGATATATGTTGTCCATGCAGATCATCATTAAAAATAAGAATACTCATTCTTGTCTGCTACTTATTACTATTGACAAACGTAGAACATATAAATAAAATAAAATTTTTATATTTGTATCCTGAAAGTTTTATTGTAATATGTGCTTGTCTCAGGTTTTCATTCATTATACTCACTATTCTTAGTTCTGCCTAATTCCAAATCTACAGGTTGATCGTATTTTGTATTCATCAGTAGTCTATCCTCACAACTACGGTTTCATCCCACGAACCTTGTGTGAAGACAATGATCCCATTGACGTTTTAATTCTTATGCAGGTGATTATTACTCTGAATCATATAGTTTTAGCTGAACAGGACAAGATGATGGAATGATATTCTTTTTAACATAGAAAGCCTGAAATTTTCTTGGTTGCTGTGAAGTTTCCCAGTATAATCATAAAATACTCAATTTGTTACCTGATTTTCAAGTAATTGTTAGGACACTATTTCAGAATTCCATGTCTATTCCCTTAAAGTTGCATTCAATGAGGTGAGATGAGAACTCTGTTTTGTCCTCCAAGTGAAATGATAGCATATCCTTCTCAATGGAATTCCATTCTACCACAAAGGATTGATGCTTGCATGGGCATGACATTAGATACAACACGAAATGGGCACGCCAACATCTTAATCTTCAATGAATTTACATATATCTGTATTTGTTGAGCCTTTTATTTTCCATTTTCATGGATAATGGTTTCTCAATATAAAATATGGTGCACAGATATTTATTAGCAACTATAAAAATCTCACATTCTCAACTATTGCCCGAGGCATTTGTCAGCACAATGAGAAAGTTCTACTGTATTTATATTAAACTAAAATTTTTGTTGTATGAAGATTTTTATTCTTTTTTGCAATATTTATGATGAATTGATGTTGAAAAATAAGATTTTAATGCTTCAAGTTTTTTATTTTAATATATTTCAATCATATTGTACCACAACGAAAGTACACAAATGATTTACTTTTACAACTTACAGAAATGTTTAACCGAGTTGTGTTAGTGCTGCGCCTTTTAATTTGGTGTTATCGTGTCTGACAGTCCTTCAACATGCTTAAGTAAATACCTTTCAATTTACGTCTTTTTAATAGGAACCAGTTCTTCCTGGCTGTTTCCTGCGTGCCAAGGCCATTGGACTGATGCCCATGATTGATCAGGTGCTTCTTTTTCCTGACAAAATCAAATACAAGTTCTAATTATTTCCTTTTTTTTAACTGTTCAAAAATTGCATTGTGAATTTAGGGTGAGAAAGATGATAAGATCATTGCAGTTTGTGCTGATGATCCTGAATATAAGCACTATACCGACATCAAAGAGCTTCCTCCTCATCGCCTGTCTGAGATTCGCCGCTTCTTTGAAGACTGTATGCTTTTATAATTGTACTCTCTTTAATCTAATTAAATAACTGAGTTTAACAATGAGCTTTATTGAGAAATTCCTGACATTTTGTTCAGACAAGAAGAATGAAAACAAGGAGGTTGCTGTCAATGATTTCTTACCTTCCACTACTGCTGTTGACGCCATCCAGTACTCAATGTAAGTCATCAGTGCGACAGTGTCACTAATATGATCACTTTTTAATTCAGTGCAAATCATTGTGTGTGTGAGCTTTCAGTGTATATAGAAGCACATACGTAGATTTAGATAGCTAATTAACTTTGAACATCATTCTGAGATATTGAGATGTTACTTGACGCAGGGATCTTTATGCTGAGTACGTTCTTCACACTTTGAGGAGGTAAGGATGTACCTCTTTGAGGGTTTCCTTTTTATTGATTATTTAATAAGTCATCTTCTTTAGTTGTTACTGAAGATGTCATCAAGAACTTAATTTGGTATGTTGCGATTTAGACAAGTATTTTTGCTCAAATCTGATTGTGGTTACCTTTGATGAAAAGAAGGTTCAAGGTAATATATCCACCTACCAATTTGGTGCAGCCAATTATGAAGAACTAGAATAGTTTAATAATGCATTACTACGCTAATAAATTAATGACATGGAGACAATATGTTAGTGTGTGGCTTAAAGTATATATTGTGATATGTATAATTAGTCGAATCAATTGTGATGTACCAATTTACAAGTTTGAGTGTTGCTTTTTATGTCCAAAAAAAACACAAACATTCCACTTAATATTATTTGGTATTATTTTGTTTGGATTCAAGAAGAATAATAAAAAAATTTGCAGAAGTTTCGATTATTTATAGTGAGTGTTTATATACATATAAATAAGGGAAAATGACAAATCTAACCACCATTCTTTTTTGTTAGTAACAAACCAACCATCATTATTTTTTTTGAACAATTTAACCATTGAACTTTGAGAAATTGTCATAACAAACATTACCGTTAACTTTCTGAAAATCGTAGTGTAAAAGAACAAATACTCATGAAAAAAAAAAACAGAAAGAACTCGTGATTTTAGAATAGATTTTTAGTGGAAAAGAGTTAATATCTGTAGAGAATGGATTTAAAAAATTTTAGATTTTGTAAAAGAATGTTAATGTTTGTAGTTTTCGGATGATTTACAATTGTTTTACCGTCCATGGAAGAATCACAGTTTGTCTGAGTTTTTGTATGAAGAAGACAATGAATTTTTTTTTATTTGCAGACGAATTGTAGCGATTCATCATCATAGCGTTTAACGGCAAATGTGTCAGTGATGTTAGCGGCGTTATTAGCGAAAAAATAATGATGGTTGGTTTGTCATTAAAAATAAAGGATATGGTTGATTTGTCATTTCTCTATAAATAAATGGGAAAAAAGCTAGAAACGAAGATTGCAGATACTAACGTAAGTCTACAGTGAAAGAAAGAGATGAGCCAAGGCCCATGGGCAATGGATGCCCACACGTAATCATGACTACTTAAATTTAAGTTAGTGATAAATTAAATCTTAAAATTTTTTTATGAATAATTAAAATTTTGAACTATAAAAAATAAAAAAATTGAATCTCGCAATTACGATTTTTGTCAAAAAAAACAGAGGCAAATGCTAGGGTCATATTTTCCATTTAGAAAAAGTCAATGACATCACTTGAACCTCCAACGAAAGTCTAAAGATCAACATTGGACGTCCTTCAATGATAATAAACTCCCAAAGCTAATCCACGAGGAGACAGATGCCTCTAGTGGCCGTTGGATGAAGAGGTGGATGTCTTGTAACAAGGATGGACGTCCAGGATTGGAGGAAGGATGCTAGCGGACAAAAGTTCATGGTCGTTGGATGAAGGGACAAATGTCCCTCAATGAGAATGGAATGCCAATATGAACCAAAGGCATCCTTAAAGACGCTAACAGACGAAGGTTCATGACAGTTGGATGAAGGGACGAACGTCCCTCAATGGAAATGGACGGACAAGATGGACCAAAGGCGCTGACGGACGTTATGTTAAAGGGGGTCACATGCAAGACACACGATTTTTTAAATGGGAGCAGACTCCCTCGACTTAAGATGGACGTCCCTCGACTTAAGACAAACGTCCTTAAGCTCACAACGGACATCCTTCAGCTTAAAACGGACGCCCCACAACTTAAGACGAACATCCCAACTTAAAACACACGCCACACAGCTTATGACAAACATCCCCAACTTAAAACAGACGTCCTTAAGCCCACAATGAATGTCCCTCAGCTTAAAACAGACGTCTCTCAACTCTATCTATATAAACTGAAAGAACGCCCGCTGCAAGGGCAAACAATTTCCTTTAGTCGATTTTTGAGCGACCTTTCAATTTCCTCAGTGTGACTATACCCTTTTTGAAATCTCTCTTCAAATTTCTTGAACCAGAAAATGACATCGAATGTTGGAAAAGTCCCCACAAAGCAGGAAACGTGACTCCGACATTTGTCTCGACATTTTTTTTTACAGAAAACGTGATTACGAGATTTACTTACTTCATTTCGCATCATTCGAAATTTTAGTTATTCGTAAAATTTTTATAAGGTTTGATTTGTCGTTAACCCTAACTATAGAGTTTGTTTTGTTAATTTCTCTAGATTTAAAACTCCATAAATCATTAAAAGTGAATAATTTAACTCACTTCAACCACTAAAAATCAAGTAATTAAAGTATAAAAAAATTAGGGAAAATGACAAATCAACTATCATCCTTTACTATTGTGACAAACTATCCACTATTCTTTTTTTGCAAACAAATTAACCACTGAACTATAGGAAACTGACGCCGCCACCATCACTGTCATGTTTGTCGTTAAATGTGATGAAGTCGAGCCGCGGCGGTTCGTATACAAACCATCGCGGCCCCGTGGTTTCCAAAAAATAAGCCAACAAATGTCATAAACCACCGCGATTTAACATGAAGCTGCCGCGATGTGTCAATAAACCGCTGCGGTGTCCTATGAAACCGCTCGGTGTCTTGATACACCGTTGTGGCGTCATCCTAAACTGCAACGGTTTGTCGTGCCTCGGTCTTTGATCCTCTGTCGTTATACATAATACTCGATCGAGGGTTCTGACATTTTCACCGCAAACAAACAACGATAACCTCGACTCGAGGAACAACAATCTCAGACCTTCGATACGAATGTATGCCCGAGCAAAGAAAATGGTGATCAAGCGAAAGGGTGGTCCGTCGCAATCGATATTAGAGGCAGAAACGACGGAGTCTGTTGGTCTAGCAACGGTGCAAGGAGCACCCGCCGCAGTCCTTTCTGGCCAAACCGCTGCGGTTCAAGCTGTCCAAACTGCGGCGGTGCAACACGGAGAAACCGTGGAGGTTAGAGAAACTGTGGCACAATCTCAATTTCAACCTCAACCCAAGCCTGAACAACAACCAGACTATTCAACCTCAACCCCACTATTCAGGACAGCGTACGCCAAAGAACGGTATGAAGATGATATAAAACACCGTTCAATTATTGTTTCTAAAATAGCAGAGTTGGAGTCCTTCACTGGAATGAATAAACAATTGGTTGAGGATGCTGGATTAGCTGGTTTGTACCAGATGAGGGGGAAGTTACTGCGAGAGAATTGTCAGACTTTTTTACGCGAATTTGGAACTGTCCACTCAGCCATTAAAGGTGCGAACGTATATGTTTGGATTGGAGTTGAGGTTGACTCTCAATAATCTAAATATAATGCTTTGATGTGTACTGGAGGGGCCAAGCGATCAGTATTATCACGTGTCTTGGGATCCACCTTTCATTAGTCAAGGAGAAGGGCTAGCAGTGCTTAGATTGTTGCACTGAGATCCCGAGATTGTCGAGTACAAGAAGCCAAAGGGCAGGGAGCTGAATGTCATAGCCCGAGTGATCAACCTCATCATGACGTACATGATTTTGCCTCGGGATGAATCTCTATTTGCTGGAGAAGGTGTTTACTAGAAAAAAGGTGCATATTGAAAATGTCATCCTGAGTCACATGCACGAGGTGCTCAACAACCCGGCCAAGAATCTCCCGTTCAACTGGCTCATCCAGAGGATTGTTGAGTAGTATGGGGTATCCATTGTTAGCCTTTTTGTTAGGCTTCGTTTTATTTTGATGATGACCAAATGGTTTAATATAATGAAAATAATAAGTTGGTTAATTATGTTTTTTATTGATAATGTATTCAATGTCTTATTCATTATACTTATATTCANAAACAACACAAAAGGTCGACCTCGATGGGCACCCATGAAGGAAAGGGTCGACCGTGTGAAGCAGAAAAAAAACAGCTTGCCGAAAATTTCTGCACTGAAGGAAACGGTCGACCGCTTTGACAAAGGGTCGACCGCAGCAGTTGGAAACTCATTTTTCTCAACCGTCTTCAAAAGTCCATTGGAGGTCCATCAATGAAGGAAAGGGTCGACCGCAAAATAGACAAATTGCTCCAGAATTTCTACATGAAGGAAAAGGTCAACCGCACCATAGGTATTTTCCCAACGGTCAAATCTCAACGGGAAGAATTGCAACGGCTAGTAAAAGGGTCGACCGTTTAGGGCAAAAGGTCGACCGTTTGAGCAGTGTCTATAAATATGAGATCACTCCAAGCTCTCCACAACGAACCAAGGATTCTAAAGCGAAGCTCTGCCGATTTTCATACGCGATAAAATTTTTGTGAGCCTTAGATATTGTATATCCAATTCTCCATATTCCGAACTTGCGAGTTATATTTTGGGAGAATTCAGATTATATAGATTTGAGAGTTAATCTCCAAATTATTATTGTGCTTGATTGTAAATGGTGATTCCCTTAGAATTCATCACACTTGGGTGACGCCCCGCAATAGTCAATTTAGGGTAACGGCTCGTAAGAGTCTAAGGTTGACGACCTAAGAATTAGTCAAGGGTGACGCCCCGTTTAATAGTCAATTTGTAAAAGGTTTTATTGGCACCCGCAAGCCAATTACTTAGTGTATCTCCAAGTGCCACTTGGAGCGCGGACGTAGGCTAGTTTGCCGAAACGCGTAAACAAATATTGTGCACTTTCTTTATCCCTTACTCTTTAGTTTATGCATTTAATGTAATTGCATAGTTAATCGTATTCGATAAATCACTTAGGGATTTAGAGAATTTAAATATCGCACGAAATTATTTAAAACGCTATATTCACCCCCCCCCCCCCCCTCCCCCCTCTATAGGCGTATATCGATCCTACACCCATCTCGGAGGATGAACCGAGAATCAAAGAGACGGTTACTGACGTGTACAACAAATTAAAAGTGGAGTGAATGAGGGTCAGCAAAGTTGGACGGGAATGAGTACGCAAGAGCATGAAGAAGCCAGGTTCAGTGTCCCAGCCGCCAGCACCTCCACCCTGTAATACCCTGACTTTTCATATCGAAATTTAATAAAGATAATTATCGGGATATTACCAAGGGCGTAACTAATAAATTATTATTTAGGGAATTTATCAGATAATAATTAAGATTTAATTGACGGAAATTAATTAAAGAAATGGAATTGGAAAATTTAAATTGGACTTGTAATAATTGTTAATCGATATATGGAGTAAGTTGGGAGTTGGAATTTGGGTCAGCTAATATACGATACATATATTAGACGCATAAAAAAATATGTGTAATATTAATTTATTAAAATGAGGATTAATTAAATTAAGGATGAATAAAATAAAAGAAGAAATTAATTAAATAAAAGGGGAATTGAAATAAAAAGGAAATAGATTGAAAATAGGGAGAGGTGAATCGCCGGCTTGGTTTTGAAGGAAAGGAGGGGTGGACTGAATCGGTTCATCCTTGAACCTTGAGGAGGAAAGAAAAATGGCCCGTGGCCATTGTCTGAAGAGAGAAAGAACAAAGAGAAGGGAGAGAAAGCGAGGGGGAGCGAAGGAGCAACGATCGAGGGAGAAAACCCGAGAGGGTGAATCGCGAGGGAAGAGGCGTCGGTGCTGGGCTTCACCGACGTGCGTGGTGGTCTGGCGAGTGTGCGGGCTACTGGTCATGGTTGGGGAGCGACGGGTTTCGGGAGCTAGGGCTCGGAAACGCCAGGTTGCAAGATGAATTTGGTCGAGCTTTTGTGTGATGCGAATTCGAGCGCCAAATTAAGGTAAGTAGTTGAATTTACACCCTGTTGAATTCGGTTGCCGGTGATTGAGAGGATTGTAGCGGGTGGTGTTGGTGCTGATGCTGGTGAGTACGCAAGACCACGAAGAAGCCAGGTTCAGTGTCCCAGCCGCTAGTACCTCCACCCCCTCAGTGGCTCAGCTTTCAGCCTCCTTGGTGGAACAGCCTTTAGCATCGCCTCTGCAGCATATGGAGGAGGATGCTCCACATTCGATGCAATCGCCCCCTCCTCAGACATCTCATTTTACTTCGATGCCTGAGGAGGTGTCCTGTCCGACTGGATGAGTAGGATGGAGGAGCTCCATCATATGGCGCTTACCAGAATACAAATGATGGAGGAGCACCTTCAAATGGCGTAACTCTAAATAAAAAAAGTGGAGGAGCGAGCAAGAGAGAGGTATCAGAGAGCAGAAGAGAGGCATCATGAGCTGTTGGCAGCACTTCAGAGAATAGAGCAGCTAGCAGCCTGTATAGCAGCATCTTCATTGTCCTCTGAAGCAAAAGAAGCCACAGACTACTTGTAAGTTATTTACTTTGTATGCAAAGTCTAGTCTTTACCTTATTTGTGTTTGACGTAATAACATGTCGTTGATTTGCAGCACCATTGCCGTAAGACGCCAACCTGCTCCTCCAACCGTGCTTGTCGAGTTGCAGGAGACAAGTGAGTCACAACTTCAGACCCTTCAAACTGTGCGCGTAGTACGTCTTTGATTTGGTTATATATGTGTGTTTGCACTTATTCATGCTTTATTAGTCTAACGCTCTTTTGCCATTTTTGTTGCAATCTCTGGAATTGATGGATGTCTTCAAGAAGTATCTTTTGAGAAATACTCGGAAGAACTTGGAGACGTGCGCAATTCTTAGGGGAAAGCTGATCGACGGTGATTCACCATCACTGATATCATCTTCTCAGATCAAGTCGGGACGCCAAACACGGTGAGAAGCCTTCTTTGTATCTTAGTTTATAAGCTTTTATCTTAGTACTCATCTGAACTTATATGCAGTGTTATGTGGTGAATGACAAAGATGCCTTCGCGTTTCAACAGCAAAAATCGCTACTCACATTAGGGTGGAATCACGTAACTATTTCGCTTCTCCGGGTTGTCGTTCATGTTCCATGGTTTATAATGCATTGTTTACATTTCAGACACACCCAAAGCATGAGTGTTTTTTGTCATCCGTTGACCTCCACACTCAATTCGCTTACTAGCAATTGATGCCTGAAGCAATCTCCATCATCGTAGCGCCCACTGACAAAGAGTGATATGTATTTTTCCTTGTGTAAATTCATATTGTTTTCCACTTGTTTACCAGCAATCGTTCCTTTTGCATTGCAGCCCGTACGACATCTTTCGATGTACGAGTGAGAGGATGAGGGTGATCCGAATGTGCACTAATAAGGTACAATTCCACGAGCACGACGATCAACCTGTGGAGGGTCCGTTGTTCGCCAATTCGTCAAACGTATACTTGGACACGCAATTGGCTTTTGAAATCACGGATTTGCGGCCGAAACGGAGTAGGAAGAAAGTGGCTTAGGAATATCTGTTTAAGTTGACTTTGTCGTAATATATGTTTACATTTACATTGACGTTTGGATAAAAAAATATCTGTTTGGATAGAAAAATTAATTGATGCTTGACATGTTTACGTTTTCTGCTTATAGTTTGGATAATATCTGGTTGGAAAATGCATATCTGCTTTTGTTGATGTTAGGACTGGGCAAGAACCGAGAATCGGAACCGGAACCGAGGTCGGTTCCGGGTTCGGTTCTGGTTCCCGGTTCCACAAATGACATTTCAAAACGGGTTCGGTTCCTTGATTAAAGGCGGGTTCAGTTCTCGGTTCCAGGGGTTAAAGAACCGAGAACCGACTATTTTACCCTAAAATCAGAAATTCTGATTCATAGCCCTACTCTCCCCGACCCCGACTCCCCGATTCTGATTCAGAGCCCTACCCGATTCCGAGAGACGACGAGTGACGACTGCGATCAAAGAACAGAAAGACAACTGCGATTGAAAGCTGAGAGACGACGATTGGTCGACTGCGATGAGGATTGAGAAGGTGCGCCGAACACTATGAAGCTGCGAGCCTGCGAGCGACGAACACCGTGAAGCTGAGCCACTGCAACTGCAATTACACAGGGTATTGTCTACTTTGATTGATCTGCTCCTCTAATTCTGAATATTGTACTGCTCCTCTAATTACACAGAATGAATCTGTAATGCAATTTTACAAATTGCTCTCTGTAATATTGTTAACCTAATGACTGTTGAAAGGCGATAGCCATCTGTAAAGCAATCTGTAATGCAATCATTTACAGATTACAATTTACAGATTGCAATCTGTAAATGCAAATTGCATTACAGATTTGCAATCTGTAATGCCATGCCCTGTTTTGTTTGGGTTGGTTCCTGTTCTATTTTGGATAGAAATGTCGAAAATTCATTTTGAATCTGCTGCTCTGTTGGACTTGGACAATTGTTGTGTTTAAACTCTGCTGTTATTGAAAATCAGAATTTGGAAACAGGTTCTCGGTATCGAAAATCAGAAATTGGGGAAACAGGTAAACAGCCGTTCTCGGAACCGAGAACCGCCGGTTCGGGACCTGGAACCGACCTCGGTTCTGGGTTCGGTTCCGGGTTCGGTATCGGCTCCCCGGAACAGAGAACCGATTATTCGGTTCCGGACGGTCCGGAACCGGACCCGAACCCGAAATACCTAGTCCTAGTTGATGTCGCAAGGGGGATAGACTTAAAAACAAGTGAAACTCTTACAAAATTTTCAATTTTTTCAGAGTGAAATTGATTCAAACGATTCCATTCATCATGAACAAACAAGTAAACATGTTCATTGCATTCATTGCAATAGAACAAGCTGTGCATAACACCGAAACATACAAGACATATTAATCATGACAAATCGCTTTGGTTTTTTGGACACACCGCAGTCGTTTCTATCAAGCCATTGCGGCTTTGTGGACAAGCCACCATATTTAATTAACAAGTCACTACGGCTTTGTGGACAGGGTGTCGCGGTTTGTTAGGAAGCCACTGCGACACTTAAAAAAAATCGTAGCAGCTCGTCATGGCGTTGAAAGACAGATTCAAATGAAACGTTGGTACCTGAATATTAGCATACTAATCAATTTTCATTCATCCTCAACAATTAAATGTATCGAACCAATATATTAATTCAAGTTTATCAAATTAATTCAAATTTATCAATTCAAATTTTACAACGATAACGTGCATTACAATCACATATATCAAACCTAATTTATCAAACCAATGTTATGTATGTTTGTGTTTGTGGACCTTGCGCATCATACTCCTGCAGAACACATTGCAAATGAAATAAACATAGTTCAAATAACACTTGAAAACGTAAACGTGATAATGGGCTCACCTGCGTCTCAAGAACTATGTCGGGAACTATCTTAACAACTCTCTTGGGGACTAAGATAGAAATTGTCTCGGGGCCTTTATTGGGGTTCTGAAGCCCATAAATGTGCCCTCCGACCTACCTCTGCCTCTGTCGCCTCTACCGCCACATGCACTAGACTTACATTCACCTTCGGACGTGCGGGAATTATGCCCCACACCCCCACACTGACCACATGTCATGTTCATATGTCTTCTGGGTAGCATTGTCCGGCTTGGGGTCTGCGGCCTTCCTAAAAGCCTTTTAAATGGTGGTGAGATAATTAGATCAAGATGAGTCACAGGAGACCACTCGATTTGTCCATTGACGGGGTGAACAAAGTGGAAGTATATCGCCATGTATGTTTGCCAGTGATAGCACGCATACACAAATTCCTTAGGAAATCTCCTCGTGAAGTTAATGCACGGGACTGCATGGACACATGGGATGCCGGTAAACTTCCACCGGTAACAGGTACAAGTACGTATGTCCAAATTGACAGAGTATTGTTCGTTACCATTGCTGACCTCAAAATGGGTAGCTCCTGAAAATTGAGGGCTCCAATTTCGACCAGCAAGTTGTAGTTTGGAGAGCCGGTTTTTGATCTGTGGACACAATAAGTTTGTCGATCATGCCATCTTTTAATGATTCTCTTTTGTATGATCTCTAACATATTTAGAATCGGTTTGTCCCAGGCTGGTAGGATGCAGACTTTGAAGAACTCGCTAAGGTTGTTGAGGCTTAGGTCGTATTTGGGGATGGAGCAAAAGACATGTTTGGCCCAGCATCTCACATCTATTCCTCGTAGATAGTTGTGGGCCGCCGGATCCAACAAAAATAACTTTGTCATCTCTCTCTCAAACTGCCTCTCTGTTGTGGCTCTAGATGCGGCCCACATTGCATCATTGAACCACATGATTTTAAATTGTTTTTGAAAATTGTCATACAGGTGTCAGATGCAAAACCGATGGTCCGCTTGCCCAGCCACCTCTCTGACAGCTGGCACTATCCCTTACAAAGATTCATAGTATGAGTCAAACGTTGGTACACATCGCATAACATAAACATAGAAGGCAAGAGCAATCAACCGCACCTTTTTTCGGTCAGAAATAATTGTCCACCCATTGCCACTCGAGGTGTTTAGATCGGCGAATTCCAAAAACCAGCTCCAAGAAGCCCTATTTTCTGCTTCAACCACAGCTACAGCAATCAGATACATTTTATCGTTCCTGTCGATGGTGATAGTAGTGAGCAGCTAGCCCGGAGTCTCTCCCTTTAAGTGGCACCGTCCAAACAAATAACTGGTCTACCACAGTTCCGCAATGCCATCTTACATGTAGCCAAACACATGTACATCCTTTTAAATGCACTCATCTCTAGGTCAACACGCACCAAGCTTTCAGGATTAGACTTCTGAATCTTCTCGGCATATGACCATATGAGCTTGTATTCATCATTGCCATCCCCTTCGTTAACATTAAAGTTCTGACTATCTCAATTATGGAAGATAAGTCTCAGTCAGCCTAACTTTTAAATCTATCCAAGTAATGCACTGCCACCCATTTGGCAGAGGCATAGTGACTTTCCATCTTTCTCAAGCAAGTGTGAACGTCATTGTAGAACTTTATTTGAAACGTCATTTCACCTTGCAGTTTTTAGAAGTGCAGCCGCCACGTGCATCATTCCTAGCAGGCAGTCCTCAACCGATGTGTGTCACTATAGATGAATTTTATCTCGTACCCATTCTTCAACGCATAATCGACAATTTCTTCTTTAATTTTATTCAGGGAACTATACTTTTTGTCAAGGCCCATACCAACGAAACTGCATTCTATTTGTGGTGGACGTCTTGGCCTACTCTCGGCCATGTCCATGTCCATGTCTTCATCACTACTGAATTGACATAATGAACGAATGTCCTCCTCGTGTAGAGTTACTGAGACGAAGTGCAACACTATTGCAGCTTTATCTCTAATTTTATGTACCTGATTGGTCAAAAATATAGTTATGGGTCCCACTTCAACTTGACGGTTAAGAAATTCTTAATATCCATTGCTTTAATGGTAGATAGATATATAATTATGTACAAATATTTGTGACGTAACACATGTGATCATTAATTGTCTCCACGAATTTGATGTAATCAAGTCTCATGTTGGGTGCATACCAGCTAATGCTGTCGATCCATATTACAATAATATGTGACCCGTATACATAATTTATAAATTATAGTCTACTCCGTAAAGTTTTGCTTTGTGGTAGGTTTGCAAATTACAAAATAAAATTAATTAATTTTTACCATTGGATTTTATTTTGTCTAACATGGAAAAAATAAAATGATTAGTTATCAAATATAATTTGACCTTATTCATTTATTTACATGAATTTTAACTAAAAAAAAAAAGTATTTAACAAAAAATTAAGACTTCGAATTATAAGAATAGTAACAAGCTAAATTTTAAATTATTTTTACTAACAAATTAAACTTTAAACTATAGAAAATAGACAATAAATTTTTCATCCACGTTTTCTTTAAAAAACAAATTTGGATGACCTCGAAAACCGACGGACGTTCTCACTTTAATTAGCAGACAATCGCAACAACATGCAGATGTTTGCACTTTAATTAGCTACCAATAGTTGCGACTCGAGGATGTCCGCACTTTAATTAGCTGTCGACTGTAGTGACTAGCAGATGTCTGCAACGTTAAATCTAATTATTAAATCCAAATGAATTTAAATTAAGTCTAAAATACTATGTTCATACATTATTTTAATGAAAAATGTAACAAAAAAACAAAGAAATGAAAAAATAAAAAATATTGGAGAAAACTATCACTATTAGCATGAGAAGATGACAGGAGATTGTCCATTAAACTCATAAAGATTTGGACAAATCTCAGCCACAAACTACAAAGTATTCCCAAAGAAATGGGGACCAATTCTTTCTTTGAATTTTCATTTTCAGATTAATTAATTAAATATTATTATTTGTTAAGGACTTTTTCCCCATTAAATTTTTATTTCTAAAAATAATAATTTTTTAATTTACAAGTTGATCCAAATCAGTTTGAAGGAGAAAAGACTGATAATGTTAATATTTTACAAATTTATATAATATTTTTGTGTCATTTATTTATTAGTGTAATTTATAATATAATATACATATTCATATAATAAATTACATCAAAGATAATTAGTCAATTGTAATTAGATGAGTCTTTTCTTTCTTTGATCAATAACTTGTTCATATCCTTGCAACATGAATGCTAGGAGGCTATACACTTTTCATTTGTTGTCGGTTTTTTGAACTAGTGAATCACTATAATAAGTAAGAAACATAAAATAGTGGGACATAAAATTGTAGAGTCTTGCTCACATTATGAAAATATTGTTCACTTTTGATAGAAAAATATACCAATTTATTTTTGAATCTTACCCCAAAACACGTGTTCTTCATCAGAGCATGCAAGGAAACTGCAGTCTCTCAACCCCAATCAATATTATCAGCTTTGGCAATATGACCCATGAAATGCACACTCCTCGGACACTGTTTCTAGACATTCCTCAGGCACCGTTGTTGGACGTTCCTCAGGTACTGTTCCTAGGCGTATCCGTTTCGGTAAAATACATATTGTTAGTCTAAAGAAAAAGTTCTAGTTATGTATTGATTTTTTCCACTTTTCTCAAGTGATATGGGAGTTGAGCAACTGTTATTATATATTGATATCTTCTACCTTTTCTAAGCTATAAGTGATTATCCAATTTTTCTAGTTTTGGCTAAGCAAGCAACCATTATTGACCTCGCATGATGAGATACCCCAAAAACACATCTTACACTAATTAATGTTAAATAAACATGTACAAGACTAACTAGTTGTTAATACATAGAAATTGAAGGAAGATGATGATATCTTCCCTCACATTTAAATTAATTAATTAATAATACAATTCCTGTTAGATTACATTTAGTTGACCTAACTATGATCAACAAATTTCTCTTCAAAAGTTGAAAAGGACACCAACCAATGACCTAAAGCAACACCCTCCGACCATCCAATTATTGGTCCCCACGTACACCAATTATTCTTAGCTTCGTTGGAATTTTTCCTACTCTTTATCTTGAATGATTTGGCATTTCTTCATAATTTAATGAAAAACATATGTAACACAAGAATGTAGAAGATATGTGTGTACATTTTTTTTGTCATGAAATACATGTTGTATGATGATCAATGGGTATCACTAGTTTGACATCAAACTTTATGAATTGGGCATTAAAATAACGACCATGCCACTATCTTTTACAATACTTGTTAGAGTTCGATGATTTAAAATCTTTCGAGTCTTGCTGATGGATTAGTGGTACTAATCTCCTTTAAGATTTTGTTTTATTCTATAAATACATGTAAGGTCTAATCACAAAACTTATCATTGTAATTTGGTTTTTATAGTGAATTTTCTTCTTTGCCAACTAATTTTTCCCAAAATAGTTTTTTAACGTTAAAATAAGTGTTTAGTTTCAATTTTTTTCTTTGTTTTATTAGGGAAATTAATAAAACAACCACTAAACTATGAGGTCAATGACAAGTCAACCACTAAACAATTTTCGCTAACAAATAAAACACTCTACTATAATAAATGAATAATGCAAACATCGATGTTTACCTGTTGAAAGACATGTTAAAAACAAGAATACTTTTCAAAATTGAAGATTTTTAGTTAACCTGTTCGAAATCGATTTTGGTATCAAAATAAAAGATTTCCAGTTAGCTGTTTGTGGGAAAATCAATGTACTCCAAGCTAAACATGTTTCCGATTCACTAAGAAAAGTCACTAGAAAATCGATTTTAGAAACATTAATCTGTTCGAAATCGATTTTAGTATCAAAATTGAAGATTAACTATTTATTGGAAAATCAATGTACTCCAAATTAGACATGTTTTCGATCCACTGAGGAAACTCGCTTGAAAATTCGTTATTTACTACACTGAAGAACAACAAATATTTCATAAAATAGAGTGCAAAGAGTATTTCTACTGTAGAAAGTTATCTTTTTGCTGCGGAAAGTCATATTCCAAGGACTCACTCTCCGCAGAGAAAAGTAATATTTCTTGAGTCTCACTTTCAGTAGTAGAAAGACAACGTTTCATAGCGGAAAGACA
Source organism: Begonia loranthoides (assembly GCA_022433065.1). Classification (NCBI taxonomy): domain Eukaryota; kingdom Viridiplantae; phylum Streptophyta; class Magnoliopsida; order Cucurbitales; family Begoniaceae; genus Begonia; species Begonia loranthoides. Next base: position 573,426 of record CM039474.1, read on the forward strand.
ACTTCAGGAGCGTAAAAGCAACGTTCTGCAGTGGAAAAAAAATTTTTTTTAATAGAAACCGTGACAATAATATTTGCTCTGTTAATTTATCATAATTGAATGTTTTATTTGTTAACAAAAATTGTTTAGTAGTTGAATTGTTATTAATTTTATAGTTAAGTGGTTTTTTTTTTTTTTTTCTTTATAACAATACGGTAAAAGGTTCATTAATTGACGAAGCTCTTAAAATAGAAAATAAGTTACGTGTTAGTGTGTTACTCAAGAAATGGTGTATTTTGAAAGAAACGAAAATTTAGATGTTTAGATTTATTTATCATATTCTCTCTCTAAAGCACTGTGGTTTTCTCTCTCTGAAAAACCTGCAAAGGTCAACAAAAGCTCACACATGAGCAGCTCCAATTAGGGTTTGAAACTTCCTGGTCAAAGAAGAAGGCACCGACCCTTTCTTGTCCGTGCCTAATTCAAACGTGGAAATCTAGAAAATCAGGTAGTTTCAGAAGTGAAAGAAGATGATTGATGTTTTTTGTGCGAGCTCACTCTTATTTTCTTTCCGTTTATTCTTCCTTAATGGCGTCTGAATTAGGGTTCTTACTTTGAGATCTGCGGTTGAGAAAAGCTTTGATGTGCAGGCGAGTTTATGGATTTTTTGCAGAAAGAAAAAGAAGGAATCGCACAAAACCTTTTCATTCAGCTTCAAGAAATAAAACCCATTATTTTTCAGGAAAAGCTACAGATTCAAGACCCCTCTACGAATCTTTGTAATTCAAGCTTCCAAGGTCACAACAATGGCGGATGTAGAGGAGAGAGAAAAGGACCAAGAGAGAGAGAGCTTCTGTTCGAGAAAATTGTGACTCCAAGCGATGTAGGAAAGCTAAACAGGCTGGTGATTCCAAAACAATTTGCAGAAAAATACTTTCCGTTAGACTCTTCGACGAACGAGAAAGGTCTTTTTCTGAGCTTCGAAGACCGAAACGGACAACAATGGCGGTTCCGCTACTCTTACTGGAAAAGCAGCCAGAGCTTCGTCATGACAAGGGGTTGGAGTCGCTTTGTAAAGGACAAAAAACTCCACGCTGGAGATGTAGTTTCTTTCGAACGTTATGTTGCAGAGATGGGGAAAAACAGCTTCCATTTTCGGATAGATTGGAAGCATCGTTCGGATATGGTTCTTCGTCAAAGAGACCTCCATTTTAATGGAAAATTACCAAATTTCAAGCTCCCCAATTTCGGGTTTGATTCGTTTCATAAGTTAAACCCACTGTCAGCGAGCTCTCAGAGATCCGTGGCGGTCATGGAGCCTGTCACTCCAATCCGCCATTGTAGAATCAGTGAAGCTAAACCTAAACGACTGAGACTATTTGGAGTAAACCTGGACTGTCCAGAAGAGCCAAAACGACACACATCTTCTGGTTTTGAGTCTTCTTCTCTCTCTCCCAACGAAACTCCATTGTTGCAGGCTGAAACTCAGTTTTCCAGTAGAGGAAAAGCTTCAGCTTTCTTCCCATTTCACTGGAATCAATAGACGACAGAACTCACAAAAACTGTAAGTTTGACTTCAACAGAAATGAAATGTTTATAAAAATCAACAGCCTGAGCAATCTTCAAGCCTAAATGGATTTGGATTATAGTTGTAAATCTTTTACAATAAATAAATGTATTTTATATTTTGTTGGTTTGATTGGTATCTGTAAATCTTACTTGGATCTGATGATGAGTTGCCCATTTCTTTCTGAAAGTGATTCTTAGAATCATTCTCTCTCATCAATCATCTTCCTGAATCTACTGACACTGCTGAATATAGCTGTCTGCCTATCTTTGAAGTGTAGGTTTAGGTTCTGTAGATTTAGGTAAGGTTCTATGTCTTCTCTCTCTCCCTCTCCTTTTCTCTCTTTTGTTAATTGCTTGCTCTTGCTTCTGCTTCTGCTGCTGCTGTGTTCTGCACTGTTCAGACATACTTCTGCACCCTCTATCTATCACAATTCTCCACTTATACATCTCCAATGTGAATAATATTAGCAACATTATTAGCGCAAATTAGTTCAATCTACATAGCCACTTTACTGAGTTTATGAAATGACTTGAAATTTTACGTTCTTCTGAATTTTAGGTGTAAAATTAGAAATAAAAATATATATATATAATTAAGATTTAGAGAAACTATTTTTTTTAAAAATTTTGATATATTGACATAGATATGCAAATGTGCATGAAATTAGATGAAATTTTAAGGTAATAAAATATACATCTTAAAAAAGATAAGGACCTTAAAATTATGTAAATTGGACTTATATAGTCAAAGTTATACTATGTTAAAGTCGGATTAAGTGTATGTAACGTTATTGTATGTTTTCCATTAAATACTTAATTCGGACACATTGAGTAAGAATTTAAAGATGTTATTTAAGAATGAAAGTTTCCTAAGACATGTATGTATGATGTCATGTAATAAATATGGTCATTAATTGGGTCGTGTCACATGTCAAGCTGAAGCAAACAGTTGAAATTGCAAATAATATAAGTTTAAGGGCAAATTGGTCTTTTCACTTCAAAATAGAGGCCACAATGGTAAATGGGCAAGGAATTATGTGGATTAATTTCTTCTTATCATAAGGAAGAGGAAAATCGTGAGGGAGGTATGAAGAATAGGAGAGAGAGAGAGAGAGAGAGAGAGAGAGAGAGAGAGAGAGAGAGAGAGAAGAGAAGAGAAGAGAAGAGAAGAGGGTTTTGAGAAAAAAAAAAGGAAAAATTAAGAAAAATAGTGAATTTTTTATTTTGAATCTCAATGGAAAGTTGTAGCAAACATGAAGAGTATTCTAAAGCACTTCAAATTAATGAGAGATGTGAAGTTTTGGGGCTGAATTTGAAATGTAAAAGTATTGAAAATTAAGGTAAGTAACTCTAATCCTTAAATAGTTATAATTTTTGTGTAAATTGCACGATATAGGTGGTGATTTTAGACTAGAATAGTTGAAATCTGTATATTGGAATTTATTAGTCTTTATATGATGGATTGTTGAGTTATAATTGAGTTTGGTACGAGGGAGAAAAAGATATGTCGAAGGATTTCGACAATCTGTCTCCAATGCGGACGACCAAAAATGGTCGACCACAACATAGAGTTTGAATTTGTGAAATTTGTGATCGACCAAGTGTTTTGCCGTGTTGTGTCTTAAATTTACACAGGGCCGAGGGAGTGGACGACCAGACACCTAAAATTTAAAAATATTTTCTTAAGTTTTTAACTAATTGTTTAACCAACTCCTAAATCTTTTTAAGTGATTATAAAGACATAGATAGAACATGTTTAGATAGATGTATGACACTAAATCATGCATTATTACAACTGACTAATAAACAATGTAGGAATGAACCGAACCCTATAAAATATATTAATTTAACTTGTTTAAATTATATATTTTTTTCCATGTAGTTGTTTTTTAGGAACAAAAGGGCTCAAATCTTGGGGGAAACATAAGAGAAAAATGTAGAAAAATAAACACTAACAACCAATCCTAACTCAATTATAAAAGAAATATCAAAAGACATGAGTAAGATTAGTCGAATTACACATATAAGTATTAATATATTTTTTCGTGGAAGTTAAAGTGATTATGCGATTAAACACAATTTCGTGACGTTTCACAACAATGGTACAAAATTTATAAAGCAAAAAAGAAAAACAAAGATATTATAATAGTTTATGCGAATTTATATTTCACTGATAACTTGGCATAGGTGAACATAACTGGACTAGAACCGCAGTTCAAATTAGAACGGGGGGTTCACTTCTGATTCGGTCTCATTCTTACCCCTATATGAACCAAACCCTATTTTGGATGTATTAGAACTTTAGGTCATTGGTCGTTTTATGATTTTGGGTATAAAAAATCATGAAAATCGAACCAAACTGTAACGAATATAGGATCAAAAAATCCAACCCAAACATCCACAAAACTGATTCAAAATCAACTATATATATATAATAATTATTATTATTTTATTTTCAAAACCGAACTAGAATCGAATTGGAGCCCAACCCTAAGATGTAGGAGTAAGATTATGCAGATACGCGACAAAGAGTAAGTTAGATTCTCAATATACCCTTGCCGTCACGTCAAGATTAGGCTCAAAGCTCTACTTGAAGTGTACAAAATGGTAAATTCCATGACCATATGAAATTAATCAAAAATCATATTAAATTATTTATCGATTAAGTTACAAACGCACGTGCCATTTCATCGTGTTTATAATATTTTTATAAATTAATTATTTAATAATTTATATATTTTGACATAAAAAGACACACAAAAAAAAATCCTAATTTATGATTTATAATTTATTAAATCCAATTGAAAATTCATAAGCATAAAAATAGTAAGAAATGGGCTGAACGAAGGTGGGTAGGGTTTTAGGGTTTTGGGCCAGGAAAGTTCGGTTGCAATTGCAAATGCCCCCATCGCCATTGCCGAGGTTGAGAGCGAAGCGAGACGGAGCTGAAGTGAGAACTGATTTTGCTATTTCTGCTATAGCTCTGCAAATGTGAAAGAGTCGTTTGCTTGTTATTTCTCGATTACGTGTGCAAGAGAGGAGAGGAAAGGGGTTTACACAAATGAGTGGAGGAAAGGAGTATCGCTGTGTGCAATGCGGATTTGAGATCAGTTCACTGTTCGTGGAGTATTCACCAGGAAACATCCGTTTGATGAAATGCGTATGTTAGATGAAAAATCTCTCCTACTTTTTTTAGTATGGTGTTGTTTCAAATCTCAAAAATTTAATCGTCCTCTTTAAATTTGTGTTTTGAAGGAGAATTGCAAAGCGGTTGCGGACGAGTACATCGAATGTGAAATCATGGTATGCATCGATCTATTTTCCCCATGATTTTCACTTATTTACCGTTTAGCAGTGTGATAATGCGATGGGTGTTTATGCTTCAGATTCTTCTAATCGATTTGATTTTGCATAAGCTTCAAGCTTACAGACATCTTCTTCATAACATCCTTTTCAGAGATAATTCGAATTCCCAGGTAAATCCAAAGCGGAAAATGATTCTTAATTGATTTGATCTGCTAGAGTAATTTGCCTCTAGAGATGCTAACATACAGCTTTTTTGCAGGGTTTATTGTTCAAGTCTGTGTTGGGTTTTCTAGTTTTAGACGCGTGTATCCTTTGTCTATCAAAACTCTGTTTCTTGCTTTATACATTCGAAATGAATCGAATTTTCTTCTGAGCAATTTATAGACCGTAACATACTTCTACATTCAAGTAATGGAAAACGGCATTCCTCCATGAATATTTCATCATTCCTTGGGTCTTATCAGAAGGTGTGACTGTGTGAAATTCACTTTAAAATTCAAGTAATTGCAAATTTTCCTGTGCATCGGCTTATTTCATATGATTCACTTTGAGCTCTTTTCTTTTGGTTATAGATTTGTTTGGATGTGTTTTTGGGAAACTTGATATTTCTCTGCACTTTTCATCTGGCAAAAAGGAAAATTTTGAATATTTCTGCTGAGACTCACAGGTAAATATTGTCGTGCTGAAAATACTTCCTCATCAACGTTTTTAAGAGTGGATCTTCAAATATGAAATGTTCAAGCATTGTACGGCATATGTGTAACTCTTAAATAGCTAATTACTTTCTATTTTGCAGTTACAAAGACCTTTTTCTTGCAATCATTATCTCGAGTTACTTCAAAATGTTTCTTATTACTATGATGGTATGGTTCTTACTTGAAAAGTGAACATAAATTAAATATTGCATTCTACTTGTTATATTTTAATTCAAACTACCACAGGTTTGGGAATTTCCATCTACCGTGATCTACATCATTGACATATTTGTTTTATCATCCAATGCAGTGGCAGTTAAAGGTTAGATAGTGGTTTTTTTTTTCTTCAGCTTCTCAACAACCTTGAATATTAACTTTAAAGAGGTTTCCGTATGATCTACTCATATAAACTACTTAATGATCATTATTCTTTTATTGTCCATTTGTTTTTCAGAGTTGATCACGAAACTTACTTTCTTGCCCTTTTATTTTTATACCTCCTCTCGTAATAATATGCTTGTTTACATTAAGTGTGTCATCCTACATGCGACATACTTTGTCATTATTTGTGTATATTTATATTTACCTAATTATACTTTTAAACACAAGTATTAACGCTCACGGTAGTTAGACAGTATTTATTTAATATAAAATGTAGTGAAAGTCCTCGTAATACTCAAATGTGAACTTCTAAAAGAGAACCCAACTAGTAACATCAAGAAAGCAAAAGTTTGAAACATATGGTACATAATACTTAGGTTAATTCATTTCACATTAGTCCGAGCATAATATGATAAAAATAAATAATTCATAAAAGTAATTTCATCTTTTAATTGTTGTATTTTCATGAACCATTCCAAACCTGGAGAGAGCATCCATCAATGACCGCATCTATATGTCACTGATTTCTGGCTCCTTTTTACATTCTTCATTACTTTTTTTTATTTACAACATAAAACTAAGTATTGAGATAAGGCCCAGTTAGTAATATGCATAATGCAGATGAAGTGTAATGAATGCACCCAGTGAAAATGGAAACATTCCATGCTCTGTGCTGTATATGCTATCTTTGTGTAAATTCTCCTTTTATACTTGCTTTATTTTCTCAGTAACTTTGGGTTAGTATGGATTAATATTTGAAAGAATACCACCTTGTTTGCAACTTTTGCCAAGCCAATTATACCACTGGCAGAAACAATCTTGTGATCTTTGTAAAGGTCCTCCTTCTGTGACTTTCAATGTTTTTTCAAGTCCATCACATAACCTTTGCCGTACGTTTCATTTTATCGAAACCAATGAGCTTATTCACCCATATTTCTAACCTTTGAGACATGTCCCAACCTTTTCTTTGTGGTTTGTTTTTATATTTTTGTTACATATCTTGTTTCCACAAACAATCTGATTGGCTAGAAGGGTTATAAAAGGAAACTTACTTAGTTGAGGGTAGTTGGTTATAAGTCAAGTTTATTATATAAAGACTTGAAGGGTAGTCGAGGGGAGATATCGGATATTGAGTATTGTGGGGAGTCACTAGGGACTCGAAAACCTAGTTTAGTATAAGACGTGTCTTACGTTCTATGTTGTAGATTGACAATCAAGAAATATGGATTTGGGTTCGTATCAATTTGGTATCAGAGCAATTCTTTTCTTGGGAAGAAATTAGAAACACAAAAGAGAATGGATTGAGAGAAAGAGGTTACTGCACTTATGAAATTAATGAATAGAATTCTACAGCGGCTGGATGAACAACAATTACCAGCATATAGAAGGGAAAAGAAGGACGAATCTTGACAATTTTCTAGGGCGGAATTCTTACCCATCAATTTGAAATTAGCGTTCTACAATGGAATGAATCTGGAGTGGTGGTTATCACTTACAAAAAGATTATTCGATATCAACAGGTTGACGGAGATGAAAAAATTGTAATCAGCGTCATAATGTTTTGAAGGTCCTGTTCTGTGTTGGTATCAATGGAAAACTAACAGCATACCCTTTAATTCTTGGAGAGAATTGAGATATCAACTTAAAAATTGTTTTCAAAGTACTTGGGAATTGGCAGAATATGAGAAACTGGTCATTAGAAAAGAAATAAAGAAGACAACGAAGAATGCCTAGGAGGAGATGGTATTTGAGCGTGAAGAGTTTGCGACAAAAGAAATTGTCTTGGAGGAGAGGGACCAAGTAGCAGAAACAAAAAAATTTCAGGAGAATATTGGTGGGGACATTGTTACAGTGGAAGCAAAGAATCTTGAAGACAAAATAACAGCAAATGCAGAATTAAAGGTGGCAGAAATTTTAGTTTCTAGTTCGGGCGTGCAAGAAACCATGGGTGTGGAAGTTTGCAAAAACTGGGTCATGGAGGAAACCGAAGCATTTCAACGAGCAAACTGTGATGGGAACTACGAAGAACAAGAACTGAAGATAAATGGACTCGCGAAGCAATTTGAAGAAGCGGAAAAGCAGCTTGAAGAATTAGAACTGGTTTTCGTCCAGTTGCAGAAAGAGGCAAAAGAAGAATCAACCGAGGAAGGAACCAGATTCGGAACCGCAAGAAACTAGACCTGGAACCAAACCCAAGTCTCGGTTTCGGTTCGGTTCCAGTTTCGAACTGGTTTCTCTATTTGCTCTTCGTTTTTTCCCCCCATCTTCTTCCATGCATTTGATTTGTAATGTTGATAAGAAAAACTCGAAACATTATATTTCTGCAAGATATTACCAGGAGCAATGCTTCTACATATTTGGTTTCTGTAAATAGGTATTTCTTTATTAGCTTCTCAACTGGGCTTGATTCTCTCGTTCTCCCATGGAAGTTAGAAGTTATACAACTCTAAGAGGAAGCCATATGTAAGAAGCATAAATGAACTGAAACGTGAGGCAAAGATTGTTGTACAAGTAACGCACCTTCGTCAATAGTTTCGTAGTCGTTTGTTGTCTGTGACGTATCTAAGATGAGTTTGAGAACGAATCCAACTTTATGTGCAAATTATAGCTTCAACTATTTCAGGTTGGAGAGTAGTACGCGATGAATCAATAATATGGCCCCCACACCTAAAAGCCGTCTCTGAAGGGACGGTGGAAATCGGAATGCTCAATACATCTTTCGCAATGTTGCTCAACAGTTGATACTTATATGCCATCAATTTCCACTACATCAATATGTCAAAAGTTTGTGTGAACTTCTCAACTCGTTCGCTCAAATACTCCTCCACTTCTGACATATTATTTGAATTTGAAAGCATCTCAAGTGAATTGTTATAGAATTTTGCATAAACAATATCTACCTCTGACGGATTTCCAATATTAGCAACATTAATAATCTCCACATCATCAGCTGAATTACCTCTATATTCCAAATATAATCGTTATAAAACATTCTCCGTTACTTTCATATACTCATCAACTCTATCAGATCTAATCAGAATGAACATACAATGTCATGAAAACTTCGATTTACCTCTTGGGTCGAGGAGGACCGCCACGAATAGAAGAGTGTTCATCTTATCGAAATATCCCCAATATTTTTTCAACTTGGTCATCATTCCATGAGCCATGTGCATCAACGTCAAACTATCACCGTTGGCATATGATCGATGATCATCTTCAACTTGCAACCTTCAACGACTTACTGATGAGCTGTAATTGACAAAGATTTCAAAACCGTCAGAGTGCTATCGTAAAACACCTTCAGAAACTTGACAAATATCCGAATGTTACTCCAATTTGTAGAAGTAGGATGTCTTTCCTCCTCCATCGTCGTTGCGTAAGTATATTATCACATTCTCTCATGTTATCGAATGCTACGGTACACTTTTCGGCATTATCTAGCATCAAATAAGTGGAGTTCCATCGAGTCGGCACATCAAGAGTTACATTGCCCTTAAATATAATTTTCACATTGTCGATGCAATACTTGAAGAGTCCAAGCCGTTGCGGAGAAGATTTAACATACTTCACTGCATTTCTCACTTGAACAATTGAGTCGTGATGCTCCTTTACCCCATCAGCAACTATCAAGTTCAGAATATGAGCAAAACATCGAATATGCATGTGCTCTCCATCTAGAATGATATCTCTAGTTTGTGGAAACACTTAAAATTGTGCTAAAAGCATGTGTCAGATTGATAATAATCAAAACAAGTTGCCATTTAAAAAAAAAAAAGAAATTGGAGAATGCTCCAATAAGCCAACATATAGTCAGATGGTTCCAAGAGAATATATAGCTAGAATGTTAATCAAGGATGAGCTGCCGATGAGAATTGTTGAATAGGAAGGCTGTAAAGAACTACTTGAAGTTTTCATAAACGAGTTTGTTATGTCTTCCCATAGAACTGTTGGAAGAGACATAGAGAAGATGTACAGGAAAGAAAAAACGCAGTTGAAAGCATACTTCAAGCAAAGAAGTCAACGAGTGTGTTTGACTACGGGCACTTGGACTTCTACACAAAATAAGTCTTATATAGTGATGACCGAACACTAGATTGATGACGAGTGGAAGTTGCAAAAGAAGATACTAAACTTTTGTGAGATTTATGACCATAAGGGAGAGACAATTGGCAGCACAATGGAGCATTGTCTACTTGGATGGGAAATTGACAAAGTCTTGACGGTAACTGTTGACAATGCTTCATATAACGATGTTGGTATTTCTTACTTGGTGCGAACTGTGAGAAACTGTAATGATTTGGTTTTAAATGGAGAGCATATATGCATATTCGATGCTTTGCTCATATTTTGAACTTGATAGTTGCTGATGGGCTAAAGGAGCATTACGATTCAATTGTTCGAGTGAGAAATGCAGTGAAGAATGTTAAATCTTCTCCGCAACGACTTAGACTCTTCAAGTCTTGTATCGACAATGTGAAAATTACATTTAAGGACAATGTAACTCTTGATGTGCGGACTCGATGGAACTCCACTTATTTGATGCTAGATAATGCCGAAAAGTATGTCGTAGCATTCAATAACATGAGAGAATGTGATAATACTTACGCAACGGCAATGAATGAGGAAAGACATCCTACTTCTATAGATTGGTGTAACATTTGGATATTTGTCAAGTTTCTGAAGGTGTTTTACGATGGCACTCTGACGATTTCGAAATCTTTGTCAATTACAGCTCATCAGTATGTCATTGAAGCTTGCAAGTTGAAGATGATCATCGATCAATATGCCAATGGTGATAGTTTGACATGGATGCATGTGGCTTATGGAATGATGACCAAGTTGAAAAAGTATTGGGGATATTTCAATAAGATGAATACTCTTCTATTTGTGGCGGTCCTCTTCGACCCAAAAGGTAAATCGAAGTTTCTAAGACATTGTATATCCATTTTGATTGGATCCGATAGAGTTGATGCATATGTAAAAGTAACATAGAGTGTTTTAAAACGATTATATTTGGAGTATAGAGGTGATTTAGCTGATGATGTGGAGATTGTTAATGTTGCTAATAGTGGAAATTCGTCAAAGGAGGTAGATATTGTTTATACAAAAATTCTATAACAATCCACTTGAAAGACTTTCAAATAATATGTCAGAAGTGGAGGAGTATTTGAGCGAGCGAGTTGAGAAGTTCACACAGACTTTTGACCTATTGATGTGGTGGAAATTGATGGCACATAAGTATCCAGTGTTGAACAACATTGCGAAAGTGATTATTGATAGCACATAAGTATCCACCGTCCCTTTAGAGTCAGCTTTTAGTTGTGGGGGCTGTATTATTGATTCATCACGTATTGCCCTCCAACGAAACAGTTGAAGCTATAATTTGCACACAATTGGATTCGTTCCCAAACTCATTTAGATACGTCGCAGATAACAAACGACTACAAAACTATTGATAAAGGTGTGTTACTTGTACAAATACTCTTTTTATATATTTTGATGAAACTCTTTAATGTTAAGTGATTAATATGATACTTTTTTTCAACACTTACTGCTTACAACCGAAAAAACAAAGATGACGAAGGAGGAGGTGATCTCTTGCCCACCACTATTGATTGTGAATAATCAAGACTAGTGGTGGACATTATTGCTTTGATTATTCATTAATTTAAAGAGGAAACTTTACTTGAAAAATTTGTTCTTCGTCACCTTCTGTTCCTCCTATGTTGACGTTCCTGGTTTGACAAGAGAATAACAGCTTTCTCTGAAGAAAAATTCCAAAGAGATGAGATTAATCTAAAGACAGGATCTATGGTGGTGAAGGGAGAGCAATACGGAATGGTCGTCGAATCTCGGTCTCTGTGATGTGCCCTGCCGACCGATCACTCGCGAGCCAAGAGGCTCATTTCTTCTCTAACACACTCTTATTTTGCAGGACGTAACAAGCTATTGGGCTTCACGGAGGAGATCACATATGAAGATAAGGAAGCTCCATGCCATGTTCTCACGTGGAGCCATGCAGATTCAATTGGCTAGCTCCCTTTCATCCCGGCTTGGAGGAGTTACAATGGATTGAAGTTTTTGCGGTCAATTGAGATTGTTTGCTCAAGTTTTATGTTACACTTTTATGTTTTGTTGATGGATGTTAATTTGGATCCTATTTTGCGGATTATTAGAGTGATTTTGGTTTGTATTTTTGGGAGGTGCTCGGTTTGCATACAAATCGAGCCCTCATGCCCTATTTTGTCTTTCCATGGGCAAATTAGTTTTGTAATGCCAGTAGAGGGTACTTACTCCCCTCTAATGCAATTTTGTAATGAGTTTTGAAAAACCCTAAAAGAAGAGTCTTGGCTTTGTGCTTGAAGACCCGTGGAGCTTCATCTCTCGGATTCCTTCACCCCTTTCAATCAATCTACTTGTTCTTTCTAGGTCTCGAGTAGATTGATCTTTGATACCTCTTCCAGCAACTTCCCAGCGTTGTTGTGCTTGTGGCGTGGAGGTAGAAGACCTAGCAAAATCCCAGTTTGGAGAGTCATTCTTGAAGTGGCCGAATCAATCGCCCCCTTGACAATGGAGGGTTATCGGACCAAACCGGTTCTTTGTCACTGTTCGTGGTTCTTTTATTAAAAAGGTATTTTTGTTTCTTGATTATCTGGAGATAGCCCTTGTTTGGTGTTGATTTGGCATCGATTTTGTGTGGATTGGATCTCATTCATTGAAGCTAAAAGTGGAAAGAAATCTTCACTGCCGATATGTTATTTGTGGGTCTAGATCTGGATTTCAGATTGCAAAATGCACAACTCCGTTTGTGCGTGTCCTATTACGCTAAAAATTGTGAGTGTTATTGTTCTATTTGTTGACTGATAGACCTGTAATTTTGAGTCCAAAAGAGCGTATGTTGGGAGAGTTATTGTTTTAATTTCGTTGCTTGGAACCCGGATTGTGAAACCCTAATATGAGTTTGGTATTCTCTGGAGTATATCTTATAGATCTTGGCGAATTTGAAGCTGAAATTTGAACACATGGTTCTTTGGTTTACTGACTACTAGCCCTAAAAAATTGAGCTCTAAAGTCCATATGCATTTGAAGTTGTCACTGTTCTAAAACTGGAGCTTGGGTTGATCTTCTAGCCGATTACAAATTTGAAATATTGTGCAACTAGAGTCTTTGACTCTATCATCGGGTATCAGAGCCTAGAGTCTTTGACTCTATTATCTTATTGAAATATCCCAAATACTTTTTCAACTTGGTCATCATTCCATGAGCCTCTTGGCTCGAGAGCGAGTGATCAGTCCCCGGGGCACATCACTCTGCCGTACGGAATGGTCGTTTGGTCCACTGGCATTGGCCCTCGCCCAGAAGTAGTCGATTTCATGAAGCAGATCGGTCAGGTTTGTCTGGGTTTTCCGTTTTTGCTGGCCATAGCTCTAACCATTACGGTTTGTTTGACGAATTTTTAATCACCGACGAGCTTTTAGCGACTGGCGAATGGCTGAGATTAGAAGGCTGTTGCAGCCTGTTAAATAGCATGGAACCGGTTCGGGTTTGGTTTTGGGTGCAGTTCCTTGCGGTTCCGGTTCCTCACTCTTGGAACCGAAAACCAAATGGTCAGTTTTAAGAGGTTCGGAACCGAGAACCGGTTTGCCCACCCCTACCTGTCACACATCACAGATCTCTGAGAGAGTTTCGATTTGATATCTTATGGAGCTGATTCTGACACCCGTAACCAAAGTTATAGTCTTTTGAAGTTGGAGAGGTTAAAAATCTCTCCATCAAGAATCTACTAAAAGAATTCGATTCGTAAAATATATACATATATCAATCAGTAAAAACTAAGTTTTTAATTTTGGAGGCTACTCGTATGGGAGTTGTCACCGGAGAGACAGAGTCAATTGTAAAAATAAGGACTCTGAAGTAGCCATAAAACACTAAAAAGAGAGAGAGATGGAGTGCGGAGTCAAGTCTTTAGGGTTGTCTTCTGAATGAGAAAGACAAGAAAATAGAGTAAAACATAGGCTCGTTCTTGGTTTCATAAATCAAGAACCGAGAACCGACCCGGAATCAAGAGCCGATTCTCGGTACCTACCTATTTGTAAATTTGGGAATCGAGAACCGAAACTGAATCTTGGTTCCGGGCCGGTTCTCGGTTCTTTGCGGTTCTTGCCCGCCCCTACTCCTTGGGGAACTTGAACTAGCTTCAACTTCCCTATAAGACAAAACTTTAAGGTTTAGCTTAAGAAAACCTGATTATCCTGGTTAACTTATCCCAAGCTAATAGCAATTCCAATTCCCTTTTTATTTGTAACGTTACGATCATCAAAAGTTTATCCTCTAATTTCTTCCACAAATCTTCATTCATTTTTCTTTGAACTTCTAAAACTACCAAACTGAAGAAGTAGTTTTGTTGATTTCATTGAATTTTTAATTTCTAAAACCAAAATTCTGAGTCTCCATAAACATTATGATTTCAAGTTGATGGAATTTAACGAAACCAAGAGTGATACAGCTTCTTGATTCAACAAATGTTTCTTTGTTCGAGGATTTTTCCATTTTCTATAATGTTTATGACGACAAACATTAATCTTTCAAAAAGTTTATTGAGAGAGGAATGGTTTCAGGGTTTAATTTTACTAAAGATCTGATGCAAAATGGTACGCCCATTGATACTTACGGCCTGTGACCTATAACACGTTAAAAACCTCCTTATACTAGGATTTATTATTATTTAATTATGTCCTTAAGTTAATTTTTTTTTTCTTAAGTAGGGTAATTTAAAATTTCCTTAAGTTAGATTATTTTCTCAATCCATTTAGGATTTGAAGCCTTATTTAAAGGTTTGTTTTGAACTTTACTAGACAAACTTTGATTCATACAAATTTTCAATTTCTGAGAGTTTATTATCTGCTTTTCAGTTTAATTTTCATTTCGATTCGGAAACACATTTCTACTGCACCACAAAATTATTCTGTAAATTCACTTGAAATTTTCAAATGCTGCAACTTAGCTGCTCCTTCTATCCATCCTTCTGTGGTGCATATCTTTTTAGTTGTTTTGATGAGTATTAGCACTAAGGAGTTGGTCAATACCCTGTATTAGGACAATGAATGAATATAAAATCATCCTTGAAAGATTTAATTTGTTTAAATGCTGAACAGTGATTAGTGAGACAGCCATGAATAGATGCATAGGGACCTGCTTCTGCGCTCATGCTGCAAAGTTTCTGGTTACACAAGTGTTACACTAAATGGGATGGGCGTAAATTAAGCAGCCGAGGTGATTCCATGTCGGCTTTTCCTCGTCAATCAAAAAGCATATCAGAGTTTGGAGCTTAGAAATGAAGACCCCCGAAACGTAATCATAAAGTTTTTCTGTATGATCATGGTGTCCAAATGCAAATGTCATGGTTTTTTTCCTAGATTATGTTAGATAGAATACATGACATCAATGAAACGCGCTTACCCCATTTTTCGACTCGTCTTTTTTTTCACATTTGTAAAGTGAAAAAACGAGTTGAATTACCCAATTCAAATGGAAACAAGCCCGGACGAAAAAGACAACAAAAACAAAGCAATTTCTTTCAAACATTACAGTGATCATCATCTCTAGATTCTAACATCCATTTTACATTCGCATAATTATTCTCCTAAATTTACATCCATCCCTCTGAAACTGGATTGTTAGCCATTTCTTTATATTCAGTTCTCGGATTTTATTGTTTTTGGAGCAGAATCTGCCTGAAAAATACAAGGTTCGTTTGAGGTTGGACAGGCTCGCCTGAGTTCCGGCTCTAGCTCAAATTTTGTTCAACTGAAACATTGGCTAAATTGATATTACCCCATATTAGTAGTTATAAGATAAAGTCAAGTAAATAAAAATAGACTGCACAATTATATATTTTATATTTTCAGAAAAGATTTTAAATTTAATAAAATTGAAAATAATTAACTGCTTAATGGTTCATAGGATTTTCATTCTTTCTTCAAAATTTAAATATTTTCAATACTAATACATTAAATTTAAGTTTTTGAATACTAATATAATTTAGGGTCGAATATACTTCCCGTCTTTACAATTTAGAGATAGTAACAATATAATTTTGTTATTTTTAATTTACACTCTAATTTCGCACTATAATTGTGGCAGCTAACTCGGTGTATGTCAAGATAACTCATATAAGGGTCTAACTTGTGAAACCTGAGAATTTTCAAGAAAATAGATTTTTCATGTAAAAATTTTTCGCATTGAAATCAGGCATGACGTTGAGCAGTTGACGTGAATAATTGAGTAAGGACACGAATAAAATTTTGGTCAATTAATCAAATCGGTTGAATTGGAAATCCCGAAACGAAAAATCTATTTGAGAAAATAGAATTGGAAAATTTGTTGGACCTATAAACGACGTTGTGTAATGATTAGAGTAAATCGGAATTGAAGATGAGCTTTGGAGATAAATCATATCAATATATATGATGAAAAAATTTATGTATATGCATTGAATGGATTAGAAGAAAAAGGAGCACATGAAAGGATGGGGTTTTAAATGAAAAAAAAATTAATTAAATAATAATAGAAAAAAAAAAGGGGAAATAGGAAGAAGAGGAAGAGGGTTCCTCTTCTTCTCATTTCCACCAGCCGGCAAAGAGACCTCGCAGGAGAGGAGATGCGAAATGGGTCTCGGCGTTCCGACCAGCGAGAGACGAGCTGTTGATTATGGGCTGGAGTTTGGGTGATTCCGGCCATCAGCAGCTGCGAATAGCGACACGACGACGGAAGGCAGGCGAGCAACGAACGAGCGGCGAGCGACTCTGTCCGAGCGAGAGTCGACGGCAGGCGAGCGACGAACGACAGTCGATCGCAGAGGACAGGACCGGCGATGCTTCTGGACGGCGAGGATAGAGCCGAGGAGCTCCATTTCGCCGATTCTCAGACTCCGGTGAGTAATGCAATCCGGTTATGTTTTGGTTTCAGTGGGATTTTTCTGATTTCACTATGGATGTTCCTGCTTTGATAATGATAGCAGTAGATTTGAAATATTCTGTTTCATGGAAAATGCAATAATCTGCCCTATTTTGGTTACAGTCCACTGATGAAGTTGTTTTGGGAGCATTTACTAATGGGTTGTGCATGTTTTACAATCTCGGTTGATTAATGGAAGAATAAATTTTAGCTCTCTGTTTGGTGCTTTGGATACTGAAATTGGGATTCTGTTTGAGTGATGAGATTTAGGGAAATTAGTTATTTGATTGATTCCATTATGCTCTCTGTTTAATTCAGACATATAGAATGGGGAACTGTGCTTTGTTGATTTGTTTGAGAATTTGTTGGTTTATGTAACTAATGAATCGGGGGATAAAGTTAGGAGATTATTAAATTGTTGGCTGTTTGGTTATGATTGTATTGAAGAGGATTGTTGGGAGTTGATTCCTTGATTGAACTTACATTCTTCATTTGGTTATTGTTTGGTATAGTTCCTATATGATGTTTGTTAAAAATCGAGGGCTGTAGTTTTGGCTTATGTGCTAAATGGNGGCTGGGTATTTATACAAGTCTTCCGCAACAATTTAACTAGCCTTGGGCTGGGCGATCGGGTCTTCTATGAAGACTGGGTCGTTTGGCCCGGCGTTTCTGTCCGGCCCCCTTCCGGGTCGTGACATCTAACCCATATGAGTGCGGGTATACAATCATCTATTGTTTGAAAAAAATGAAAAATACATAATTTATTAGTAGAGTTTTTTTCTCTACCTAGTACAATGCATTTTGGGTCAATCACAAGTACAACACTATG
The DNA here is from genome assembly GCA_022433065.1 of Begonia loranthoides. Lineage (NCBI taxonomy): Eukaryota > Viridiplantae > Streptophyta > Magnoliopsida > Cucurbitales > Begoniaceae > Begonia > Begonia loranthoides. The sequence goes on from CM039474.1 coordinate 591,144, forward strand.
TGAGTTTCTGTTCAATGCAGATAATATTGTACTCAAAAACTAAAAATGTTATAATAATATAATATTTAGGTATCATTCATTTACTATTAGAATGATTATGTTGGATATAAATATTTGAAATATTTAAGAATCGAGCTAGAAAATGTTAGAATGTTTTTCTTCCACGGATATGACCAGGTTGATTTCTTTTTGGGTTTTTCCATAAAATTCAATCAAACTACTTATTATAATTGGGCTTTAGGCCCATTTTCTATGTGGTAGACATAGCATTATAAGCACATGTTAATGGGTGTATATGCATACTTATATACATACATACACAAGAACAATGCTAAGACTTGGGATATTATTCTCATCTCTAAATAAAATGCACTTGATTATCAACAATTTGTGAAAAAAAAGGGGCAAAATTCTGTAATAGTAGTCATAGTTTAATGTGGTCTCGATTTGGTTCTCTTAAATGATTTTTCGATCATTTTTTGTTTATAAATTTGACTACTAATGTTACTATCTCTATCTCTATTCACGTTAACATGTTTACATGATCAAAAACAACTCATTTAACTAATTATTTTTTTATATGATCAACTATTTGTAAGTTTCTGATTGACTGTCAATAACAGTCAAGTCGATCAATTAAAATTTACTTATAAAATGAATTATTTTTGTTGACATGAAAATATTGATGTGAATAAAATACGATCATCGTTAAATTTATCTTAAAAATCCACGAGTTGACTATTCGAAAACATAATTCAAAGTAAAAGGACCAAATTGAGAAAATTAAAACTATGATGACTAAATTGAAACAAACTTAAAAAGAAAAACCAAGGATTAGTAAGAGACAGTCAATCAGGAATTCAGGACTGCAACATTAAGTACCAAGAACCACATTACAAGCAACTAAATTCCACTAAAACTTCAAATAATCCATACAACAACAAAGCAAAACATAATGAAGAAGCAGAAACATTTCTATACAGTTTGATACAACACAACAAAGTTCATACAAATGGAGGGAAACATAAATTCCAGAGAGAGAAACAGTCAAGTTTTCTTACCTTTTTCTGCCATGGAAGACGAAAACTTGAACCACGGAATCCAAACCGACGTCGTCTTCTGATACCTCCTGTAAGCTTCAGCTCGATAATCTTCTTTCACCATTCGATCTTCGACAAGATAAGTCACATAAGCTAAGCACAAACTGTTAACAAACGAACCGAAAAGGGTCCATCCGTGTCCTAAATTCCAGGAAAATATCGCAAGCCCCCACCACCATAGTTGCTCTCCAAAGTAGTTTGGATGCCGAGAAAATAGCCATAAACCCTTCTCGAGGTTAGGCATAGGAGGTTTTCCGAGCTCTTTAAGTTTTTCATTCTGGCTGACAAAGTTATGCAGTTGTGTGTCTGCATAATATGCTATGACAATGCCGGAAATGGAGATGAGTATGGCAATGAAATCATATATGTTTAATGGCTCATCAACTAAGTGGATGGCATATAATGGGAGGCATATGCCAATGAGAAACACCTGCAGAAATTGTAAAACAGAAAAGAAAAACATAATGATGATTGATAATATCTTCCCCGTTTCCGAAAAATTGTTCATCTAATGACTGTCTTCCAATTAAACTATTGATTATAACTTCCTGTTCTTCTCTGTTACTGGGTTTCTTTTCTTCTTGTTCTTGTTTTTGTCTATTATTTCTCAAATTTAAGTTGGCAAATTCATATTTAACAATTCACTTTTTACATGAACCATATGAATTATGCTTTATCTGATCCGTTGAGGAAAATAAACTTCGAATTTAAAATCAACTGCATAACTTTGCCCATGATGAACTGTTTAAACTGCAAAATTTAGAGTTAACGAAATTTAAACCATAAATAACAAGATCATAACTGATAACAGGATCTTTGGTTTTAATTCTTAATCTGTTGGGTTTTCTTCCATGGGATATATCATATTGTTCAATCCTTCCCAACATAATATAATCTTTAAGCTTAGACAAGTTTATAGATTGGCCTCCAGCTCGCACCAAACAATGAGCCTTAGCCCACAAAAAGGCTACAGAGGCATTTTATCGAACTCCTTTAGTGCATTATTGTTACATGAGCTCTACAAAAAGGTTGTAACGGAGATGATTACCTGCTGAGAAAGGTAGACAGCGAAGAAAGAAATCCACCACCAGTGATGGCCGTATTGCCTGCGCATGTCGGTAAATCTCCAGTCCTCTCTAGCACCCCACTGCCATTTTTCTCGCCGGAAATAGTTGTGGGTTAGCCTAATACTCCAAACCCAAGTTAAAACAATGGTGATTCTCGATCTCCACTTGTTATATTGAGAGAGAGGATGGGTTTGAAAGTAATGAGCAAGCATAACAGGTATCACAGTCCAGTACAAATCTATCATCTGCAATTCAGATAGATAACCATAAAAAACATTTAAAGAAAAATTGTAAGGAAAAGAAAGGAAATCAATCAGCCCTTACGCACCCAGTGGCTAGAAATGAGATTGCTAATGAGCCAGAAGAGAACGTTGACATTGAAGAAGAAGAGAAAATTGGCCAGTATAAGCGGGTGTAAATAACACCAATTCCACAGAGGAGAAATCGAAAGATCATTTCGATGGTAGAGAAATGCGAGATAGAAGAAAATTGAGGGAAGCGGAGCAATAACAGCTACAACAGCATTTTTCAAATTACGATCTAGACCACCATTATTGTTCTTCATCGCCGATTTTTCACAAACTCACAAAACCAAACGCTCCTCAATTCGTTTTATAGATCAATGCAGATATAAAATAGAACAAGCATCAAAACCTACTGATTATCTTTGCTGCAATAATCAATAATTAGTGCTCGTAATGATGGATATGCAGCCAATAAAGATGTGGCGAATGATTAGGCTCAAATGAACTCACATGGAAGCCATTTTGAACAAATTTTGCGCCGCTAGGGACCCCCAAATCCCAATTACAAACTGCTATCTTCTTCATCTGCCATAGCCAGTAGGCCACAGAGAATCTCCGCAATCCATGCAGACTGCAGAGAGATCAAAAGCGAAAACTGATGAGATAGAGATATTGCTTGTCAGGATGGCACGCTTGGGAATAATGGGGGCCCAATCTAGCTTTAGCTAATTAATTTATCAAGATTTAAGTTAATTAAAATTTATTATTAAATAGTCATTAATTATTTTGTTAAAATATATTTATAATCCTTGTATTTAAAAATTATTTCAATTTAGTTTATCTCATTTTTAATTTGGGTAATTAAAAAAATTCTATCAAATATAATTTAGTAACAAAGCAAACACTTAACAATTTTTACTAACAAATAACACTGAATTATGATAAATAAACAAAACAAACATCGCTGTCACATTTTCCGTTAATAATTTAAATTTCTTTTCACAGCAGCAGAAGGTCAGCATATACTGCAGAAAGTAAATCATTGGAATAAGATTTACTTTCCTCAGCGGAAGACTAGTTTTTCAACTACGGATACTTGTGTTATGCTACAGAAAATAACTAATTGGAATATGACTTACTTTTCTTAGCGAAATGCTAGTTTCCACAACGAAAAATTCTATAATCTTGTATATAACTCAACACTACTGAGACCTGTCTTAGTGAATCCTAGATCTTTTATAGAGCTAAAGTGGACCACATCCAGACAAATTTGAAGCATTTTTAATTGTTGTCCACCAATGGAGTCGAAGAAATTAAGATTCTACTGTAGAATGCAAGTATCCACTGAGAAAATTACCATTTCCTTTTAATTTTCTCATTGAAACTACATAATTTCAGTCTTATTTTTGAAATTGACTTTCAATTTATTGTGTATTAAAAAAAGTTGAGTGAAACTTTTTGTCAAATTTACAAAATTATTACATAACTTAACACAACTAAAGAATATTTCTTGCAATGATATCATCTATATGGAAGATTGGTTTAGGGTAGTTCTGGCAGCCAAACACCATGAAAACATTAATGACCTAAGTGTCAGTCCAACTCTTATCAGCGAAGGTGTACAATCTTATGTTGCTTGGAAAAATGAAAAATGTATACTTTATAAGTAAAGTTCTCATCCTTTCTTAGTACAACGCGTTTTGAGCTAACCCAAATAATAAAATCATGCGAGATTCAGCATAAAGTAGACAATATTGTACTTGGAAGACTAGAAGACGTTACAGTAGCATAATTTTCAAATCAAACTATCTCAATCTAAAAAATATTTCAGCACTAATATGAACGAGTCCATGCAAAATTGCAATTAAAAATGTTAAAAGTTCTTAATTCTTTTCAAATTTTGATCTTAATAAATATTTTTAAAAAAAGAGAGAAATATTAAATAAAATTTTTAATTATTTTGATAATAAAAAGTTATCTATTATTGGATTAGTTGGAACAAATAAATTATATAGCAAAAGGTCAGCCTAACAGCTTTTGCTGTCTTTAGAAAGTAAGGCTGAGTGTCACCTCCCCCTAGCATTGTAACAGAGCTGTGATTCAGCCATTAATGGCGTCTGTTAGAACCTCAACTCTTACAAGTAAATTGATTCCACGAAAGAAACAAAATTCCCTCATCAATCAAATGCAGTAATGGAAGGTACCTTTACAACCCACAAAGGCTTCTTCTTATCTGCAGCCATCGGCTTCAAACCTTCAACTTTCCATTGGTAACTATTCAATCAATTAGTGGACATATCGTTATAAAATAAAATAAAGAACAATTTAGACCTTTAACATTAGAGCTCTTTTACATATCAGACCTTAAACTTTTATTTTTATTTTTATAGATGAATCTTTTATTTTTCCACTGTTAGCAATTTGGAGTTAATCATCAATTTATCCATTAAATCAGACACATGTATATCACGTTTTTTATTTAACCAGATATTTTAACCCGAGTTTGAACTCCTCCGACAATTTTTAACTTGATTTTGAACTTTCTCGATCTTTGATAGAGTTCAAATTGTGAGAGAGGGGAGATCAACAAAGTTCAAATCGGGTTGAAAATCGCCAGATGAGTTAAAAATCAAGTTAAAACGCCTGATTAAATGGATAACGTGATATAAACGTACAAAATTTAACAGATAAATTAACGGCAATATCCGAATTGTTGATAATTGAAAGATAGAAATTCAGTTGGTTAAAAATATAGTTTAACATATAAATTATAAATGACCTTTAAACATTATGCGTAAATTACACTTTATCTTAAAAAATAATATATTGACATCATGTTAGGAAACAAATGGAATACCTTAATCAATTATGTCGAGACTTTTATGCACTGTCATTGCGAATTCGAGCTCCGCTTACTGGTTGTCATAGTCCATATGATACTCATTTTGTTGGTCATCATTAGCTCTCCTTCATCTCCTCTTTTCCAAATACACCCATGGAAGCCATGACTCAGACAGAACAGCCAGTGGATTCAATCTCCCGCAACATTTCCCAGAAAAGTTATAGCAAGTTGATTCATATTTTGGATCTTCCCCCTCCATTCTTTGATCAACAACAAAAAACTTGCAGGGCTTCGGGAGGAGCAGATGGAGCTGAACCAGAGAAAAATCCGAAACTAAGAGATGGACATAATCTAGTAGACAAGAAAGAATCAGAGAAAAATCCGAAACTACAAATGGACATAAACTATATCGATATTTGAGGCCACAGAATAATTGCAGAACATTCAACAGTAAACCATATCAAACATTTAATACTTTTTAACTTGTTTTTTTTAATGAAAGTGAGACTCACTTTTTTGTCTTCTTTTCGTATGCGAATCCAGTCCTTAGCATCATTCCCATGAATTTTTAAACTTTCAGTCACTGATTCTGCTGTGCTTCTAAGCAACCTTTGAAGTTCTGGAACTCAGCATAAAGTATGATTCCTCCCAACATATATATTCATCAGATGATCGGAATCCGGATTTGATCAGATTAAAAGATGGCATGATTGAGTATATGTGACCATTTTTGCTCCTTTAGAAGGACCTTGGCCACCAGTTCTTCAGGACAGAAGGGTGAAGCATTAATGCTTGCTTCATAGCCCCCACTGGATCATCATAATCAAGTGAAAGTAACAGCTTGCAAATTTCGAAAGCCAATCGATCGATGGCATGTCATGCCTGTTCAAAATTGTCATGCAAGTGAAGAGATTAGTAGTAAACAGTGGCTCTAATAGCAATTGTTAGAAAATCGAACAACAGATGAAAAAAAACTGAAAAATGGACCCCTTAATTTAACGTGGAAAAACTCTTTCTGACAAAAAAAGTTATGGGCAAAGGACAATATTCAATTATGAAGATCAAATACAAATGTCAGGGTTGCGACTCAAACTTACATGAATTTATAGAAAAATTATAAACCTAAATGAGAGCCATAATGCAGATCTATTGACCTATCTTAAAAGAATTAGAGTTATTAAACTCTAACAAAAACTTACCAAAGTTCCGGAACAGACTTTTTGGTCGGATGATAATGTTGTCTTGCCGTTCTTACTCAATATCCAATTTTTTAAGGGAGATCGATAATAAAGATCTTCTTGCTCAGCGTATTTCCCTTGAATTGCCATCCTGTTGACTTCTCCCAAATGATTTCATTACCTTCGATACCAAAAGTCTTCGTAGTTCGGTTTTGGCATTTAATTAATTGGTATCAACTTGTAAAATGGAGACATCATATCGTTTGCCACAATCAGTTCCTTTAAAAACATTATCGTATTTTGCAGGAATATGCTGCCTGATTGGATGTAGAATGATCAACATTGAAAGAAAGAGTTTCTAGAATTGTATCCAATGGCTTATCAACATCCTTTTCAGTAGTAGCAGAAGACCCTTCCCTTATCTCTCTTTTCTTTTTCTCTTTTTTATGGACTTGTGATTTGTCTTCGAAACTACATCAAAAGAATTCTTGATTATTGGTATCTGGATCATTCTCCTGAACCCTAATTCTGTCATGTATCAGTAACTAGGAAATCTAAAGAAAAGGAGTCTTCTATGAAACGCTCCATAACAGAGGATTTAACAGCCTAAGAAATTAAGGCCCTGGATATCGAGAACACTCTATTTTGCTTAATCCAAAGTATTACAAAAAATGCAGCGCGGAACTATTGTGACAACCCCACTGAGTTAAATACAATCAACGTCAGTGACTCTGAAGCTGTAACTCACACTTTTTTTCCTTGAACCGACGAGATGAAGCCAAACAAAAAAAAATGGAAACCTAAATGAGCATGGTCAGATTCTTGAGAAGCAAACCTGGAGAGGGTCGATTTCAAGGTCCGAATCGGCGTCGTTAAGTAAGTCGGAAGGATTGATTGAAGAGGTGTGGGTTGAGTCCTATGATCGGCCACCACTTAGTAGCGTATCTTCATCATCATCTCCTTCTAAAGAGAGTATTAGGGCTATGCGATTGTTGTTGCTGCTCCTGTTCATTTAAAAATCCTTTTCCGTAACATATCTTCATAACCTTCTTCTTCTTCTTCTTCATCGAGAGAATCTGATGTATAATAAATGGTTGAACAAAGTAACAAGAATGAGGAAGGAAACTACACATTTCCTCCATATCCATGAAACAAAAAATCCACTGATTGAATTAATCTCGATCTAAAAATTCAAGTTTTGGAGATTATTGCTACCGTCGCGTGATCTTGCACTACGATCAGCTCCGGGAGAAGTAGTTTAGCGGCCTCCCGGCTCCCATAATTTGAAAATTAGAGGATCTTAAAGCTTTTGCAAATGGTTGGAACAAGTGAGTTGGCTCGCCAGCCAACTTGTTGGGCAGCTCGTTAGTTAAGCAGGCCGGTCCGACCTAGGGGTGAGAACGGTTCGGTTCGATTTGGTTCGGGCCAAATTAGAACCAAACCGATCAAAAGTGTTCGGTTTGGTTCGGTTACTCAGTTTGAACCGAGCCGATTCCCACCCCTAGTCCAACCTAGCTATTATAGTAAATGGGTTTGTCTAGGCCAATCTGCTTTAAACGGTCTAAGCCCGGCTCAATTCTTTTGGGTTCGGCTTAGACCAATTCATTCGATTAGTTTAGTTTGTTCAATAAATTAGCCAAGTTTAACTTGACTCGTTAACTCAGTAAACTCGTTCGACACCTCTACGGTGAAGAACAGCATATTCAAAGAACAATCCACATGCTCAAGATGTCTCTCTCAATTTAGAGCCGCTCTTACTATAGCGTTTAACAAGATAAGAGTAGTTTCGTTTGTATTTACATTTTAGTCAAAAGGATTTACGACCTTTTTTCCTATCTTTATATTAATGAAAAACAAAAATCAGATCTTAATTTTTGATAAAAAAAAAAAGAAAAGAAAAAAACTCTTCAAAATGAATCGTTCTTGTGCCTACCCACCATAAGAATGTAAGAACGACAAAATATTCTGTTAATTGTGAGGGTTCAACCTATATTCAGGGCTGCATAATTTCACATCGTTTGGAAAATGTAAAGTTGAATGGTTCATAAATAGAGTTTTCTTCCTAAACTCCTACAACAAGTGTAAAACCTTAGAATAAAAGTACGTATGTTTCGACCTAAAGCAGACAATATTATACTACAATTCAAACAGTATCTCAAAATTTTGAGTTTTCGTGTTTCTCCTATCTAAGATAACATGTAAATTTGGGACAAATTGGTACACGTACATGTACAAGTCACGTGATATGGACTTGGATACAAATTAGTCAACATAACGATATATTTATTAGTTTATGTTCATAACACAAAAAAAAAATCACATTTTTACAATCAAATATTTATAAAACATCTCATTTATAGACCACGTGCAAGAAAATACATAGTTTGTAGGCATGAATAATAAAAAATAATAGAAAATAATACACTCGTGTAACGAATTGGACAGCAATTTGATACAAGTTTATGTAACAAAAACTAGCATTATTAAACACAGCATCCTTAATCTAGCCAAACTAACAAAAAAAATATAATAATTAATCGATCTAATCTCGGATCAAAAAGGCGTAAAGCATTCTTGCTCGGACTGATTAGAATCATCGCAAGGAGAGTGATTGTGTCTACCTTCATATGTTGTTATCACCATTCGACAATCCTCGGACAATCTTTCGACCCTCTTCTTTACTCGACAATTGGTATGAGTACAACGGTAGTAGCTTCTGCTATGAATTTAAATATAAAAAATTAATTGATTTTCAAGATTTAATGAATAAAGTTTCATAATAGAACATATTTTTTCGGTACTTCTATTGCAATGCTCAAGTCAATTAAAGGCATAAACTCATGAGTCTACGTGCGCGCATACAATTAAAAAAAGGGACTACCTTTGCATTGTCAAGATACCTCAACTTAAGTTTATTTAGTACCCTATAACAATCGAACAAGAATACAAATCAAGAAAATAAAGAACGAACACCAAAATTTACATGTGAAATCTTAACATGTAAAAAAGTTCATAGATCAAACAGAATTTGAATTACTGACTAGAAACGGACAGTACGTGCATGTTTATATAATATGCACATACAATAATTATTGACTAGTAACCGGCAATATGTACATGCTTATATAATATACACAGAGACAATATATATATATATATATTACATTTATATTTATTCAATGCACATTTTATTTTGATAGACTTCCATATTAATGCAAATTGAAGGAATAAAAATCACTGTTTTACAACAATTAGAAGTATAGTTATAGCATATTTTGGAAGAAAATAATGGCGCAGTAGTAGCTGAGGGTTGAATGCTACATTATATATGTATGTATGGTTGTATATGCATCATACATGCAAGAATGCATGAAGATATACCTGGGATGAAGGCTATTTTTGACAACTTTCTGGCCATATTTCCTCCATTTGTAACCATCATCAAGCACATCAATATCACTTCTTGTCTGGAAACAGAATCTTGGCTCTCTAAGCTTTCTCCTCACCTTTACTTTGCAGCTCTTTTCTGCAGATGAGCTTCTCCACCTGAAATTTTCAACAATTTCCTAAAACCCTGAACTCTGGGAAGTAATTTGATTGTGAAAAAAGGAGAAATAGTCTGGAAGCTGATGTGTTTTCTGTGGATTTTGGTATCGATGCGTATCAAGACTTCTGTCCCTAGTTTATGCTCTGTCATGTCCACAACTTAGAGAGAGAGAGAGCTTTCTGGAAAAAGTATGAGTACAGAAAAGAAATTTCTTCCTACAAATGGAGAATCTTAGTTAGATTCTGTCGAAGAGATGACAAAATATAGGTCTGTATATGCACCTCGGAGAACTCAATGACGAAATATTGATCGATAGATAGATAGATAGAGAGAGAGAGAGAGATAGAGAGAGAATCATAAGGGAGGATCAAGATCAAAACTGCACTGCTGTATGGTAGGTTTTCTGAGAAAACACAGAAATAAAAACAAATTTTCTTCTCTATACGGCGGATCCGCCATTAGAGTATGATGAAAAGCTTAGTGAGAGAAGAGAAGAGAAGAGAAGAGAAGAGAGAGAGAGTAAATGATCAAGTTATACCATGAATTGCTGCCATCACTGGTATTTCCAGGGCAGTTCTCATCACCGGCATCCTTAGTTTCCAACCTTCCGACCTAAATTGTTTGTATGCAAATCATCAAACAACTTTGGAACCGAAAATAAAAAGATGGACGAATCATAAAAAATAAAAATAAAAATAAAAATTATATTTGCAGAAGAATCAGAAAAAAAGTGAAACTCGTCAAAAACAAAAACCTTAAAAATAGCAATCATCAAACCCACCTGATCGTTATCCCAAGAAGGTCTACTAACAAGAGCTCGATTACTGAAGCCACCCATGGCGATATTTACAGCGGTGTTGCAGTTCTTGGAAGGGGCAGTAACGGATGGCGTCGTGAAGGCTTGTGAAATCTGAGAAGATTGGGAAGGCTCCATAAAAGTCAAAACCTGGTTTTCTTCGAACTGAACAAAACCCATCTCATTGATCGCTTGAGGTGGAGTAGCAAACGAGATTTGAAGTTCATAATTTGAAATTCCAGATCTTTGACCTCCCTCCATTGTTTTCAACATATAATCATTCAACAGATTGATGGATCTTCTTCTTTTGTTTGCTGATGCAAAATAGCTTTTGAACAACCTCTGGTAGTGCTTCACAATTCAGGGTAGCGTTTGGTCAACCAGGAAAAATGGTGAAAGAGAATGTTTCCTAGGAAACTATTCCCTTTTTCTACCTTCTCTCAGACCATCTACTAGTCTATACGAGAGACTGAGACTTAATTCTTTCTTCCACCTCTTTTGTCCAAGCAAATAGTTCAACCCACTAATCATTATATGCTTCATTTTTACTAACATTCAATTGAAAATGTTGTCTAAATCATAGTTAAAGTTGTATAAGTTTCTATCATGTATATCTATGTAATCTTTCTGTTGTTTAGACCGAGATATATCTGATTGGTAACAGGTGTAGTCTCATTATGCTCTTAATACAATACTGTCCGCTTTGAGTTAAAATCCGCACTGTTTTATTCTTGGGATTAGCCCAAAACGTGTTGCACTAGATAAGGAGGAAAACTCTACTTATAAATCATTCACTTTTCACTCTCCCAAGTGATGTAGGATTTTGCACCCTCACTAGTATGGGTTGATCCCTCAACAATCAACAGCATCTTGGGTCATCCTTGCTTTCACAAGATGGGCTGCCACAATCTCCTTCCTTGGGGGTCCAACGTCATCGTTGGCCACACTTCCGTTTGAGAATTGGCTTTGATACCATTTGTGGAGCCCCCGATGCTCCTAGTGCAATATTATCTGCTTTGGGTCGAAGCCTTCACAATTTCATTTTTGGAGTTAACCCAAAATGCATTGTACAAAGTAGAAAGGAAAACTCTACTTATAAATCATTCACTTTTCTCTTTCCCAAACGATGTGAGATTGTGCACCCCCACTGGTATGAACTGAGCCCTCACAATCAACAACATCTTGGATCGTCATTGCCGTCAAAGGGCGAGCTACCACATAACAACTTAGCTGATATGCACTAAAATCTTCTTATGCTAATTTTTTATAGTTATTGGATAAAAATGGGATTATACTTCATAAACCCTTAAAACTTTGCATGTTTATACAAAATATATTTGTTGATTTTGTCCCGTGGTAACCATTTTATAAGGTTAAGAATAATAACGGACCTATATATCAAGAGAGTTACATAATCTTATATTGCTTAAAAAATATGCAGGGGACCAATAAATAAGTAGAGATTTTGCTCACCAGTGAAATATTATCCGCTTTGGATCAAGAGTCGTATAGACTTAGGACTTATCCCAAAACGCTTTTTGTTAGTCTATACAGAGACTAATATTCTATAAATTTTAAATGACTCGTTTTAAGAAAGTTTTTGTATGAAAATATAAACGCAAAAAGGAATTTGAAGACTCAAAAGCTTTCACCACTAACTGTCTAAATTTTCAAGTTGTGGTAATAGTAGTTTGTATTATATCAAAGTTTTGAGGGGGAGGGAGGGAGAGAGAGAGAGTCTAGAGGGCAATGAGTGGTGGGTGGTGGATGTAAAAGCTTCCATCAATGTCGGAATGTTGTAAGGAGAGAAAAAAGCTATGGAGGTTTTTGTACAAATATTTGTTCAAGCGGCATAATTCAGTGTCCACTGAGACCACCCTTCTCTGCAAAAATGATCAAACTAATAAACCCTAATTATCATTATATACCAATTTACACCCACTACCTTCCACTTACATCTCATCCATTTTACTTCAAATGATCTTCCAATCTCTCTCTCTCTCTCTGAAAAGGCCCTCTCAACTTTCCCCAACCAACGACAAGGGGAATCATCTCTCTCTCTCACTCTCTGAGATACAAGGAGAACTATCTCTCTCTCCCCCCTCTTTCTCTCTCTAAGATACAGGAGCTAGTGTAGTTAAAATGGGCATCATTTTGGTTTCAAGTTGCGCCTGCTAACAAGCAAAGTTATGCATGAAGAGGCTAAACCCTTTGCTTGTTATTTTTTAGTGGTTTCTTTTCTTTGATACATAGCAATTTTGATGATAATAGGATTACACCACTACATATGCAGCTGAACAAACCGGAGTTGGTCTCTCTTGCTCAAATATGATAAATCACAACGAAAATTAAAAGAACGGATACAAAAATTTTACGAAAAAAGAAATTACTATGTAGAAAATCAATAATTGAAAAACGAAATTCAATGAAAACGTGTCGTCGCCTCACAACAAATATATAGTTTGATTCTTTTGTCACTATCGAGACTTCCGAAAATATCAATCATTTAGTTCATTAATATCACACGCAAGTTTTTCGGGTTGATTCGAAGAAGGTCTCGTGTCACCAAATTCTTACAATCCTAGAGAGAGAGAGAGAGAGAGGTAATCCTAGAGAGAGAGAGAGAGGGGTATCAAATCTAAACTAGTCTTCAATATATTTGGATGAATGGAGCTTAAAGCACATAAAATCACAAGTAAGAACACTGTTTAATCATACACCAGTTAACACTTCATAAACCACGACACTATTTTTAGTCTAATAAGATTAGATTTGTTTGACAATGAATGTAAAAGGGTCCACAGTGTTCATGATTTCTCTTTCGAAAATTCAAAGTGCAATACATAAGATAGAGAGACAAGGAGAGAGAGAGAGATAAAGATAGAGAGAGAAGGAGAGAGAGAAGGAGAGAGGGAGAATATAAATGCTGAATTCCATGCAAGAATGATTACATACCAATCAAATTTCCAAGATTTTTCAAAATGACATGATGATAGAGTGAGGCAGCAGATATTTGGTGGGTCTCCACTTTCTTCTTCTTCTTCTTCTTCGTCTTCTTTTTGAGCTTTCAGAGGAGACGCGTTTCTGATGGTAAGACTGAACAATCCTCACCAACAACACAATGCTGAAACTTCCTTCTTTTTTTCTCTTCAAGTTGAAAAACTCTCTCCCTCTTTTTCTCACCTACCAAACAACATTTGTTCTATTTATTACTCAATGTTCCACAGCACTTGAACCTTAAAATATGAAATCAAATATCACAATCCCACCCTCAAACTCAAATCTAGTAGTACTTATGGAACATGGAGTGAAAAATATATATATAAAAATTATTTGAATAACTTTTTTTTTAAAATAAAATAATTCATTAAACATTTTTAAAAGGATAATATTTTATATTAAATATTTTGGGTAATTATCAATATTAACTCTGAAGTATGAAGGTCTTTTTAATTAACATCTTGAACTTTTATTTTTTGTTATCTAACAACAACTCAAAGTTTGAAAGGTTAGCAACAGACACTCTTATTGTCAGAGAATTCGTTAAATGACAAATACCAACGTTTATGTGAACACTAACGCTTCCGCGACAACGTATTCTTCTGAAATTAAAGATTCGCACTTCAATGAGGAAACAGTGTCCTAGTCTGTGAGGGTATTGGAGATGAAAAAATATCCGTTTTGAAGTAAATTTTTTTCAACAGTGAATATGTTATCTTTTCGTAACAGATCTGTACATTAAGTAGTTGTAGCCAATGACTCGTTTTTCTAAGCAAAAAACAAGTTTCTGTTGGGAAAATAGTATTTTCTGCAGCGAAAAGAGTAATTTTCGCATATAATATTTGTCATTTAACAAATTATTTAATGGTGAGGGTATCTATTGCTAACGACTCAAACTTTAAGGTATTAGATAAAAAATAAATAAAAGTTCAAAATATCAGTTAAAAAGATATGTATACTTTATAGTTAATATTGATAATTACCTCAATAGTTTTTCATTTACAATTATTTTTATATTTGGGCCGAAGAGTCAATTTTGTCCATTAACAAAAGGCTAAAGGCCCGATACAAGAGAGCAATTGTCCCCTGTTTTAGAGAGTGGCAGCCGGAGGGGAAAAACATCATAAAGATTTTACTAGGTTTAATTAATCTTTTGAAATTCACAGAAATTAAATCAAAATAAATGCTATTTAAAACTATTGTAAAATAAATAAATAAATCCATAAATATTAATAATCTTTTTATCAAGAAATTTATTAATTTATTTTATTTGGTAAATTGAATTCTATAAATATTTTAAATAGTTTTTTTTTTAAAATATGCACTAGAACATTGCACTATAAGCATATATTTGGATTTATCGTATAACTATTATTTATTTATTATATTTAAAATTTATTGTAATTTCTTTAGCAACTAGGTGTGGGTAGAATAAGACAATAATCACCATTCCAAGCAAAACAAGCAATTTGATCCCGATTTGATTAAAATTAAATTGTTATATTATCATAGTATAGTTCACGGCTTTGGGTGTAAAAAACCGTTTTATCAAACAAATTGTATTTCACAAAATCTGATAAAACATCGTTCAAACACGGCTTAAACATGAAAATAACTCATGATTTGGATCAATCCAACTTAAATCTAACCAAATGGATCTAAAATCATTGTTAAATTTATATATTTTAATAATTTTTTTTTCCAATCAAATTGGAACCGAAATGTATTTCATGATTTGGTTGGATGGCTATTCACAAATTTGGTTGCGGATCATAATAACTATTAGTTGACGGGGAGATTCAGTTCAGTTTAAAAATCGGAGCAAGACTTGCCATGACTGACCTTATTAGGAATGGGAACGAAAACAGGAAGGAAGGTACAAAATGAATATGAGTAAATTATGTTTACCATATACATTTATACTCTAAATAATTATTAATTGGTTTAAGAATTAAAATTAGTTATAAATAGTTAAAATAATATATGAAAATTAACAAAACAAACCCTATAATTTGGGATTAGCGACAAGGCAAACATTAGAGAAATTTTGCGAACAACTAAAATCTCAAACTATGAAAAATAAAGAAGGCAAAATTAACAATCTCGTTTTTTGTCAAAAAATGTTGACATAAACGCCAAGGACGTCACCTTAACTTCCAACGAACGTACAACCTTGAACATCATTCAATGACGATGAACGTTCAAGACTGATCCACGAGGAGACGAATGAATGATGGAAATCAGATTAGCTCTGATACCAAATTATACAAATAGAAATAACTTTTGATTTCAAATTATGTGCAACAGAATCAAAGACAAACCAAACACTTAAATAATAAATATGAAAAATATGGATTAATGAATAAAAGAATCAGAGTAGAGGGAGATCAGACCAGAGTAGGGTGGTCGGTAGATAAGGAGAAATAACGAGTGATCGGATGGAAAAGAATAAAGGAATAAAAGAATACATAAGATGAATGTCCAACACAAGAGATGAACGGCTGGGATGAAATAGGGAGAAGACCCTTTACT
Source organism: Begonia loranthoides (assembly GCA_022433065.1). Taxonomy (NCBI): domain Eukaryota; kingdom Viridiplantae; phylum Streptophyta; class Magnoliopsida; order Cucurbitales; family Begoniaceae; genus Begonia; species Begonia loranthoides. Next base: position 607,451 of record CM039474.1, read on the forward strand.
TAAGACGGACATCCCTTGCCCCACAACAAACATCCTTCATCTCATACGAACGTCCATCAATTTAAGATATCTCACATCAAACGTCTCTCGATTTAAGACAGACGTCTCTCGTCCCATAATGGACGTTCCTCCACTTACGATGTCATTTAGCATTAAGAGACGTCCGTAAATGCTAGAAAACGTCCATTGATATTGAGAGACGACATCATTTAGCATTAAGAGACGTATAAATTGACGGAAAACGTAATTATGAGATTTGCGTCGTTCTTTTTCTATAGTTCAAAGTTTTAATTGTCTATAAAATCTATTCAAGATTTGTCTTGTAACTAATTCCAATATATAGAGTTTGTTCTATTAATTTGCCGGATAATGAATCAATAGGCCAAATGTAAAGTTAATAGAGCTGACGCTGTTAGGAAATTAGGGTTAGGGTCACAAGCATATAAATTCAAATTCTCCGCCTCCGGATTTCACCGACCCTTCTTTCACATTTCCTCGTTTAGACCTGCGGCAGTTAGGTTCCAGTAAACAGAGATGGAGCAGACATTCATCATGATCAAACCGGATGGAGTCCAGAGAAATTTGGTAAAATACAAGAAAGCTTTCAAATTTCCTAGCCATTGTTAGTTTCAGCGCTACTCGAAGTTTTGTTGATTGTATCAATTCTTAATTGCCTGATATATTTTCCGTGGTGATTTTGATTTTCCCGGATACTTTTGATTGCGTTCCGTGGACTAGGTTGGCTAAAAATAGTAAGAAATCTGGATTGGCGATTCGTTTAATTCGAAGTTTGTATCTGGGATGTTGTGGATATTCGCTAAACTTTGTCATTGAAAGCTCGAAATTTAGGGAAAATATTGATCTCCGCAATTTATATTCGTCAAGTAGCCAAAATTAGTTTATCTCTGACAAATTACTTCTTTTTTCTCATTTGGATTTTGTTGGAACTAGGAAGTTTTGAGCCATGGTCGTTTTCTCTGAATTATTATTTAGATATTAGTAATGAAATGTAGCTTAACAATGACGGATAATGATCTCTGAATTTTTTTAGGTTGGCACTATCATTAGCAGGTTTGAGAACAAAGGCTTTACTTTGAAAGGTAGTTCTCTCTATCATTGCGTGATTACCCTTTAGTAAAGTTAAAATTGTTTATGTAGTCCACATTTATCTTGTACATGTTGACAATTGAATTTTCCAGCCATGTTTTGAAGAGAAGTTTAATAGCATACTGCAACAAAATTTTGTATTCTTATATCTTTAAATTTGTAACTTGATTTAGGTCTGAAACTCCTCAATGTGGAACAATCTTTTGCTGGAAAGCATTACGAGGACCTTTCTGCAAAGCCCTTCTTCCATGGATTGGTTGAGTACATTATTTCTGGCCCAGTTGTTGCCATGGTTTGGGAAGGAAAAGGTGTTGTGGCAACCGGTCGGAAAATAATTGGAGCCACTAATCCTTCTGAATCTGCCCCTGGAACTATTCGGGGCGACTATGCTGTTGAGATCGGGAGGTGGCATGCTCATTTCTGTCTTCTTTTCACGTACTTATTATATTATCTTTATACTTAGTCATTGACCTTGTTGTATTTGAATGACATTCTTCATTTTGTTAGTCAATACTTTATCACAATAAATTTATTTCTGTTCCTGGAATTTAAGCAACAAAATTTTTAATTTTAACTAATGAATAATGAGAAATGCTTAATCTTAGATCCTTAATAATGTTGCATGCATTTAGTTGCAAGTATAGTTTTTTTTTGTTCAACTTGCTTTTGCAATGCCTGTTTTTTGTCCGTAATGTTCATCTCGGTGAGAATCTAGTTATCGATTAAATGTCGTTTTTTCTGTGGAAATTGTATATACAGAAATGAATGTTTGTCTTGCGAAAGTGTTGTCTTCAATTTAACCAATTATAGAATTTTCTGTTGATATGAGTTTAATGGTATGTAGTAATGACTTTGTCTTTGCAGAAACGTAATTCATGGAAGTGACTCAGTTGAGAGTGCAAGAAAGGAAATTGGCCTGTGGTTCCCCGAAGGGCCAGTCCACTGGCAGAGTAGCCTTCATCCTTGGATCTATGAGTAAGAGTTTTTGCTTGAAAGGCAGCCATTTTCACCAGCTTCTCTTTCTGGTATGACCATTTTTCCATGTCCATCACTCCTTGAAATATGGAGTTGTAGAAGTTTCATCTTAAATTATTGAGGTCTTTGAGTTGAATTATATGAGTTCAAACATAATGTATTATCAACTTATTTATGCTAAGTCTTGCGGGAGTTGTTTTTTGAGCATTATAGTCGGTTGAAATATGTTTAGTTTTATTTAGTTTTGCATTTTTATTTTTCCTTAAAATCCTCTAATTTTAGCTTCTAATAGTTTTTATGTTAGCTATTTTCGTTATTATATTAAAAGAAAATGGGTATGATCTACGCTATGATGTGACTGGTCATATATTTTTTTATAGTTCAAGATTTTAGTTGTTTACAAAAGTTTTTTAAGATTTGATTAGTTGCGGATCTCAAACTGTAGGGTTTATTTTGTTAATTTTCCTCAAAAATATTAATTGTTAAATTTGATTTTGAAAATAAATTAAAAGACTATTTAAAAATGAAACTAAAACTATAATCATTTAAAATGGATTAAATTGAAAGGGTCTTGTGAGCATATTCTATCTCCTGTGGGTTTGTCTATATTATGCAAGAACTTTATAATCAATCCCATCTTGGATAATTATGAATTTGTTGAAGACTTTATACTAATAATAATGGATTAATTAATAAAAATATTTGATTTAATCCACTCAGAAGACCAACATTCTCTCATTAGATTATAAAACAAATTAATTATAATATATTTTAGTAATATATTTGATCGACCGTCATTTAATATATTATTATTTTTTTTAATTTTAATTATTTTATTGTATTTTTATTGTTTAATTTATGTTTTTATTTAAAGAGTGAGGATAAAAATGAAACCATAATATTTAATATTAAATATTTTATTTAGAGTTATTTTTTTAATTTTATGTTTCGATTATAAAATAAAACTTTCGTAACAACAATATTAATCATTATTTTCCTTAATTAAGACAAGGTTCGTCGGATTTTGGTTATTTTTTGGACTTGAGATAAACAAACATAATTGACAACTCACGAGAGAAAACCAAACTAGACCCATTGTTGAACCAAACTGAATCTAACTTTTTGGGTCTTCATGATTCGATTATGGTAAGACGCTCTCGCTTTGGTTTCGGCTTTTTTTTGTGGACCCATGTTTTGGGTTTTTTTTTTTAAAACAAAGCATTTTAGCTAATTTGAGTTAGGAAAAACGTGACATCGATGTTTGCGCCGTTCATTTTCTATAGTTGAATGTTTTATTTATTAGAGAATAGAGTTATTTTCATGTAATACCTCCATCTATACCCACCTTTTAACCAACACCTTATTGTTTTTAAATTTTTAAACAACACCTTATAGTATGGGGTGTTATCAGTCATCACCTTCTGTTAACACCCCGTTTCTCTAATCTCACGAAGGTCAAGAGAGGACTGCAGCTCAGGGAAATCGCCTCCCCGCGTACGCTCGTTGATCTCCTCTCCGAAGCATGAAGGCGACGACTACGAAGCGAGCTGCTACCCGAAGCGAAGCGAGCTGCGACCTCCCACTGCGAACCGAGGTGAGCTGCGACCTCCTGCTGCGAACCGAGCTCCGACTACTAATCGAGCTCCGACTGAGTTGGGCGACCTCCAACTGCGAATCGACCTCCTAAGATTCAATTTCTTCATTTCTTCTAAATAATTCAAAGTACTCTACAATCCAACCTAAGATTCAAATATCAACAAACTAAAATAAATGAAGGGTAAGTGGATTCGCAGTCGGAGGTCGCCCAACTCAGTCGGAGCTCGGTTCGCAGCGGGAGGTCGCAGCTCGCCTCAGTTCGCAGTGGGAGGTCGCAGCTCGCTTCGCTTCGGGTCGCAACTCGCTTCGCACACCAGATCGCTTCGCAGTCGTCGCCTTCATGCTTCGGAGAAGAAATCAGCGAGCGTACGAGGGAGGCGATTTCCCTGAGCTGCAGTCCTCTCTTGACCTTCGTGAGATTAGAGAAACGGGGTGTTAATAGAAGGTGATGACTGATAACACCCCACACTATAAGGGTTGTTTAAAAATTAAAAAACAATAAGGTGTGGTTAAAAAGGTGGGTATAGATGGAGGTATTACATGAAAATAACCCTAGAGAATATTTTTTGATAATTGACTTGTTATTGATTCTATAGTTCAATGGTTGTTTTGTTAATTTTAAAAAAAACATTTTAGCTAAGTTTAAAGTTTGGTTAGTGTCTAACCGATTTGTTTAGCATCAGTTGGTTTGGTTGAAGTGTAAGTTGCTAAGGTTCGGTTCCATCTGTTTTGGTCAATTTTCATTCTTCAAACAAAAACCGAACCGAATTGTTTTGCAAGAAGTGAACCAAATTCGGTTTTCTAACCCATCAAAATCAAACCGAAACGGACCAAAATGTTCAATTGGATTTATGGTTTAGCTTTCAGCTGCCTTTGGGCTTCATCCTTGGAAGCGAATCATTGGGTTCTCTGAAACTTTCAATTCCGCCATTGATTTAGAGGCCATCCCTCTCTCCCTCTCTCTCTCTCTCTAACTGAACGAGAGCACAGAGAAGAATCACTGAATCTCTCTCTCAGACGATGTCGTCGTCTTCATCTCTACATTTCCTCCACAACGCCTTGGCTTCCACTTCACACCACCACCGCTATCTAGGATTCAGCCAGGTGCTTTCTCCCTCACAATCTCTCTTCTCCTCTGTCTCTTTCAGCTCCAATTTCGAAAACTCGAGCCCTAGAGAGAAACTCATCGTCGGTCAGTCCCGAAAATCTCACAAAGGTTTCAGACCAAAACAGGGGGTTCTCAGAGTAAAAGGAAATAAGGAAAACATCTGGAGTGTAGACAATGAGCTGGCTAAGGCCGAGAAATACAATGAGAGAACAAGTAAAATCAGACCGAAGGGTAGAAGGGTCGTTAAGAGGAAGAGAAGTAAGGGCGGTAGAGTTATCGTCTCTGGAGCTATGCTTATGGAGGTTGAAAATGTTCTTCAAACTCAGGTACCATTAGTTATCTATATCGGGAACTATCGATTTTATACTCTTTACTCTTTGTTAACATATCATACAAGTCATTATTCACTTTAATCTAATAACTCAACTATCTTGGTATCAGAGTGGAAGATCTTGAGTTCATGTAAGACCAATAAAAAGAAATTGGTCGACATGTTAGGGAAAATGTCAAGATATGATTTAAGTGATTCAGTTTATACCAACCCAATAACTTAAGCTTTCGTGTTTGTTTGGAATTTATCTGTACTGTTATTCTTCTGTTCTGCAAAAAACGTTGAGAATGAGGAGAGAAAAAGCGAAATTATATGTTCTCTGCACATTACTCTCTACTTGTTTTTTAGGTTAAAATTTCCATTATTATGAAGGGGAGATTGTTCTGTGTTGGTGTTTATATAATGTAGTTAGGAAGCTTTTTCATCGTTCAAATTAAAAAATGTTATAATCTCTTGATTTCATTGCCTATCACGAATTAAACCTCAATTTCGTATATCAAACCTAAATAGCAACCAACACAAGAATTGCCATAGTTTACTTTTGATATGAGAGTTATGTCCACTTATTTTTGCAGAATTGAGTTTATTATAGCAAACTTACAAAGTGAGAAAAATTGGCCAACACTAGTAGTTTAGTTGTTGATATCATCTTTCACCAACTATCCCCTCTTATAATAACATAAAATAAAAACTAGGGCAAACTTGAACAAGAGTGATATGTTCAACACTAAGTGAAGCAGTTAAGAACCATCTTGTTGTTTTTGGATGCTTCATTTCGACTACTACCAGTCCAATACCATGGGGTTTTCACTGTTTTCTATTCAAATTGAGAAAATAGAATTGCAATCTGTGTCTTTTCTTTTCATTGGATGTGAATGTCGCTAGATTGCTAGTATTAGTCTTCTTTTAAAATTGACTTGGAGTTTTTACTTTCAGGAACCTGTAATAAGGCCATCATGGACTACATTTGCTAGTAGTGTAAGTGGAATATGGAAAGGTGTTGGAGCAATATTTTCGCCAATCACAGCTGAGATGGAACCCATTGATATTGGGAACAAAAATGAAAATTTATATGATTGCTACACTCTTTCTCATGTTGAGGCAGTGCCATCTCTTTCTGGAGAGCCGGCATCTCAGATAAAAAGGAAGGTAAACTGGGTGACCTTAAATCCTTGCGGTGAAGAAGCAAATCATGATAAAGATGCATCTTCATCCTTGCATGGAAGAGGACAACATTATGTATTTCCTACATTTGAGTCTTTTGAATTTCAAGCTAGTGAGGTGATGGAAGAAGATATTATGGGAAATGAACCTGGCCTTGTTTTCTTTGAGGTAAATCTAATCATCCTAAGTGGTAGGGCCGTAAATTCTTTTACAGTGGTGGATTTTTTGTTTTTGATTCAATTTTTTTTGTTCTTCTTATATAACTCATGATTTCCGCTTCCATTTCATAATTTTACATTAAGTTTATGTATTTTGATGTGTCAACTATTGATTTATCATTTATAAAGAATTGGATTAGAACTGAAAGCTTACAAAATCTTAAGATAAAAAATTCTTCATAAGGAATAGAAAAATACAATCAAGTAAAACGGATATATCCTAAATTATGTGGAAGTGGAACTTCATCACGGTTTTATTTTTCTACTTGGGATGATATAAAAAATTTATATGGTGTTTTTTAGGATGGATCTTATTCAAGGGGCCCTGTTGATCTTCCCATAGGTGAAGTTGATGAATCCAACTATTACCATTCTCCGACTTTCAAGTTTGAACAAGTAAGTTCAATGTACTTAATTTGCTACAATTTGCAGCATCTTCTTTATATTCTTGGTAAATTAGGTTCTGTTCTGACTACTTTAAAAAAGAACATGAAACATTTGAAAACAAATAGATTTGCAAAAATTACAGCATGATATAATTCTTAAAAACAAGGAAAAAGAGTTTCCATAAACTATATTTTTGTGTCTCTTATTCACCAAAAAACTAATGAAAACATATTGCTTTAATAGTTCGTTTAAGTACAGTTTCTAAAAGTATTTCCGGAATACACATTCGCCCATGTTCATATCTGCTAATCTATGGCCTTCACCCCTTGCTAAGTGAAACCATGCTTAATCATTTGATAATAAACCCCTTTCAAACTTCCATTAAAATTTGTGAAGACATTGTAATGTCTCCGTCCTAGTACAATATCGTCCGCTTTGAGTCAAAACTTACACGGTTTTGTTCTTGGGTTTAGCCCAAAACATATTGTACTATGTAGGAAAGAGAACTCTACTTCTAAACCATGTGTTTTCCATTCTTCCAGGCGATGTAAGATTGTGCACTTCTATTGGTATGGGTTGGATATTCACTTGGGCCGTCTTTGCTTTCATAGGACGAGTTGCCACAATCTACCTCTTTTGGGGGCTCGATGTCATCATCAACTATACTTCCGGTTAGGGGTGGGTAAGAAAAGAACCGAACCGAACAACGAACCGAGTTTTGGTTCCAGTTCAGTTCCGGTTCTCAATTCCCAAAATTGCAAATGGGTAGGAACCGAGAATCGACTCTCGGTTTCGGGTCGGTTCTTGGTTCCTGATTTATGGAACCAGGAATTGACTGCAAGTGTTGGCACAATTAACAATGGCGCTCTCCAACATCAGCAGTTTTGGTTGCTTTTTCTTTTTGATTGCGTGCTTCGCCTGAAACACACTCATTTCCGCATCTTCCTCGTCTCTGCAACTCTCTCTCTCTCTCATATTTTGATTTTGATTTTGAGATGCTCTTTCACCTTCCTCTTTCCAGTCCCACCACTTTTTTTTTTTCCATCTTCGATTTTGTGCTATTTTGTACGTTGATTTTAGTTTCTGAAACATCAGATCTGAAGAATTCTTAAAGCGATCTTCCTTTTTCTCTATTTACCTTTGGTAGTCATATTTCTTTCTGTTTTTAGCTGCAATGGTGTAGGGATCTCCATCTTGTGCAGGAGTGATGGGATCTAGTGGAAGTAAAGGTAATGGATTGAGGTGTGGTTCTTCATCCAACTCTTCTCCAAGAAAGTCTCGGAGGGGTCTGTCCAAGGTGCATCGGGTTTTTCAACTTTCTTGCCTCTGCTTTCTCTGGATCTTTCGATAGCCACGATGGCAATCAGGTACCTTCATTTTTAGACAGCACATGGAATCGGTTCGGAACTGGAACCGAACCGGAACCAAGACTCGAGTCCAATTTCGGGTCCGGTTTCGGTTCTGGTTCTGGTTTTGGTTCCTCACTCTTGGAACCGATAACCGAATGGTCAGTTCCAAGAGGTTCAGAACCGGAACCAGAACCGAGAACCGGTTTGCCCGCCCCTGCTTCCAGTTGGTCTTTGTCTCTGATACTATTTGTAACATCCACAGTCCTCTCCAGTCTCCATATAATATAGTCCGCTTTAGGTCGAAACTCGCATGATTTTCTTTTTAAGATTAGCTCAAAACGTGTTGTACTAGGTAGAGAGAAGAAATCTACTTATAAATTATGTGTTTTCTACTCTCCCAAGTAATGTAGGATTGTGCACCCCCTACTGATATAGCTGTCATTGACTTCACATAGCATGCTGCCACACATATATTTTATATTGTTAGGAGATAGACAAATAAAATTTTACCACGTTTTTCTTCATGATTAGAGGTATTTTTTCTTATCATTAAAAATGGTTGAATAAAGGAATGTACAACAATGATTCAGCTCTAAGAAAGGCACTATACCTCAAAAGCATTTGACAAAACAAACACCCAAGGATCTACATCTCCCCTTCCCCCTCCACAAAATTGTATTACAAAAAGAAAATCTAATTGTCGCATTCAAAGATTTCTCATAAAAAAATCACCATATGTCTTCACATATTAGGCAGAACCGAATGGAGCTGACCAATCCCACTTGTACTGATACATAAGATTACAGAACATAAAGGGATATTATTTGAATTAGTTGGTTGTTTATGCTAGCTTATAAATTTCTTTTTGCTTTCTTGCTTAGTGTTTAGTGAAAGGCTGCCATAAAAGACTTCGCATTGTCCACACCATAGAATTCAGCAATGGTGGATCTGACATACAGATAATGAGAGTTGCCTTATATGAAGAACAATGGGTCAGTCCTGCAAATCTTAGAGACGATAGGTACTTTATAATTTTCAGTAATTGTTTTAAAAAATTATTTGATTTGCTTTGTTTGACACAAATTGAATTTATTTTGTATGTTTAAGTTAACTGTGATGAGAAAAACACTGAATCTACAAAAAAGAAACTTGTTAATGTTGTCTTATTTCCTTCATTTGCTTTCAATTTCTTACAAATATTTCTTTATCATTTGGAGAGAGCAATTTCAATTCTATACCAAATGAGGAATTCTCTAATGGGTAGTCATGAACAGTGATGTAGATTGTGAATTGAAGACATTTTCAACAAGAAAGCGAATGCAGCCATCCGAGCTAACCGGATCATGGAAAGTGTTCGAGGTAAGTGCGACACCAATCTTCGGGGAGGAGCCAACGGCCGACACTGATGGCCCACCATTGGTCTACCTCTGTATGGAAACACTAAAGAAGAGAAACTTGCCAGATAATCGAGCCAACTTTGGAGAAGAGGAGATTGCAGACTTGCAGGATGTGGCCATTCTATGGCTCCCCGGAGGAGTCACCGGGTATGTCGATGTGAAAAACGATGGGGTACTTTGTGTAGGTGTTGGGTGGTACTCGGATGAAGGTATAAACTTGGTTATGGAAAGGGATTATGGAGTGGATGGAAAGCTTAAGGAGGTTAGATGGAATACTGAGGTGAAGAGAAGGTGGTCTGACCATCCACTTCCTTTGTGAATGTGTGAACGCCCATTTCGAAGATTGGGTTTGTTTCTTCAAACAGGTACGTAAATTGGAAAGACATGGTTTGAGAACGACAATAAGTTTTTTCGTGCATCCCAAAATTAGGATAAAATGTGTTTTTAATTCTAATAATTTGTACTTCGATCGATCTAACTTATTTATTTTTGGAAAATTAACAAAACACTCATTGAACTATGAGATCAATGGCAAAACAACTACTAAATAATTCAAAAATATCGTTGTTATGTTTTTTGATAAAAATTTTAATTTATTTTTTTAGCAAATAGGTCAATCACTCACTTCTCGTAGTAGAAGGCTCTTTTTTGCTACGGAAATAATTGATTCTTTATTGGATAGGAAATATGTTTACCTTGAAGTATATTAATTTTTTAGTTAATTGAAAATCTTTTATTTTCATTAAGTTTTCATAGATTATTAAACTATTTGAGTTTATTGACTAACCAACTGTTTGGATTTAATAGAGTTCAACAAAACTGGAGAGCTAGGAAAATTGGAAAATTTTCTCGTTTTTAATATTTCATTCAACAGGTTAATCAAAAACATAATAGCAATGTTTGCAACATTTATTTTTTATAATTTAATATTTTATGTGTTAGTAAAAATTATTTAATATTTATTTTATCATTAATTTTATAGTTCAATAATTATTTTATTAATTTCTCTTTATGTTTTTCTTTTAATTTCATATTTGTTTTTCTATGATTATTCTGTTTTTGTCAATAAATTTACAGAAAATGTCGGATACGTCCTTGATTCCATATATTTAAATTATTTGACTAAGTTTACTTAAAAATAACATCGACTCAAAGAAAAGAGGTTGAACGGATCCCTCCCTTTTTTTTTTTTTTTTAAATTAAACCTAATTTTAATGATTAATTGATGATGAAAATAAAAAATTGCCCCATAAATTTTTTTTAATAAAAAACGTGACAATAATGATTGTCTTATTTATTTTTTATAATTTAATATTTTATTTAATAGTAAAAATTATTTAACGTTTATTTTGTTCATATCAATATTTTTTTTTGTTAATTATCAAAAAAAAAAAAAAACTTATTAAAGTGAAGACTATTTAAGGATGGAATTGAAATAACAATGATACTAACAAAAAAAAAATTAAAACTATGTTAAAGTTAAACCATAAACTATGATAACTACTTGTTAGCCTTTTTGTTAAGCTTAATTTTATTTTGATGATGACCAAATAGTTTAATGTAATGAAAATAATAAGTTGGTTAATTGTGTTTTTATTGATAATGTATTCAATGTTTTATTCATTATATTTATACTCAAATTTATCAAAAATACCCATATTGAGGGTATTAAAGTGTGCTAACATGTCTATCTAAGTCCATGTAGTGAATGCATATCGTTTTGAGACTTAGCAAAATCAAGAAGGGAAAGAAGGAGCAAAAGGTCGACGAAACAACACAAAATGTCGACCTCATTGGGCATCCATGAAGGAAAGGGTCGACCGTGTGAAGCAGAAAAAAAAAAAAAACAATAACTTGCCAAAAATTCTGCACGATGGAAAGGGTCGACCGCACGGTCGACCGCGAAATGGACAGATTGCTCCAGAATTTCTACATGAAGGAAAAGCGGTCGACCGCACCATAGGTATTTTCCCAAAGGTCAAATCTCAACAAGAAGAATTGCAACGGCTAGTTAAAAGGGTCGACCGTTTGGACATAAGGTCGACCGTTTGCGCAGTGTCTATAAAAGTGGGATCACTCCAATCTCTTCACAACGAACCGAGAATCGTGGCGAAGCCTTGCCGAATTTAATACGCGATTCTAATCATTGTGAGCTTTTAATATTGTTGTAAATCTAATTCTCCCCAACACATAAACTTGCGAGTTATATTCGGGAGAATTAGGATTAGTTAGATTGCGCTTTAATTTTCGTATTCTATTATTGTGCTTGATTGTAAAGGGTGATTCCCTAAGAATTCATCACACCAGGGTGACAACCCGAAACACTCGAAATACTCATAGGCTAGATTGAACGCCCGCAAGTTCAATCATTGGGTGACGCCCCACAATAGTCAAATTTAGGGTGACGCCCCTTAAGAGTCAAAGGTTGACGACCTAAGAATTAGTCAAAGGTGACGCTCCAATTAAGAGTCAATTTGTAAACGGTTTTATTGGCACCCGTAAGCCAATTGCTTAGTGTATCTCCAAGTGCAACTTGGAGCGCGGACGTAGGCGAGTTTGCCGAACCGCGTAAACAAATATTGTGTGCACTTCTCTAACCCTTACTCTTTACATTATTGCATATATTTGTTATCGATATTTTAATTAGATGCATTAAATCACTTAAGATTATTAGAGATTAAAATATCGCACGAAAAAGTTAATACGCTATATTCACCCCCCCCCACCACCCCCCCTTCTCTTCTATAGGCGTATATCGATCCTACAATTGGTATCAGAGCGGGTATTTAAATTTTTGTGTGATATTTTGTTGATTGTGCATATTGCTATAAATTGTTGAATTTCATTGTTAAAATTTACTTGAATATCATTGATTGGTAGTTATATATATATATGCACATTATGGACTCCAACATGTACGAATTAGGTCAATGCACATCTACACCTCCACATTTTGATAGTTGTAATTATTTGTATTGGAAGTGTGGAATGCAAATATTTATACAATCTATTGATTACGTTTTATGGAAAATCATTGAAAAGGGAATATCTCTTCCTAAACCAACTTGTGAATTCAATGATTTAGATAAACGGAATTGGAACTTAAATGCTCAAGCAATGAATATTTTGTTTAGTGCATTGAGTAAAAATGAATTTGATAGAGTTCAATCATGTGTTAGTGCTTATGATATTTGGAAATCTCTTGAGCTAACACATGTAGGCACAAATCAAAAGATTGAAAGTGGAGAAAGCTCATCCTCAAAAAAAAAAGAGGAAGAGATCAACGTATGCTTCATGGCCAACGATATTGAGATAAACGACGATGATAGCAATTTGGATTCTAATGATGATAGTGATTTAGTAAGTGAATTGCTAGATAGTTTGAATGAGCTTAAAGATAAATACAAAATATTGAAAAAGGAGCATAACAATTTGATCAAAAAACATGTCAATTTAGATAAATCTTTTGAGAATCAAATTGTTGAATTAAAGGGTATGATTGATGAGTCTAAAGCTTCCATTGAATCTCTTGAGCATGGTAGCAATAATTTAAGATTGGTAAATGACGGATTGATTTCTACTATTAAATGTAATGAGCATGAAATTAGTGATTTGAAATTGTTGAATGAAAAATTGAATACAACTATCAAATCACATGAAAATGAAATTGATTCATTGAATGTTAAAAATTGTGATTTGATTGCTACTATCTGTAGGATCGATATACGCCTATAGAGGGGGGTGAATATAGCGTTTTAACTTTTTCGTGCGATATTTTAATCTCTAATTACCCTAAGTGATTTAATGCATATTATTAAAATATCGATAACAAATATATGCAATAATAGAAAGAGTAAGGGTTAGAGAAATACACACAATATCTGCTTACGCGGTTCGGCAAACTAGCCTACGTCCGCGCTCCAAGTTGCACTTGGAGATACACTAAGTAATTGGCTTGCGGGTGCCAATAAAACCGTTTACAAATTGACTATTAGACGGGGCGTCACCCTTGACTAATTCTTAGGTTGTCAACCTTAGACTCTTACGAGTCGTCACCCTAAATTGACTATTGCGGGGCGTCACCCAAGTGTGATGAATTCTTAGGGAATCACCCTTTACAATCAAGCACAATAATAATTCGGAGATTAACTCTTAAATCTATCTAATCCGAATTCTCCCAAAATATAACTCTCAAGTTCGGAATAGGGAGAATTGGATATGCAACAATATCGAAAGCTCACAAAGATTTTGTCGCGTATGAAAATCGGCAGAGCTTTGTTTTAGAATCCTTGGTTCGTTATCGAGAGCTTGGAGTGTTCCTCTATTTATACACACTGCCACTGCTACTTCCGGACGACCTCAACGTCTGCACCTATCGTCCGCACGACCGTTGCAAATATGCCCGTTGAGAAAAATAGCCGTTGCACAATTCTGGGCATTTGCGGACGCCATTTTCATCGTCCGCTTCGTCCGCACAAATCCAGAATTGGACAGATTCAAAGCGGACGCCATTCCTTGCGTCCGCCTCGTCCGGGTATATCGTCTGCGACATCACAGAGATGTTGAGGACGACTCTTCTTCAATTCCTGTCCGCACAGCTGAAGACCCGCGGACGCCAATTCACGTCCTCCTCGTCCGCGAGCATCGTCCGTGTGATCACCGAATTGGACAGAGGCAAATCGGACGACAAAGCCTCGCGTTCGCTTCATCCGCAGCATCCGCGATAGCATAGCCTACTTCATATTTCCACAAAATGTTTCCTCTAAGTCATACAAACCTTCCATTCTCCTGCATAGACTTAGAGAAACACATTAAACATTCCCAATACCCTTAATCAAGCGTATTCTCAATTTAATCAATAAAAATGATATATAAGAATTCAATGTATAAACAACTTTTGCACTTTATTAAATTTCACATCATCTTTATCACATAGTCTACACAATCTCCCTTATAGATGATGTCCATAACATATAAAGTTGTTTATATCCTAACCTAAGCATGTGCTACAAACATTGCATATTTGATCTGCTCAATTAAGTTATGCAATTTATCGACCAATTAATCCAAGCAACATGCTACTTAAATACAACTTATTGATCAACTAAATTAACACACAATTTAGTCATCATCAAAATAAAATTTAGCCTACCAAAAAGGCTAACAATATCAAATGTCTTGATCATGATTGTGGTGATTTGAAATTGTTGAATAATGGATTGAATATTTCTATCAAATCATGTGAAGATGAGATTAGATCATTGAATATCAAACTAAATCTACTTTTGATGCTAATGCTCAAATTAAATCTCTTAAAATTGATGTTTGTGAATTAAAGGCCAAGAATGATGATTTAAACTCTATAGTGCTTAAATTCACAAATGGGAGCAAAAATTTAAATATGCTCTTGAATTTGCAAAGGGTTACTTTTGATAAAGCCGGTAGTGGATATGAACCATTTGCAAAGAAAAAGAATTACACAAATTTGTTTGTTAAGTCATCTATTTGTAATTCTTGCAATTGTGTTGGACATAAATCTTTTTGTTGTCCTTTAAAATTGAATGCTAAATTGGATTCAAATGTTAGATATAAATTTACCTATCCTTTGCATTTGAATTCTAAATTTAAATCAAATGCTAGTTCAAAATTTGTTCATCTTTTGGATGTGAATTCTAGATTTAAGTCTAGTTTAAATCTAAAACCTAATTTGAATTCAAAATTTGTGTGGGTTCCTAAAGGAACCAAGCCTATAACAAATGGACCCAAAATGTCTTGGGTACCAAAATTTGCAAAATGATTTTTGTTGTAGGTTGGAGATTCTCCTAATGAGCTAAATGGATTTGGATACTTTAATATCCAATACAAAAGAGGAGAAGCTTCAAAGAATGCCTCGAATGCGGTAAATGAAAATAAACATCTTAGAGGTACACAATCTCTTTGTTATAATTGAATTTAAGTGTGGAATTTGATTTGGATTAATATTTAGAGTTTGATTGATTAGAATGGATTATATTATTGATTGATTCAATCTTTATTTTTCTTGGGATTAAAGCATAGATTGATTCAATTCTATTGTTCTATTCTTGATTTGGGATTGAAAGTGTTTTAACTTTGATTAGTACATAATCTTCTTGGATTAATTGTTAGCTGTAATCTTTTTGTATATATAGGTTGAAATATGCTTTATTCATTCAATTAGTATTTTGATGAATGATTCGAACAATTGGATTATACATTACATATCTTTGAATTATGATTGTATTGAGATAAATTGATTTTGTTTTTAGAGTTAATGGATAGATATCATAGGCTGGCAATTTGGTTATTTCTTCATTTGATATCTAGGAATTGAGTTGTTTTTGTTCCTTCAATCTATATTTTGATGTTTCTCTCCTGTTTTTAAATTGATTAATATTAAGAGGGAGAAAAGTAATTTTGTATCAAAATTATTAATTTATTTTCAAATGGATTTTATATTGATAAACATGAAAACTCCAATAGTATCCTTAATCTTAAAATTGGTTAGTCATCTATTGGTTTTGTTTTTTGGCGATCTATCTTAATTGTGGATTCATTAATAGCTTAGATGTTTGACATCATAAAAATGAATCTCTATTCACTTAATGGAATGTGATTTCTTGGAGCATGATTCATGAAGTTTTCATTTTGATTTTGAAAATTATATTCCAACAAGTGAACTTCTACTTTGAATATATTGAATTGATTAGATTGTTGGATACTCAATTTTTGACTTGTGTATTTCTCTCTTAGATTAAAATTAATTATTGATATAGGGAGAGAAATACAAATGTTTTAATTTTACTAAGTTTGCTTCCGCTCTTGATTTAAACTTTGAAAATCTCCATAGATTTTATTTTAACCATTGATTTATAGGTGAGAAATTAAATTTGCTTGTCTTAATTTGAATTATCAGTGAATATGTTAGATTTGACAATTGACTTAAATTAAATTAACTAAAACTCTTCAATACATAGTTTAAAACTTATCTTCGATATTTTCGAGTTTGGGATAAAAGATATTGATAGTGTGCTTATTTATTGAAATTTGTATTTTACAATTGGTATCTCTAAGTTAAATTTTACATAATTCTTGTCTTGGGTTATTTTTGTTGCTTTAGATTTGGCATCCAACAATTAGTTTTCTTGTCTTATATATTGAATTGTTAGATATCAATTTTGATTTGTTGGTTTTCCCTTTTTGGATTGATTTTGCTATAGATAAAAAGAGGAAGACATAAATTGTTTAAACAAATATTCCATTCTTGAAAATTTAGAACACTCCCTTGAATTGATTTTGTTTTTTTTAATAAAGGGAGAGATCATTGTTATGGCGTAAATTATTTTGCCTTTTCAAAAATTTGTCGTGAACTTCTCATTTTGATTGAATTCGCCTATTCATAATGATAAATAGGAGAAAATAAAATTGCTAAGAATTGTTTTTAAACTATTGACTTGTTGTAAAATAGGTTTTTTTTTTTTTTTATAAATATGTTTTCGCTTGTAGGGTAGACTTTGATAACTCTTCCTTGAATCTAACTTGATTAATGCAAAGAATGAGAGATTTGAATTGGTTTGACATTGAGAGTTTAGAGGAAGAAATTCTTATTGTTTTGTTTGATAACTTTGTTTCCCCAAATGTTTTTAGTTTTGAGATTTATAAAAGGGAAGAAGTTTTGTAGTTGTTTTTCAAATTGATATCAATAATGACCATTGATTTGAACTATCTAAATTGGTATTAATAAGTGTTTTGTTTTAAAATTCTACAATTGATATCTATCTTGAATTTCCATCCCCAAAGTTTTGATTATGTGCAATGATTTAGGGGGAGAGGAATGAATTTTAACTTAAATATCTTTGAACGATAGATATATCAATTAGGATGTTTGAAATTAGATTTCATTTCATCAATTGTATCAATAATAATTTTCGTTTTGAAACCTTTAAATTGGTATCAATCATTGTTCTAGTTTGAATTATGTATCCGTTCAAAATTTTGGTATCATTGGACTTATTTTTTTTAATTGGTATCATGTATGAAACTATTTTTGTTTTGGTATCAATGAAATCATATTTTTTTTCTACAATTGGTATAATCTTTTAAGGATTTTCATTTGATATCATATTTTAGATTCCCCAACTATTTGACTTTATGCATAATGATAGGGGGAGAAAATTTGTTTCCAAAAGTTGAATTCATCTATGAATTTATTTTTCAATTGGTATATATTTTTTTTTCTTGGATGGTTCTCTTGAGTTTTTGGATCCTCTCCTAGTTGCTAGTTGATAAATTTATAGGGGGAGAAATTTAAGAAATTTTTTTATTATTGCTCTGAGGGGGAGAGCAAATACTTGAATGTGTGGAATATCTCCAATGAATTGATTTTGTGAATAACATAGGGGGAGAGACATTTGAATTGATTTTGATGTTACACATTGGTATCTCTCTTAGCATTTTCTTTTTGAACTTACAATTGATATCATACTTAGCACAAATGATTTGATTTTAACTTTAGATTTACAATTGATATAAACCTTTGAAAAACTTGCTTGGCTTAAAATTGTGAATTATCAATCAGTATCCATTGTTAATTTCTTAACTCTTAAATTGGTATCACTTGTAGAAATTGAAAATTTGTTTACAATTCTTAATATTTAAATGTATTCTAGTTCTTACATTTGGTACTCATTTCTTGAATCCTATTCTTTTTTGTGCCTATTGTTGGACTTAAATGCATAATACTCTTCCATATGTTTAGACTTAATGAGCAAAAAGAGGGAAAATATTTTTTATTGAATATTTTCTAGTGGTGGTTTTTCAAATTGGTATCATATTTTACACCACAAATTGAATTGGAATGCTAAATCCCTCAAATAGGTGTGTATACTTGATGACAAAGAGGGATGATATTTTTTATTGAATTGTGATTGTAGTTGTTTAAATTGGTATCTTATCTTTGATCACTCATGGAATTTTAATGTTTATATTCCCTCAAATGAGTTTCTATGCTTAATACAAAAGAGGGAGAATATTTTTGTTAGAAATCTTTGTGATTGTAGTTCTTTACAATTGGTATCTTTCTTTTAACCACAAATTGAAATTGAATGTATATTTCCCTTCATGGTTTGCTTCTTGATTAGATTCATTGATTGAGGGGGAGAAATTTTTTTTAGTAGAATTATTTGTTGAAATTGCCTTTAGATTCTAATGCTAATTCCCTCAATTGATTGATTTTTGGATAGATTACTTGAAAAATGGGGAGATTATATTTTAAAGAATACTTTTGATTCTTTTATTAGAATTTTACCTTGGGCGTGGTTTTATGAACTCGGTATTGTATCTTTGACCACATATTGGATTATAATGTCATTTCCCTCTATTGCTTGAGTTTTTGATTTAATTATTTGATTAAGGGGAAAAGATATTTTTTTGTAAAATTAGTTGTTGAACTTGGTTGAGATTGTTTTTGGACTCTATTGTCTATTCCCTTACTTTACTCATGTTGATAATGTTAAAGGGGGAAATTTTCTTAAATGAATATTTTGATGAATTTAAATTGATAATATTCTTAGTTGTTTTTGGACTCTCCTCCCCTAGAATTACTTTTTGATTATGACAAAAAGGGAAAGAATGGTGTATAAGTTGTGATATATTTTAGGGGGAGTTTAGTAGCATGTTGCATGAATTAATTGGTTGATAAATTGCAGAACTTAATTGGATAAATCTAATATGTAATATTTGATGCACATGCTTAGATTTTAGTATAACCAACTTATAGGATTTTGTCATCATAAAAACAGGGGGAGACTACTAACATCATATGGTAAACAAAAAATAAACTTCAATCATTTGAATTGTTTTGATTAAACAAAAAAAAAAGAAAAAAGACATGTTCTTACCAAAAACTCACTTGCCCTTAAAGTTGGATCACCACAATATTAGACCTGAAAATTAAGAGTTAAGCTACCATTGTCCAAAAGATTTGCAACTATGGCTTTCTGCCATGGGATCCCACCCCCCAAGTTGAACATTCATTCATGCTCACTCTTCCATAATGCTTATAAATATATTTATAAACGAGAAGTTCCAAGGTGGGTGTACTCAGAATGATGAGTAGAAACACATGCAATGTGAGCCAAGCAGAGATGAATTCCATTCCCGAATAGATTCTAAAAATCCTACAAATTCCTGTCGGTATGAAGGAGTCAGCTCTGGTAAAACAAATTCCCAGAGGAAAAATGGAACTTCTACTCAACAACACCAACATCATCCTCTTATATAGGCTTGATCTTGAAGTGGAGAGAAATTAGGGAAAAAACAAAGCATTTCAGATCCTGCAACCACATTAATGCCATTAAAAGTTCTGTGGATACTGAAAATACATCAAATGTAAATGCAAAACATGTTCTTGGATAGTCAACCAATTTACAGTATTTTTCATTTCTCAAATCCAGAAAAAAAAAACATTGCATCCCCTCTTTCAAAGACATAAACTAGTTTTTTCCCCTTTGTTTCAGGAGGGGGGGAGTGGGTGCAATCTAGTGGAATATAGCACAGAAAACTCTAATTGAGCAAGCTGAGGAGAAAATGCCAAGAAAGTTGCTCTATATTTATATTTAGGTAAAAGGAAGCATGTGGAAAAGAAAAGTCAACAGCAGAAGGGATGGTAATTTTCCATGCATTGCATAATCTGAAGTAGCTAACCTGAACAAGATAGTAGAATATCCGAAGTCCTTGGGGATCCTTGCTACTCTGAACATCAACAAGAGATCCAATCTTTGAAGTAGTAAATGATATATGTTCATTCCCCATCACAATCTCAAGCTCTTGTCGGCCAACCCGATCAGGTTCAGGCCAGTTGTTATCATCTTCCTTCATGATCTGAAGCAAAAGAATCAGGTAGAATACTAGAGCTCAGTAATAAAATAAGAGTAATAGTGTTTTAAGTAGTAATTAGTTTCAAATCAAGCAGAAAGCAACAAACCTGTTGAGAGAAAGAAAGAGTAAGCAATAAGAGATCTCTCAACAATGGGTAGTGTTAGGAACTATTTAAACTTAATCCGTTTATACGTTTTACACATTTATAATTTATAATAGCAAACATGGGCAATCGCTTGAACGTTGCAATATGACCAGATTTCAGTTAGTAAAAAAGAAAAGATAAAAAACTAAAAAGCATCATTTTCATCCACGATTTGAAGACAGCTACCAGACTCAAAAGTCACAAGACGTCAATTTTCGCAATAAAATGATTTTTGCACACACATTTGAAACACCACATTGAATACTATCAGCCAAAAACACCAAACTTTAAAATTATGGTGTCTTCATTTGGAGACAGCAGAAAGCAATTTCCCAAAGTAATGCAAGTACGTAAACAACACATTATCTTCCTTTTCAAATAGGGAAAAAAATGGAATAAAGACCCCAAACGAATCCTCAAAGCACCACGCACCATCCAAATTGAAGAAAATTCCTGAGAGCCCTAAGAAGAGAGAAAAGGAGAGAGACGGTAGTTGAAAGCGAATCATAGTGTCGTTCTTGTAGTTGGAGTTGTTTGCATAGCGAAGCTTACCGTCCGGCTGAAACTCGAACTCCAAAAACTCATGGCCAAACTTTCCCTTGTGCCCCACGTAATACCTTAAATAAAACTCACCGCTTTCCAAATCCTCCGACGCCATTGAAGCGCCAATCACCTCTCTCTCTTTCTCACAGTTTACCTCCGACGACTTGGCTCAGCCACCGATCGCCACCCCGCCAATGCATAGTGATATTTGAAGAAGAGACTGTCGGTTGGGCCTGGATTGGGCTTTGTTATTAAGCCGTTGTTGGGCTTTGTTAGTGGGCCTTCCAAAACACCCCTCCAATACATTTTCTTTCTTTTTTTTCCTTTTTTATTCAAATATAGCGAAAATCCATCATTAAATTTGCCGAAAATTTGAAAATATAGTTCAAAGCTCAAATTAATGTGACGTTTACGTTCTAATTTTTTGCATTCTAAACATTTAATGTTACGAACCGCAGGGTTTCGTCATCAAGTCACAGCGGTGTCTCAATACACCGTGGGCGGTTTCATCGTCAAGCCACAGCGGTGTCTCAATACACCGCGGCGATTCCTAATTTATGGAAGCAGAACTATAATTTTGACCTCTTCAACTTCAAATGATCATAACTTTGGCTACGGGTATTAAAATCGGCTCTATAAGATATCAAATTGAAGCTCTCTTAGAGATCCATGACTTGTCACCGAGTTTACACTGTGACCCACATGTCTCGAACCCAAAATCGTGCGTTTAAGCCCTCAAATTTACGATCAAAGATTTCACCACGACAGTTTGTCGTCAAAGCGTTAATGGCAAACGTGATAGCAATGGTAGCATCGTCAATTTTTTTATAGTATAACGGTTAATTTGTTAACAAAAAAATGATAATGATTGATTTGTCACTGACAATAAAAGATGATAGTTGATTTTTCATTTTCCCTTAATTTTTACTATAATTCTAGAATCAAAATGATCAGTTGGGTGCCAAGGGGGAGTGGAACCAAACTTTCATGCTACCCAGCAAGATGAATTAAACAACCAGACTCATTTTACTTTTGACAGCAACTCTCAACTCCCGACTCGCTTGGTTCACAACTCTCAAGGCTGCTAGAAGATAATATGATACCAACATTAAAATTCCAAATAATTTTTACCGAAACATTAAATTAAACACGTAAAACATAGGAGTCAAATTGATAAATTTTCCTTCTCCAAATTATCTACTTCAAACATAAACTACAGGCTTTGGTGGAGTTGGGTTTTGGTTACTAACATTCAACTTTGAAACCCAGCTAATCAATCCTAGCCTATCACCAATTATACCCTTGCATGGTTGTCATACACCCATGGAGAGGCACATTACATAAAGTCACCACCATTAATTTCGACATTTATACTTGTAAATACTTCTCATGTATTACAAGGATACGAGGAGTATGATAATCTCATCAACAATACATTCACCATAACCCAAGAGGAGAAAATGCAAAAAGTAATCTAAAATTACAACACTAAGATGAGGAATCAGCCTTGATAATAAAGACTCCCACAAACTATCCTCTAGAATCAACTTAGAAAAGTATAAAGCCGAGAATTTTGTTGTGCAAAAAGTGACGGTGAGGCATAATCCACATTCTACCTTCATTTTTATGTTATTAAACAGGAAATTAAACATTTTATTTATTTCTCCACACTATATAATATGCTGATTACAGAAAGTTGAAAATAAAAATAGAAAACAAAAGGAAATGGCGTAGTAATTGAAAAAATATATATCATGAGAATATACAACTTACAACTATCGACGCTTACTTAGAGGTTCCAAGTCTTTCAGCCGTAACATTAACTGTGCATGCTCGTTTCTCATCCGTTCAAGCCGAACCTCAACCATGTACATCTCATCCTTAAGGTGGTGGATTCGCTTCTCCAACCAAGCCATGTCTTCAGGCGTTCTTACGCCACCATTTCCCATGTTATTCAAGTGGTCAGGGGAGCTGAGGTGGATGTGTTGAGGTCTGGATAAGAGCATTACTATGCTTAACTGCAGAAAAACGGCATGTTCGGTTGGGTCAGATGCAATTAATTATATGTGACGTAGTAAAATGAAAAGAAAGCAAGATTAAGAGGTCTAAGAATTCTATCACATAAGTAATCCCAATGTGCCAAATAAAAATCTTCCTGAAGATAATAGGACTGTTACTCGTCCAGCAAAATAAATTCTGGTCAATTTTTTTAACAAAAATTATTTCTCTTGGATTTGAGCAGTTCCACATATTTAAGCATTGTTAAAAATACTTTGATATATCTAAAAAGCATAACATTTGGATAAGGAGACTTGCCTGCATCAAGAAAATTACAACAAAAACGATAATTAGGAGGTATGGAAGATTGTTGGCACTTTTGAAGATCGACCAGAACTTTGTCACGGGTTCTCTTAAGAATGTAGTGAGAGAAGTAGTGTCATTCTCTTGCACCAGATTTCCTGCTTCCTGGTTAAAATCAATGGAGCGAGGTGTCTGTGTTAATCTTATGGAGTTACTCAGCTCGTATGACCTTCCGGAAGATTCTCCTATTTTTGTTTCATTTCCTTGATGATCTCTACCATTCTCGATGGTATTATCAGGACCTCTCTCTGCGTCAAAAATTAATGATCATAAATGATACTTTTTTTGTTTCCACAAAGTTATGTCACGAATAACTCAATCATAATTATGATCCATTGATTAAAACCATAGGGAAAATTAGCATATGATTTTCCAACCTTCTTGCTTTTCAAGGTTTTTTCGTGTGAGCAACTCATGTGCCTGAAAGAATATCATCCAGTCATTTATCATAACTTACATTTGTAATTATCTCTAAATTCATAAATGAAAAGGATGATAGAGAGGCACCATATTTATCCAGATAGCATAAGCCTCACGGCATTCTTCAACAGTTGACTGCACTATTTTTCCTGCATACCACATCCACACAATGGATATCATATCGAAACACAGTTTCTTTGAAAGTCCTACCCCAATGGTAATATATTGTAGAAAGCACGTATTTTAATAGCTGAAACCTTGAAATAAGCAAAACAAACATATGTAGAAACGAAAATGTGAAGTCAATGCTTGGACATAAGAAAAAATCATCTCTAAGACCTTTTGAAGTACACTAATTATTAATCAATATAAATTATAACCAATTTATTTATAACATAAGTAAAATGAAAGTAAAACTTAAACAATTACATAAAAGTTCGGTAGTGCTTCAAACAAATTGAATTTTGAGTCGCTATTCTATGGTCACAACCAGAAAGATTACATAAAATAATCAATTATGTTGCATAAGTTCATTTCAAAAAAAGTGAAATTTTCTTCGAAGAGCCAAAGAATGAATGACTTATAATGCTCTATACTTTTTGCTTGTATTTGAACTCAATAGATTTTCTGTAGTGGACTCACTCCCATTTATCTTGAATTGAAAAAAACAAAGATTCAGCATAATCAGACCTCTCTCTCATTCTAATTTTCTCTATTTCATAACATAAAAGAGAAGCAAAAACAACATAGAAATTTCTATGGTTGTACTTACAATTGAGATTTTTGTGACCATATTTCTTAAATTTTCAGTTATCCAGGACAACAACTGCTTACGTGGCTTTTTTTAAGGAGGCAGCCCACTACTTATACTACAAGGAACTTCAAAGAGCCGCCCAAGTTTAGTTGGCTACGCATATATATATATATCAAATACTACAATTTTGGGGCAGCACCTTCTAATTTGAAAAGGACATGACCAAAAATGAATCTTCGTGTAAATTGAGCAAACGGTCAAAGATAGAGACACACCTTTGAATACAGTTTTCCGCGAAAATGCAACATTAACATACACTTTCAAAATGCAGCATTCATTTGATTTACTAGTATCCTTCATCACATTCCAAAGCGCCTGAAATTTTATCCATACAATTCAGTAAAACACATTACAACATAAATATGTTTCTGAATATAAAACCTAGACTAAGAAATTTTTTTATAGCAAAGGTATGGAATTGGCATCAACTTTAAAGAGTTTGAAATAATGTTCCCAACAAAACAACATCACTACAGTTCCGGCATTTTCCAGATCAAGGACTCTAGAAAATTATAAATAATACAAATGAATAATAGAAAAAATGTATCAATGCAATTTGGAAGAGGAGAGGGACTTGATAACGACAAAGGTTATATGTACATAAACCACTGTTCTTCTGAGAAGGTACTGAACATATAAAACTTATTAAACATATTTCAGTATTACTTACTATTTGAAAAAGAGAAGCTAAATTGACCCAAATATGATACGTGTACACCAAAAATAGCTAATACCTCAACACGGAAATAATCTGAGTATGGAACGTCACTGATTTCTTGTGATGTTTCAATGACCATATGACTGGATATAATTAAATTCACAAGTCAAAAGTAAACATAAGAGGGTGAAAGCAAACCATATATTTGGCTAACAAAACATGTTAGATATATGATTAAGTTCAAATACAAAAGAAAAGATATAATTTTAAAACAGAAAAAAAGCCAAAAAGAGCATAAATTTAAATTAATATGACTCAATCAGCTCAATGCCCAATCACAACAACAGAACAAGATACGTCCAACCACCAATAACATTCAGAAACAACTTCAAACTATAATCTGCAGTTGTATGCGTTCACTGGAGGTACACTCCAATTCTAGCAGGGAGATTTGATTGCAGCTCTTTTTTTTTTTTTTTTGAGTTTAACCGACCTAATGTGTTACATACTTAGCATCATATATTTTATAAGCCATGCTTCTAAATAGGAGGAGATAGGAGGAAAGAACATTTTTTTTTAGTTTAACCGGCCTAATGTGTTACATACTTAGCATCATATATTTTATAAGCCATGCATCTAAATAGGAGGAAAGAACAAAAAATAAATAAATAAATAATTCTTTGACGAAATGAAATTTTAGCAATTTTTTAGATTACTTGGCTCCATTACAATTATAATCTTTATGAGAATAAGGTGTCAATAATGTTATGTGGGACAACATCAGATTTCTCATTGCAATTTGCCATTCTTTTTTAAGCATTTTAGGAACTTTCTTTCGTCTCCATCGTTTCTAATTCAATAGATACACCAAGGCGCTAAAATAAATTTTGTTTTCAGGTTTTTCATTGGAATAATCTCTTATCCCCCTCTCTGGTATACATTTTAACACAATACATTTCTTGTTAAAAATGTTTATGAATTTGTTGTCGTAAAAGATAAAAACAACAAAAAGAGAGCTAAAGACAACATAAGCAAGAACTTCTGCCCACATGCAATACACACACACATACACACATATATATATAACCAAAGAAAGTCATCATCATCTACCACAAACAAAAAAGCAGACACCAAATAGTTTATCTGAAAACCAACAAAACCAATTTTAAAAAGGCCAATCACAATAGACAAGAATGACCAAACTTAATTCCAAATAAAACTGCAACCTGTTTCTGTAAAGTCGAAATTTCTGGATCTCATGGCAGCTACCACATCTTGCACCTACATTTAGACACGAATGTCAATTTGATTACAAAATGAAAAGGAGATTATATTTGGAATAGTGTGGAATAAAAATTACCAAAATATATTTTTATCGGATGTTGGAATGAAACATCACGTGCATGCCCAAATTTGACATTAGCATACCATGAAGAACATTTGAAATCTGAAAGCACATGCAACGCATTGCTATTATTAATAAAGTTAGTCAAATTTTCTAAACGAAAGGATGAAAAAAAATAAGACCTCCCTATTAGTTAAAAAATGCAACCTTTATCTCCACATTGTCCATGAAATGAAGCAATAAAATCAACTGCATCATCCGAGAAAAATAAACTAAAGAAGTCCTCGACCTTTATCTGAAATTCAATGATTGAATGTTAAATTTCAATTCAAAATTAAAAAATCAATATAAATTAGAAGACATTAAATATTGAAATAAATTACATAAAGAATAAAAATATTACTGGAAACTTCGATTCTGCGACCTTTGTGAAATAATCAGGCACTGTAAGTCAAAATGAAACCAGCTCATTTCACCAATTTTAAATTGAAATGTAATAGCATACATACTATCTGCAACTACAATAAAATAGGACCACCAACTATAGTTGCAATTTATTTTACTCCACACATTTGATTGCCTACAATCTACCACTATTGCTCCACATCACAAACTTTGTCAATTTCAAATAGCCTTCCACTCCTGACCAAGTCGTATCAAGTTAGTAGTAACAGAGTCAACACCCAAAGGTGGAAGGAGCAAAAAAAGAGATTTATGGCAAGGCATCTCATATCAGGGAAGGATGTAAGTTCAATATTGATGTGCAAGGATAAAGTAAAATTTTAAAATTAATTATGAAAAAAAATGTCAAAAGGGAGATCTTTTTCTTGAATAGGGAGGTGGTAGGTATCCAAACAAGAAAACACAAATTCTCCAGAAAGAATTTTCCACACAACAATATTTTTCAACATCAAAAACTTGCTCGAATTCCTGTTCTTTCTTCCAGAAGTTATCAAAATAGGAGGTCTATCAGGAGGAGAGCTTATTCTCCTTGTCATGTAAATTTTTCTTCAATAATGCATGTTTCTCGTCTGTGGTTGAGGGGAATACAACATCTAAGCGATCCAAAATCTTAGCAAGTGACGAACAAATGGATAGATAGCAGAATAAATTCACCCTTAGGAGCATCAGAATTTTCCTCCTTCCATGTCCATGTATTTGATGAAAATGAAGCATGAGTAGTGCCAATAATTGGCTCCTTTATTGGCACCTCAACCAGTTCCTCATTGACAGGTCTCTCTGAAGGAGTAGATGTGTTGTCACCTTCAAAATTGGAAGGATCCACTGACTCTTGCATAAGAGAAGGTTCCGTATTCCTATCTCACAACCACAAAATTAATGTATGACACAAGATTAATCTGCAAGGAAGAATCAAGATAACAACAAGAGATGACTATTAATTAGCATACCTCCCAGTAGAATCTAATTCATTGACCTGAACTCTAGGGCTTTCATCTTCTTCAACCATGACATTATTTTCTTGGCGGCTGCTGGAATCAGAAATTATTTCCTGACATAGTTTAAACAATATAAGTACCGTTTGTCAGACTCCATGTTGTGGGGCATTAAATTCTATGAATAATACATGAAACTTCGAAGTTAGAATTCATGAGTAAGGCATGGCCAACTAAGTGACCAAAAGAAAGGAAACCCAATTGCTCGCTAAAAATAAAAGTAAACCACTAGAATTGGTATGGTCAGATTCAGTCTTAAGTTGTTCATTAGCAAACAAAGAAGAAGAGTTCAGTTCAGGAAAGAATGAGTTAAAGATTTCTGCAAAGGAAGAAAGAAGTTTAAATGCTAGTTTCGATTTAAAATTCAAACTTAGTCACGGATTAGAATAAAATGTAATTTATGTTCAGTAATTACAATCAGTATGTGGAAAAACCTGAGACTCAGCAATTGCATTGGCATTATCATCTTGCTGCAACCATCTATCATTAATAAATTTGAATGCGTCATCACGAGACAGAAAGGATCCGAAGAAATACTGCAAAAGCCATAAAGAGATATAGAAAGAACCATTGACATTACAAATAACATCAGTAATTAGTGATTGGGGTGTCGTGATGGTGCTGATTTAACTAAATAGACGATTCAGAAAATATCTAAAAGTATTGCACGATTGAAATTGGCGCATCTGGCTTCTTCTCCTTCATTCATAAAAAAATAGGACACAATTGAATAGATCTTTTATTGAGGTCCCAAATAAGGGATGTTTCAGTAGAGCATGTTTATTTGTTTAAAATAATAAATGCATGTATCTTATCAAAAAGAAAAGAAAAATGCATGTAGCTTTTAATTTGGAACACTAGATGGATTAAATAGTCTCCGTGTAATCCAGATGAAAACTAATGTCATTTTTTATTGTCTTTCCAAAACAAAATTTGGGCATGGCATTAATACCAGAACAAAATACTGGAAGAACCACCTTTTTGCTCCCAGCTAACATTTCTATGGCATTTGGGAAGATCCCTGCTGTCTTGGCTTTTCGTATACTTGTAACTTCTTGGAATGGAATTATTTTCTGAAGTGAAAACTCATAAAATTTCCAGATAACAATAACCCTTTTAACATAAAATAATGTACTGAATATTGCATAACGACCATAAATCTTCATCTTAGGGAGGAACATAAACAACAAAAAAAAGTCAGATACTATAAAAGAGTTATGTTTCCTTTGTACTGAGTTGTTTTTGAAGAAATCACTAACAGATTAGCTTATAGGTTTTGTATACCTATTTATATATATAAGAATACCAATGTGAAATTTTTATGTAATTACTTAACATTTCTAGCTGTACAATTACCAGGTTGATTTATTAGAAGTAAAGATAAACACCTGACTTGCAGCTGTTAATTGAGTCTTTGGTGCGAGTAATTATCGCACAAAAGACGTCTGTTGAATTCCCTTGGAGTGTAAGTTCACAAACTAACAGATTTACAGTCATTCATATAAACTCTTGTAACAACTCAGTGAATAGATTTCTGCAGCTTCATTTTCTCCATTCTCATTTCTTGTTTCTACTCGTCTTCTTTTATATATCAATGTAGAAACTAGAAATCAACTTGGGTCAATCAAAAATGGTTTTGGAACAAATTCAACAGACAACGGTTTTTCCAGAACTAAGCACACCAGAGAAAACCCACTAACATTTTCATTGATGAATCGTTACAGAACCTAAAATCTCAGGATCACTAGTCATTTCTATAAGAATTGACATCTTCCCAACTGAAAGTTCATTTACAAAATCTAATGTAAAAAGCTCAAATATGTTAATGCAGCATTTAAATGTAATGGCAACATCTCACCTGTGTCTCAGTGCCAATCTATAAGCATGTAATATGCTACAAATTATTAAAAAAAGAAAGACCGCTTATTGCATCATCTCACCTTCGTCTCAAATCCAAATATGTTAGAGTAAAAGCAGACGAAGTGAATAAACAGGTACATGTGACCCTGAAAATAGATAAATAACATGCAATAAGCATTTTGGCAAAAAGATAACAAATAATACAAAGGTTTCAGTATTTAATAGAAAAAGGAAATCCGAGAGCATGCAATCAGCATTTTGACTAGAAGATTACAAATAGTGCAAAGGTGTCAGTATAGAATAGAGAAAGGAAGTCGGAGAGCCTATAGTGATATGAATGCATGCAATGCCAGTGAAGAAAAGAATGATAACCTGAAATGCCTAACTAGGTTGTCATCATATTAACTTCAATTCCAGTTGCAACAACCTTGATATACATTCTATAAAGAAGAAAAAAAGTTACCTGTATGAGAATGTTCTCTTGGAACGCACAATTAAAGTCTTTAACAAATACCTGCAGATCACAATAAAGAATAATAAGTTAAAATACAACAAGTGAAACTCACGAAAAGAAGGAAAAGGTGAAGCATATATTGATTTTTACCGAAGTTTACTTAGTCATACAGAATTATGTAGGTTAAAATAAATACAAAAGAAAAAAATCTGAAAGTCCCTCACACTGGTTATAAATGACATTTATCTTATTTCGTTCGTTTCGCATAGCAGAGTGACAAGATTTACATACCATAGAGTTTTTAGTAGGTATTGACTTAATTGGGATGTAGTATAGTTCTAAATGCTAATTGATTTCTCTCTTACATTTAGAGGGGAAAAAAGAACAACTCTGAAAGTCAACCCTTTAAATGATAAAGTAAAAATAGCACTTTTAACACACGTCTTAATGTCATTAAACAGTCCATTATATTATTTTCTCTTGAAGTTTTAAAAATCAACTTAAATTTACTAAGTTTGACTCTTCGCTTAACTACGAATCTACTATAACAAAAGATATTCAAAAGTCATACAAAGAAATAACAATTTGATCCAATGGAGTTCCTTAGCAAATCTTTTGAGTCCTGTCCTGTTTCCCAAGCAGATGTCACTCATTTTCTGTGGCGTCTTTATTAATTGATATGCTTAAGTACTAGGGGACAATGATTTACAATTGATTACAAAATTGTCAATCAAACCACCGATAAGAACAAAAAAAACCTTAATCTATGTGAAAAACCAACAGTAGAATGGAGGATTGAGAACAGATGCTTCTGTGAGGAGCTAAAAACCAACAATACAGAAACCGCAGTAAAATAGTTAGCAATAATTTAATAAGTAACTCATAAGTAGAGCAGCTATGTTTTCCAAAAGTAAAGGTGGGGAATAGGCTCAAAAAATACTTTAAATATATAAACAATAAATATTTCCCTAGAATGACATCACTTGAAATGCCAGTTATTGTACTTGAGAGAAAAACAAAATGTGATCTCGCTATCCTGAAATTATCACTTTTTATCAAAGCAACAATAAATTTCGACTTCCTAATATGATGATCAGAGGTTCAGTAACTCACCTCATCAGATGGAAGACGAAAAAGTTGTCTATATTCCTCGCTCCTTAATGCTGCTTGAGACTAAAAATAATAGCATATTAGAAAATAGTAACAAATTGGGTTAAAATAAACTTATGTTTTAGCTAACATGTTAATTGAGTTGGAATTGGAGGCCACGCATGCATTAGATTTTTTTCATGTTTAACAAAAGAAATGCCGCCCTCCACTCAAACTTAGTTTAGAGAACAGAATGCAGAGGCTGACCACAGAATAGTGCAAGAACGAACACACTTCCAAATTCCAAGTTACGTAGTCAGTTTCAACGACTCCAGAGCAAAACACGAAGCAGCTCATATTTTCAAAGAGCGATCGAGTAAAGATTGGTTAACACGTTAAGAAATCTTAAATTCAGCTTAAATTTCATAAAGAAATTTCAACGCCATCATATTTCATCCACTAAACAATCAGCAATTCACCAATTGCCAAATTGCGAAGAATAAAGAGAATCCACCTGAATCTCAGCGTCCTTTTTAGACGGTGAAGGAAAATAAAGGAGGTTCGATTCGGAGACGTCGGCCGTCGATGAAGTCGATGAATCGGTGGTGGAATCGAAGGCAGACTTGGAAGGAGAACGGTCCATAGGTTGCTGCTGCGGCGGAAATTCAAGTCTCTCGGAGCTCGTCGAAGCCACCGCAGCCATAGCACAGACCAAACGATGGAGAGAGGGAGATGCAACGATCAAGACGATACGCTTCCGGTCAGTGGTTGGACGCTTGGTCTCTGGGCAGTTGAACTTGAAGAAAGGAACGGACGAGACGTTAGATAGAGCATGGGCAGGTGGCTTGTCTTTCGAGTTCACTCTAAGAGAGTAGTAGCTGTCCACGTCACTCAGCTGACTTTGATTAACTAAGATTTAATCTTATAACAATTAATATTTTTTTTACTAATTATAAATTATCTTAATTAATCCATAATTAATTAATAAGGGGCACTAATTACCTAATTATAATATAAAATTAAAAAATAAACTTAATATTATCTTTTTGAAAATTACTAAGACTATTAAAAATGATGGGGGGGACAAAACTAAACCGCAGTTCAAACCGACAAGATTGATCTTAAACTCAGTTCAAATATGACTCAAGCCTCTATTAACCCGTGATTTGGGTTAAACCCAACAAAACCTTCACAAAACTTCCAAATTTTATTTTTATTTTTATTTTTTAATTGAACGTGAATCAAACAATATCTCACGAATTGATTAGATTCAATCTCTAATATCCACAATTTCAATTTCCTTTCTAAAACCTAAGAATCGTTAGTTCACGATTAAGTTTGGTTCGGTCTCAAAACCAATATGAACTATATTGACCATACCGAATCTAAACTCGAGCTCATTTATTTGTCAATTATCATACAACTTTTAACAAATTAGTTTGTCAATTATTTGAAAAACTATAATGAAATTAACAAAGTATCTTGTATGGAATAGTATTGGCATTCATAAAAGTAGTTTTCAATATGTAGTAGAAATGATGGCAACAAACTTCATGAAATGTGATGAGATTATAGAAAATGAACAATCAAATTAATTAAATTGACCAATTGCTTTGGTTACATTGAAGTATTGAAGAACCTTGAGCCATTGATCCCATCGCTTAAGCCTATGAACGGCTATAGTTTCGGGTATAAGTTCATGAGAACATTTCCCATTAGTGCCTGGAAAATCGTACATGCCCGGTTTACTTGTAAATCTGTTCGCTCCCTTTTTTCCTATTTCTAACCATTTTCCAACCATTTTATCTTCCGGACCGAATAAATATTCTTTTGGAATTTGTGAGCCTTCGATCCACTTGACAATATCCCACGACAACAAGTATCCCATTCCCGACATGTATTCGATGCGAGCATTCATACTTGCGCATGGAATAACAAAGCCATAATACAAGTCTACTCTAGGCAATGGTCGGAGTGAAATGGCCAGTTGTTCTAACCTAATGAAAACATCGTCATCAGCCTTCATGACGTAGTCATATTTTCTCGAGAGTTTGTTCGGAAGCGAAGAGAAGTACGTGTAGGTCTTACCACTATTCATATTTTCAGTGCAATTGAGAATAATGATGTCGTTGAATCGCAATGTTTCCAATGTTATGAAAACTCTCTGTTCCGGTTTTGTAAAGTTACAAAACACAAACTTAACGTGAATCTCAACAATCGAGGAGGATTGGACGCCATATACTAGTCGAAGAAAATGTCGTCGATCATAACGGTCTGGAAGCGTTAAGATTCCAATCAAGACGCTAAACTGGTAAGGACCTCCATAGCTTTTTGCTCCATTTCGTAAAACACCACTAGCTTTGTAGATTGGAGCGATCGTCAGGTATTTTGCGTGGAAAGTGACAAAGAAGAAGAAGAGAACAAGAGGAAGAGATAGCACCGAAGCCAAAACTAAAGGGCGTCGAAACACCGAAGAGGGATACGGATTTGGTTTGAGGGTCATTTGTTTGCGTTGTTTTGTGGTTAAGGATGGCCACGTTAAGGAGGGTTGCCTAGTTTTGTAGGCTATGTGAAAGGTTTTTCTT
Organism: Begonia loranthoides; assembly: GCA_022433065.1. NCBI lineage: Eukaryota > Viridiplantae > Streptophyta > Magnoliopsida > Cucurbitales > Begoniaceae > Begonia > Begonia loranthoides. Next base: position 641,707 of record CM039474.1, read on the forward strand.
GCTCTTGGGTTGGTCTTTACACGCGAGGAACAGCCAGCATGAATAGCGTGTTGCTTAGTCACTTGTCTTTCACGTGCCAACGCATCTCACGATGGGCCTATGACATGGGCCTCTTCATCATATTCATGCAACTTAAATAATAATAATATAATAAATCTATTATTAATTCCTAAGTTTAGACTTACTCTCTTATTAATTAATCTAATATATTTATCAATTATTTTATATCAAAACACTTCCCCGTTAAATAAATGATAAATAATAATTATACCCTTATATTTTGTTAAGGGAAAATGACAAATTAACCATCGTAGTTTGCAATCAATGACAATCACGCGTTTAAGCCCTCAATTTTATGATAAAATTTTTTTTCAGTAACAAATAGCGGGACGCCGCGGCGTTCACTAATGGACGCTGCGACGTTCACTAATGAACGTCGTTGCGACGTCCCAAGAAATTGCAGTGTTTTAGCGGCGTCCAGGCCAAATTTGACATTCTTTCTACAGACCGCTACGGCTCTAGATCAGCTTGTTAACAGCAAACATAACAACGATATTTGCTTTGTTATTTTTCCATACGTCAGTGGTTAATTTGTTAGAAAATAAAGAATGGTGGTTGACTTGTCATTGATCGCAAACCACGATGGTTAATTTGTCATTTTCCCTTTTTTTAATTAATTATATTTTTAGTATTTTTCAATTCTATACAATTACTTTTCTTATTTCTTCTAACAAGCTTATTTATCTGCATTAATAAATAATTAACTCAATAAATTAACCAAAAAAGAGGAAGCATTTTTTCCAACTAAATTACTTTTTTTTTAAAATCAAAATTAAAACACTAATTATTAAAAAATTTGTCTTTTGTTGAATTATAGAAGTTATTTAAAATGAAAAAAATGGTCCACAAACACTGATAAAAGAGGGATCTTGAAAGCAAAGCAGCCACCTTTGAATACCCTCTTTCACTTTTCCCTAATTCCAACAAATCAAACCCTAATTTACAAACTTTTTCTCAAAAAGAAAGAGCAAGAAGGAGACCAATAGCATTGCCCCACAAAACACTCAATATTTTAAATAAATTAAAATAAATAAATAAATTGTTTTTGGGAAAATGTGTCAAATGTGATCTTTTATTTTGGATTAGTTAATGGCTAAAAATATTGACTTAATCATTATAATCACCAAGACCCACATGGAATTCTATTGATATGATCACGACCATCCTTAATTAGAAAAGTTAATGCCAATCATAGTCCTCCTCATTATTTATTTATACATAATTAACATTGATTTAATTGTTTATTTTAACTAATTAATATTATTGATCAATTTAATTTAAATGATTTATCAAAATTACCTGAAAAATAAAAAGATTATAGTAATTCAAATAATTAAATGAAGTAAAAGAGCTAATTTTGCCATGTATTGCGAATAAATTTGAGAAATATATTTTTATTTAAAAAATTAATTAATTAATCAATTATTATTATTTTGATGAATGTGACAATTCTTTTGAAATGGCTCTATCAAGCTTAGACACAAAGACATGATGGATAATGACAAATTGTTGATAGTTGTAGTGTTTTGGCAGCCATGGCTATGGATGTGTTCTTTCATGTGTTTAAGATGATTAATCTTCTAATAGCGATTGAACTTGGGTTTGGTCGCGTTTTGTCATATTGGGTCTAATCAGAGGTTAAATTTTGGATTGGTCGAGTTTCTTATTAGATTTGAACTAAATATTGACTCAATAATTCGTCTATGTCAATTTTTTTTTTTCATAAATCAAGAAGTGAATAGTAAATCGACGGATTTTTTTCATTATAAATCCGTTTAGGTTTGCACAAATGCAAGAATCAAACTGAGCCCCACTGTTCGATCTGATCCTACTGGTTCCGTTTAGTTTTCCTCACTCTTGGTTCGCACTTAAATGTGGCAAAAACTCAGAAAATGACGAGAGCAATTCAACTTAATTTGATCATAATAATCTACAATAAATGTAACGTTTTCAGTTTTACCAATATAATATTGTCTGCCTGCATGATTTTTTATTAGGGTTAGCCAAAAAAGAGTTGTACTAGTTAGGGAGGAGACTTTTGCTTATAAACCATATGTTTTTTACTCTCCCAAGCAAAGTGAAATTATGAACTCTCACTGTATGGATTTGACCCTCATATGGGCTATTATTGTCTTCACAGACAAGTTGACATAGTAAAACTATCAACATTCACAATTACATTGACAGTAAAAATAACATGTAAGATTCTGATGAATTATATTTAAGATTCTGAACAATTTTCGCTAATAATTTAATAATTGAACAACGACAACGGACCAGGAAGAGGAAATAGAAGATAACGATGAGAACTGGATGGTGAAATCGAGAAGAGAGTGGGGCACATTAAGATATTCGGAAAACTAAAAACGTGGGAATTATTTTTTACGATAAGAAGACCATGTCAGCGCTTCCTGGAATCGTCTTCGTGGTAAGATTTTTTCAATTATTTCGATTTTAACATAAAACTGAAGTAATATTAGAACTGCAGAGATGTATTTGAATTTTATTCGTAAGTTCAGTTTTATGTTAAAGATCTTCGTGGGTTTAGCATAACGGTGATATTTCCTCTGTCAATTGCCCATAATTCATTGTATAAGTTGTTGGCAAAATCTATTCAGTGATTGATTTATCATTAATTATAAATTGATTTGTTAATTTCTCATATTATTTTATATAAACTTAATAATTAATTTTAATTAAAAAACACAGGGGAGAAGAAATAATTGTCCTACAGCGGCTACAAGGATGGGGCCATAACTTAGAAGAATGGGAACACAAAATAGGGTATAGAGACTGACCAATCACTGACTTTCCACGCTCTCTCTCTTTCTCTGCCTTAAACCGGTCCTTTTTGACTGCCATTGTATGCTCTATGATTGACCATGCACGCGCGCCTTTAATTCTTGTTGATTTCTCCTAATTGTCCTCTCTTTCTCTCGCTCATCCGAATTCCTTTTCGTCCGACTTTAAGGGTAGTTTCGTCTTTTCTAGGTATACCGTCCGATTCGCTGCAGCTACGCTATTGTGGTCCCTTCTGCCGACCAATTGCGAAAGTCCAGTTCATTAATTTTATTTTCCACTCATTAATCTTTATTTTAATTTTCAAACTATTATTTTTCAACTTCCAATAATCCAATGGTAAATTAATTCTTTTTAAAAATATTTCTTCGAAAAAATAAAAATAAATAAATAAAAGCATGTCCACTTTAATTTTATAACACCATATCTAATATGTTGTTGTGTTTTTATGTATGTGTCATTTGTTGGATATTTTTTTTAAAATAAAGTTAAATCAGGCCTTAAATTTAAAGGTCATTTTTAAGAGACGATGTGAATTTTCCAAACACATTGTCATTATAATATCTGTTAAATTCAACATGTGCGCAACGTGCGATGATTTAAATTAAAGCATTTATTTGAAAATCATCGATATTTTTTTCATGCACGTTAATGTGAAAATACGCTATAATATTAATACGATTGAAAAATATTTATATATTTTAATTTGATACTCTTATATATTGTTTATTTATTAGTAAAGTAATTATGTAAATTATATCAATAAAATGAATACAATATAATATTCTAAAGGGTAAAAGTACATTATTAGTCCCCATAGAAGAGTTTATTTTAATTTATTTCTCGTCATTTAAACCCTAAACCTTAAACCTAGCAATATGTCACGGGGTGTTATTTCCAATATTTTATTTTTGCTAAAAATAATTTTAACTATTGACTCTTATTAACGGTTAACTAGACCTTTTGAACGGTTGACTGACTAAAAAATATATTAGGCAAATATGATGTTTTTATTAACATAGACATATTGATGGAGATAAAGGAGAATAGTAGTATTTGTCGACAAATTTATCGACCAAAATTGACTAAGAAAAATATTAAAAATTGAAATTAAAATTAAGAGTATTAAACGACAAAGATTAAAACTGAAAAGACGAAACTGAAATAAATAATAAGTTACAGAGTAAAATATAATTTAAAACATTACATTTTACGTCATTTACAACAGACAACTTTAATAAAATATACCTCAAACTTTTCCATTACATTTGTTACGTATAATGTGTGTTACCCCGACAGAAAACAAGTGTCTTTCAATACACGATATTTGTTAGACTCAAAATAACGATAATTGTATATTTATTGATAATAAAAAAATATATAAATCTATTTTTAAAATAAATAAATCAAGATGTCGGCAATAAATGATTATTAATGTTGTGTTAAATTATATGGGCTATATTTTCTTATGTGCCTAATCGGGTGGGTAAGTTAAGATCCAAAAGCACCCAAAACCCGGATTGTAAAAAACGGGTCCCACCCAACCAACCAAAACGGGACGAAAGAGAGAGTATGAAAAGAAGTGCAGTGGGAAGAAGGAACAAAGGTGGGACCCACTGGGCCCACACACTCCCCCTCCCTTCTTCCCCCTCCCTTTCACAGTCAACAGCTAAAGTGTGCAGCCCAATAGCACAAAATATTATATTTTTAATTAAATTAAAAAATAAAAAAAAGAAAAGCAAAAGCTCAACCGTACCCTTCGCTGAAAAAGCTCCCATTGGCTGCTCACTAATGGCTGAATTCTCGGGGAGAGGGAGGGAAAGAGAAAGAGAGAGAGCTGAGGATAGTGGCGCTGGATCGTCTCTGTAAATCGCTTCCACATTGTACAGCATTCTACTACTCACGGTAGCTTTTTCTTCCATTTTTTTTAATTTTCGGTGCCTTCTGCGCTTTTAGAGAGAGAAAGTAGAGAGAAGTGGCCGTGGTTGTGGATATTGGAGTTCTGTGACATTGAAACCATCTCTGCGCTCGAGCTTGGAGTTAGAAGAAGGAGAAGCCCCTTAAATTATTGTTTTCTTTCTTCTCGAAGCCGGTCTGTACTCTGTATGGGTTCCTCATCCGTGCAGTCACTTCCGCACTCATGTTAGTTTCTTCCTGGTTCGTCCTTTGTCGTTACTTCAGCTCGACACATGCTCTTCTTTCTTTTCTTTTTCCTTCTTAATTTCCATTTTTTCCTGCTATTAGGGCTTGCAAACTCTCTTCTCTCTTTCTTTCTCAATCGTCATGATTTATGTATTTCAATGTCTTAGAATCTATATTGTATTTGTCATAGTTGGAAATGCGTGTATGGTTTGGTCCGAAAGAAGTTATCGTTGACGAATGTGATACAATTGGAGTTGGGGATTTCTACAATAACATATATAAACTTGCATAAATGCTTTGGGGTTTATCTTTTTTAGCGTGTCTTTGTTTAAGCCAACATTTTTATTCGATATAAATTGCAATTTTCTCTTTTCTCCTTGTTTGTAAGCAAATTTAAGGATTTTTCAGAACTGCTTGCCGATTAAGTTTCTATATCTGGTGATGTAGTTTCTGCTTGAGGTCCTTTGATGGGGTATTATTATAATAAATACAATTCCAGCTCAATAATATGGTAAATCTAGTGTGATCTTGATTTTCATTTCTCTGCCGGAATTATTTTGTACTCGTTGTAACCTTTTTTCAGTTCATATTCTTTTTTTTTTATGATTTTTATATCTGAGACTCTGAGTTGTGGCTAGCTTTTGAGGAGAGGAATAAAACTTGAACTTTTCCTATCGTTAACCTATCTTGCACGCCAACTAATGACTAAGCTGGTGGGCAAGATGCCTGTTAATGGATGCCGTATTTGTTCATTCTATGTCACTCTTCTTTCATATTAGTCGTGAGCATTGAACTTTTACCGTCCTTGTTTGCTTAATCATCCTGTTAACTAAATAGTGTTAATGGGTGATATCTTCTATTCTTCTTGATTTTAAGCTGCTAGAGAAGTTTATTTGCTATTCATGTTTGGTGGATTCAAAAACGGCTAAGAAGGAGCAATTTTTTTTTTTTGTAATGATCTTTTTCCTTTTTGCAGAGTCATTTACTTTAAAATTTTTATTTAGTAATGACACAAGATTTTGAACATGGAGAGGAATACGGAATCAAAAGCACTTCATGCGAAATTGCCACTAAATAGGGTTCTAGAATCAAAGGTGCTCCCAGTGACATTGTCAAACATGCGCTTGCCTGTTACTATAGAAGAAGCTGGTAGGGAAGTTCACAATTCAGACTCTCATACTCTCGTAAGATCATGGAAAGGAAAAGCCTTTTTACCTGAAGAAGTACTTGTTACAGAAGCTTCAATGAAGGGCTGTACTGGTCCATTTGAGAAAGGTGGTCCAAGTTCCTTCTCTGGGGCCAGTCATCCTCGAGAACCTGTTGATACAGATCCAATGAGAACAGTTTATGTACCAATAGGCCAAAATAAAGCTGAACCTGTTGGCCTTATAAGGAGCTTGTCTATGAAGGGTCCCTTTCTGGACGATCTTTCAATCCGGGTTCCTGCTAAGAAACCAGCCACTGTTCTTTCGCCTACAGAGAGTTCAGCAGAAGAAAATAATGATCTAGGTACACCATCCCCACCATTTTCAGTTCAATGCACATCACAAATTACTGAGAATGGCCTCCTCCTTCCTGATGCTGATGAAAAAGAATGTGTTTGGGATGCTTCTTTGCCTCCGAGTGGTAATGTTAGTCCGCTTAGTAGCATTGATAGCTCTGGTGTTGTCACAGCTATGAGCATTGTTAATAGCTGCGCTAGTACATATAGAAGTGATGCAATAACTAGCGATGGCATGATTAGTGTGGAGAGAAACTGTGAGAGTACTAAAGGAAGTGTGAGAGGGGATTCACTTGAGAGTGCCAAAACAAGTATGAGCCGAGCAAGTGATAGTAGTGGTCTTAGTGATGATAGTAGCTGGAGCAAAATAACTGGAAGTGCTAATAAGCCTCACAAAGGAAATGATCCTAGGTGGAAGGCTATCCTTGCTATTCGAGCAAGAGATGGGATTTTGGGCATGAGTCACTTTAGATTGCTTAAAAGACTTGGATGTGGGGACATTGGCAGTGTCTATCTCTCAGAATTGAGTGCAACTCGGTGCTATTTTGCAATGAAAGTAATGGATAAGTCATCCCTTGCTAGTAGGAAGAAGTTGACGAGAGCTCAAACAGAAAGAGAAATTCTACAGTTGCTGGATCATCCATTTCTCCCTACCTTATACACTCATTTTGAAACCGACAGATTCTCATGTTTGGTCATGGAGTATTGTCCAGGGGGCGATCTGCACGCTTTAAGACAACGGCAACCAGGGAAACATTTCTCTGAGTATGCTGCAAGGTATGAGTTTTTTCTTTTCTTGAAATTATGACTCGCCAGTCAAGGATATGATCTTCCCTCTCTCTCATTTGCTTTCTTTTTTTTTTTCTTCCTGTGGGGAAAGGTGCACTCAAATAAGGGTCTGGCTGTTTTGCAAATGATAAGGAATGTGTAAATGTTATACAGAACAATACCATCTTCTCTTTAACCCACAATATTTCTGCATCTTGTGTAAATTTTTCTGATGAATGTAGTTTTATTGTCGTTCTATTGTTATTCTAGATTAAGGGCTTCACATTTATACCTTTTCTTCAGTTTAACAAATATGATTGCTTATGTAAATGTACTTCTATCTATGTCACTTATTGAAAACACAGCTAACCACTCTCCTAAGCCTCAAAAACTTTTTTTTTTTGTTTTTAAGTTTTCCTTAGAACAATTCAAAAACTGAAGATAGAAACACCTACAAGTACCTTTACGAAAGTGCATTTAAACATATGCTATCCAAGTTCTGCAAATTTTAAATTCCTATGGCTTTAATTCTGCATCCTCGGATTTTTTTTTAAATAGCACCAAGTTATGTCTATTTGCTTATGAGTTTTTCGTCATACTGATTGCACTTAGTACAGGAAATGATGGTTGATTCTATTTTATTATAAAGAGATGGTGCGTCTTTAAAGGAATATAATTGTCCGCTCACTTATTATTTTTTTGCATAGATTTTATGCTGCTGAGGTTCTACTGGCACTCGAGTATCTTCACATGCTTGGAGTTGTTTATCGAGACTTGAAACCTGAAAATGTACTGGTCCGTGATGACGGTCACATTATGCTCTCTGATTTTGACCTATCACTAAGATGTGCTGTTTCCCCAACCCTCATACGATCCTCATTTGATTCTGACCCTTCCAAACGCGGTGCTGGAGGTGCATTCTGTGTTCAACCTACCTGCATTGAGCCCACATCTGTATGCATCCAACCTGCTTGCTTTCTTCCCCGAATCTTCCCCCAAAAGAGCAAGAAAAGAAGCCAAAGGCCTCGAACTGAGCTTGGGCTACTAGGGAACACCCTTCCTGAGCTTGTTGCCGAGCCTACTGCAGCCCGTTCGACGTCATTCGTTGGAACACATGAATACCTAGCCCCAGAAATTATCAAAGGAGACGGTCATGGAAGTGCCGTTGATTGGTGGACATTTGGCATTTTCTTGCACGAACTACTCTACGGTAAAACTCCATTCAAAGGCTCTGGAAATCGAGCCACACTTTTCAATGTGGTCGGCCAGCAACTCAAGTTCACTGAATCTCCAGCAACTAGCTATGCAAGCCGAGATCTAATAAGAGGTCTGCTAGTGAAAGAGCCACAAGATCGTTTAGGAGTTAAAAGGGGTGCAACAGAAATAAAGCAGCACCCTTTCTTTGAAGGTGTCAATTGGGCTTTGATTAGATGCAGTACGCCTCCAGAGGTGCCTAGACCAGTGGAGACAGAACCAGCTGGCAAATACGGCACAGTTGACACAATCAGCGTAGGAAGCAGCAGCAAGAGGGTGGTAGGGACGGATGTGAAATCTGGGGGTAAATATCTCGACTTTGAGTTCTTTTGATTATTAATCTGCAGAATCATTCTCTGGTGTTGTACAAGTATTACCACTGAATCCAAAAAGAGGTCACTGAATTATTGTTTTTCCACTAATGATCTTGTAGTTTGTCCATTTATAGCAGAAAATTATCATCTTCAGTTGGAATGTTGCTAAGTTCAAAGTGCACCACAGACACAGAGTTCCTTTTTTGGGTAAGCATTAGTCTCACACCAACAATTTTATATGGATATCAAATTATTTGTTCTATCCTAAGCTAACAACTCTTCTCTAATTTCCATAGCAATTGATCTCAAATAGGCTTGTCTTTGGTTTTTTTTTTTCATTAATTTTTGTTTTCTTTAAGGAAAACAAATGAAATCTTCTTTAGTCTCTTTCCCCTTCTTCCCTTTTTGGGAATTGGTCCTGGATTTTTGTTTCAGCGAAGATCAAAGACCCAATTTGATCAAGATTGTTGATGTTTGAGGACTGTTGCACTGGGATTCATCTGGGTTTTTGACTAGATTGACCTATAATGCCTATTTGATTTGTGATAGTAATCATGCAGAAAATGGATGTTGTTTTACACATAAAAACTACAGTTAGAGGACAACAGGTAGAAGAAGAGGAGGCAAATATAGCAGAGGATTATGAGATTAGTTCCAAGTAATTTGCTAAATAGAGATGCTTATTATATACTCATAACCCCGACAAGTATGATCGAACGAACAAAATGGCTTGGATGCGATGTTCGTGACAATCAGATTTTTGTCGAGACATAATCGAAGGGTCGGGAAGAATTTTGTAAATGATCGGGCGGATAATAGATCTTTTAAGTATAAAAAAATATGAACTTAGTATTTTCACATCAATAAACTATAGACTATAATCACATCAATAAAATTGTCACCAGCTGCTTAAAAGCCAAACATTTGAGTTGAATCATTTTGACAATTAAAAATTAAATTGAAAATATTTTGAATAATTCAAACGTCCCAATATAATTAGAATTAAAGAAAAACGCAGAATTTACCAAGAGTTTGGCGTCGTACGTTCGTCCTATGTGGAAGACGCCAGATTCAATTCTAACCGTCGATCCAGATGAGGGATGTCCTTCGCGTGATCCAACGGTCAAAGATCGTCGTCCATTCGTCCCGTGTAGAAGATGTCAGATTCAATCCTAGCCATCCATTCAGATGAGGGACGTCCCTCGATCGATCCCACGGCCAAAGATTGTCATCTGTCTTCGCCTTTGGAAGACGCCAGATTCAATCCTGGCCATCGATCCAGACGAATGACGTCCTTCGCTCGATCCAACGACTAGCGAATGTCGTCCGTCTGTCGCCTTTGGAAGATTCCAGCTTCGTCTCTGCCCTCACCTACCATTGTCCATCTTCATCGAACCGCCAAGACGGACGGAGCTTGACGTTCTTCGTCTTTGTTCGACGGCGCTTGATAGAGTAGAACCCGAGTCGTTAACCTCGATGGTCCTGGACGGAAATCATGACTGCTAGGTCGCTGGTGAAATTTTTCTAAAGTTTAGGGTTTTAGTTGTTAGAAAATAATTTTCAGGATTTAACTTGTTATTGACCGCCAACTATAGGATTTGCGGTGTTATTTTCCCTTAAAAATTAAATTGAAAATATTTTGAATAATTCAAACGTCTCAATACAATTAGAATTAAAGAATAACGAAGGATTTACCTTCTAATTTTATATTTTAAATGTTATTTTATGGCAGGGCGCTTATCAAGTTAGTGTAATTATTAGAAAATTATAAATAATCACATGTAAAAAAGTAGAATTTAGATGATAGAAATAGGGAGAGCTGATAAAGGTTTAAAGTTTTAAGGTATTTTTGTGCTTGTTCATTCTTTGTTTTTGTAGTCTCTTTTTTATTTTATTTTTGTTGAAATTAATATTTTTAGCTACGTTTTTTTTAAATAAATTTTTCCATTCAATTTGAATATTAAGGCATAACATTTCATGCTCACTTTTCAACAATTTTCGAGCTAAAAATATTAATGCTTTCGCAGATACTAATACTTTTATGAATATCAAGGCTTTCGCAATTACGCGTCCTTCTGAAGTTAAATATTCGTGTTTCGTCCCTATATTGTATGAATTTTGAGGTAACAATTTTGAGGTAAATTGGGTATTTTCCTCCATTGGAATGATATTTTCTACAGTATAAACACGTCTTCTGTTATAAAAAATAAGTCATATTCTAAGAACTTGTTTTTCACAGTGGAAGACAAATATTCGTTGCAAAAAATATATTTTTCACAAGATAAAAAGTAATTTTCCCAAATAACGAAATTTCTATCAGTGAGAGTGTACGTTCATAACTTTGACGTGTTTAATAATAAAAATAGAAAAATATTGACATTTAGCCTTAAAAATAAATTTGAGGGTCATAGTGGTCTTTTACGTACTGAAATAGGCTAGTCAGTTTTGTCCAAGAACAGTGCTATTTTTCTTTAAACGCGGCAGTCTTTTGTCACTTGTCAGGCAGAGAGTAAGGCATCTGAAAAGCGGCAGATGAACGGGTTACTGCCGGAGCAAACAACATCGGAGAATCTTGTTTGAAGGGTTCTATTCATTTTCCCTTTTCATTTTCCGGTCGCCTGTTTATTTTTGAGCTTGTGATTTCTTGTAGAACTTACCGCAAACAGGTTCTGTGCTAAATTATGATCATCTTCTTCAACTATTGGTGGGTTGAAATTTGAGTTATTTGCACTAAAAAATGTGGAATGGCAGAGTACGGTCGAAGTTTTGGCTAGCCTCGGTTATATCTCGGATTTTTTTAGATTCTTTTCGTGCTAAATCGACTCGCCAGGTTGAACCCATAATTCCGCTCCTCAAAGCTTCGGACGTTGCTTTTAACTTGGGATCTTCACACATTTCTTTCGATGTGTTTCCGCCATATCCCTTCTTCCGGTGTGTGTTCTCTTCGTGTTCTTCCTGTAATAGCTCCACAAATTCAAACCATGAATTCGCAATTGCTTCTTTGAAAGAATCAACCCAACGTGATGCAAGTGAAACGGATGTTACTAATAATCGAGAAGATTTGGATGATGATGAGGGTGATGACGATGATGATGTTCAGATGGATGATAAATTATTTGGTATTGATGATGAGGTTGTTGAGCAAGATTTGAAAATTATTCTTGATATATTACATGGTCTAGGGGGTATGAGTCAAGTTGAAATGAAAAATAAGCTTGAGAGTTGCAAAGTTCAGGTCTCACAGGCTTTGGTCGGAGCTGTTCTTTCCCGTATGCGAAATGACTGGGAAAAAGCATTCACTTTCTTTTTGTGGGCGGGTAAGCAGCCTGCTTATACTCATTCTCTGCGAGAATACCATTCGATGTTATCAATTCTTGGAAAATTTAGAAAGTTCGACACTGCCTGGTCGACAATCAATGAAATGAAAATGGCAAAGGCTGGATCATCTCTTGTGACTCCTCACACTCTTCTCATTATGATCAGGAGGTACTGTGCTGTCCATGATGTGGGAAGGGCTATTAATACTTTCTACGCTTATAAACGGTTCAATTTCGATACTGGTCTCGATGAATTTCAAAGCCTTCTCTCTGCCCTTTGTCGATACAAAAACGTAAAAGATGCTGAGCATTTGCTTTTTTGCAATCGGAAAGTTTTTCCTTTTGATACCAAGAGCTTCAACATTATTCTCAATGGCTGGGGCAATGTGATTGGTTGTGTGAGCGAAGCGGAAAGAATTTGGAAGGAAATGACCAAATGGGGGGTCTCTCACGATGTTGTTTCGTATGCAAGCATCATTTCTTGCTACTCGAAAGCTTCTCTCCTCTACAAAGTTCTAAGGTACTTCGATATGATGAAGAAAGCGGATATCGATCCTGATATAAGAGTGTACAATTCCGTCATTTATGCTCTTGCTAAAGGTAAGCTTGTAAAGGAAGCTATTAAGCTCATCAAAACGATGGACAAAAAGGGCATCGCGCCGAATGCTGTAACATATAACTCATTAATCAGGCCTCTTTGTAAAGCTCGGAATATCAAAGAAGCTAGACAAGTTTTTGATCAGATGGTGCAAAGGCATGTCTACCCTACCATGCAGACATATCTCGCCTTCTTGCGTGTTCTAACGACAGGAGAAGAGGTTTTTCTTCTCTTGGGGGAGATGAAAAGAATGAGATGCAACCCAAATAGCGACACCTATATAATGTTGATTAGAAAATTTTGTCGAAGGCGTCAAATTGATGATGTCTTCAAGTTATGGAACGAGATGAATGAAAATGGAGTTGGACCGGATCGAAGTTCGTACACAGTGCTCATCCACGGACTCTTTCTGAACGGATGGTTGGAGGATGCATACAAATATTATTTAGAAATGAAGGGAAAGGACTTACTTCCAGAACCGAATATAGAAGAGAGGCTTCAAGCATGGCTTGCTGCTAAGGCAGTGGCGGAATCTGACAGGACTGTGGTAGAAACAAATACAGGATTAAAAATGAGGAGAGTTGATCGAAAAGTAGTTTTTCATCGACTTCCCGAGAGGAGAGGAGTTGTACGAGAAAAGGGTTTTTCTTTTTGGGATGAAACAAAGAGATAGCTTACCTCAATTTCTATGGATTCCAGACCTTCAGGATGATCCTGGCTATGGAGTTCCTCCATGTAGGTGCATTTTTTTCTTGTACCAATTTTTTCGTACATCTTTGAGATCTGATAGAGCATGTTTTTCTCAATATTTTTGCTATTTCCTGCTTAATTTTAGTCATAATTATCATCATCAATGCATCGTCAAACTGGTTTTGGAGTAGGCAGCTGTTTTAGATTCTAATGGATCTTTCTTCATATATTTGATCATCTCTGATCTTTTTAACATGAACGGTTCTTAATCTCTGAAAAAATCTTTCTTGGTATGAATTTCAGGTGAAGAACAAACGGTCAGATCTGGGGAACAATGCAAAACATAAGAATTTCAGGTACTTTCCTCTTGCAAATGATTTAACACTCGTGAATTCTTTTGGTGGATAAAATAAGGTCATATCTAGACGAGGCGATAATGACAAAATAGTTCTAGATTGCCGATTTTGATTCCAAGTAGCTTAGTTTGAGTTCTTTAGAACAAGTATCGAAACTCGTCGCTAAGTTTATACGGAGAAAATCATATTCGATAATCGTAGTTGTTCTAAGTATTCAATCGAATACTTGTGATAACATCTCAGTCAGTCTTGTTCTTGGATTATTATTTTCTTTTTTTTTTCCCTCCCAAACAAGGAGTTTGCCTTGTTCTTGATTTGATCCAAGCCACTAATTTTGATTCTAATGATTTAGTTTAAGTCGAGGAACAGCAAAAGATCGTCGTTCTAATCTAAAACATCATATTTGAAATCAATCGCGCAAAATTTAGCCCGGTATAGTCAATCATAGTAAAAGAATGTCGATATTTTGTTACTTCTGTTGATGACGATGTGATACCGTCCTTTAAACGATTATAGAAACTCGTTAATATGTTTTTACAGATCAAATCACATTTATTTGTAGCCACCTTAACAATATTTAATAGTTGTTCTTCCAAGTGTTCAATATTTGATAGTCATTCTTGAATTATATTGTTCGTCTTTTTTGTGTCGCCGATTCATTGGTCCAATGATTAAGATCCTCAAAACTAATAATGTTGTGCAAGCAATCAAATAACACACTCTAATTTATCGATATTAAGTGGCATGATTGATTAATTCAACATACAACATTTTAATACGATATGACGTAAAATATTTACTAATTTTATCATGTAAGGTCCGTTTTGCTAATGACTCAAAGAACATTGATCGTTTTATTCAAAAAAAATTATTTACGATATCACCCGTCTTCTAAGTACCAAGATTATATGACACTTTTTGTAACGTCTCCTGGTGCTCCCAGTACAATATTGTCCGCTTTAGACTGAAGCCCGCACGGGTTTGTTCTTGGGGTTAGCCCAAAACGCGTTTTACTAGGTAGAAAGGGGATTCATGCTTATATACCATGCAGTTTCTACTCTCCCAAGTGATGTGGGATTGTGCCCTCTGATATGGGTCGGACCCACACCTGAGCCTTTCTTGGCCTTCACAAGCCGGGATGCCACAATCTCTCCCCCTTGGGACCCGACGTCCTCGTCGGCCACACGTCCGGTTGAGATTTCGCTCTGATATCATTTGTAACATCCTCTGGTGCTCCCAGTACAATATTGTCCGCTTTAGGCTGAAGCCTACACGAATTTATTCTTGGGGTTAGCCCAAAACGCGTTGTACTAGGTAGGAAGGGGATTCATGCTTATATACCATGCATTTTCTACTCTCCAAAGCAATGTGGGATTGTGCCCACTGATATGGGTTGGACCCACACCTGGGTCTTTCATGGCCTTCACAGGGCGGGATGCCACACTTTTACCCTTAAATTTAATATAATAAACACTATTTATAAAATAATATTTTGAATGTATATTTTTTTTACTGAAATTAATACTTTTGCCTTATTAAAAATATTTTGCAAAATCAAAAGCTATGTAATAAGTAAATATAATTGTCATTTGAATAATTAAATTTAGGATAATTAATCATTAAACTAAGGGTAAATGACAAATCAACCATCGTGGTTTGAGATCAATGACAAGTCAACCACTATGGTATTTTTTTAACAAGTTAACTACTCACGTATGTTAAAATAACAAATCCAACATCACGTAGACGTTTAACGTTAAAATGCCAACGTCCGAACGCCGGAACGATGCGCTCCGGCGTTTTGAAGAATTCAGAATGCCCAACGCGGGGCGTTCTGAATTTCTAAAGAATTTAGAACAATTTTGCGGCGTCTCATCTTTGCGGTCTGTCCATATCTGTTTTCAGACACAGTGAATTTCGCGGTCTCTTATGGCTAGAGACTGCGAGAAATCGCAGTCCCTGGAGCAAGGGACCGCAAAATTTGCGGAACCCTGCAGAAACTAGGCACCGCGAAATTTGCGGTCCTTAGAGCAAATTCGTGGTCCCTCGGGAAGATGCTTACTACGTGATTGACTCGTTGGGCGAGCGACTGTTTGAGGGGTGCAACCAGGCGTATATGTTGAAGTTTGACAAGTCAAGTTTGATGTACGAGAAGACAGCGGAGGAGAATGAAGCAGACGGAGAGGTCGAAGAAAGGAAGGGTATGATTTGCAGCGGAAAAGAGTGTTGCAGAGAATTCATCAGGAGGTTTCTTGCCGCAATTCCGCTTGGGAATGTGGAGGAAGAGGAGAGTAAAGGCACAAGTTCCAGTCGTTTAATCCACAGCAGGTTGCAGATTGACTTCCATTACAGTATTCGCAAAGACGACTGAATTCATAAGATGGGGAATCACGACAACACATGAAGCTACCAGAAAAGTAGCAGCTGGGAACGACTAGACAGCACATGAAGGGAAGTTAATAGACTTCATTACTCTACTCCTGCAATTGCGAGATTTCAAACAACAAACCACAAGGAAGAGTCTAACCTATGTACCTGCATCTCTCATTGATCCAATTATTGCCAAAACAGAAGCTCTTTGCCACCAATCGTTGACTGAGAACAGCCTTCTGCTCATCGGGTGTCGCTTCTACAACTACTTTCTTATCCCCAAAACTACATATCTCTGAGCATGGGTGTGATGGATCATTTGCATCCCTCCAAGGAGAGATACGGTGGCTTTGGTCTCTGAACTGGACACCCTTTACACAGATCGCACCAACTGTTACATAGGCCAGATACGATGGCTTTGGTACCAGCCGCAATGACAGATCGCACCAACTGTTACATAGGCTCCCAAATGCACATCTAGTCCCAGCTCTGTGAGAAACCAACAATTCAGAAGATGATAAATTGTTTGAGGGTTTATCAGGAATGCCGATTCGATTCACTTTCAAAGATCTTCAAGATGCAACCAACAATTTCTCTGTCAAGTTGGGGCAAGGAGGGTTCGGATCAGTCTACAGAGGAGATTTAGTAGATGGGTCTCGACTGGCGGTGAAGCAGCTAGAAGGCATCGGACAGGGGAAGAAAGAATTTCGGAGAAACGACGGACCGCGAAATTCACGGTCCCTTGAGCAACAATTTGCGGTCCATGGAGCAACGAAGGACCACAAATTTTGCAGTCTTGGAGAAACCAGGGATCACAAAATTCGTGGTCCTTAAAAAACTAGGGATCGTGAATCAGGGACCGCGAAATTCACGGTCCCTCGAGAAATATTATCTGTATTATTCGGACCCAGATGCGATTGTCTGCCTCTTCTTCGCTCCTACTCCCAACCAAACTACCAGACTGGAGCTGTTTCTTTCTGTAATTCATCGCAAAGTGATACGCAGCTCGTGGATGCGGGAAGTGGGCTCAGTTACTCTGCTCTTGATTTTCTTCAGCCCTTCAAAACAGATTTGAATGGCTGCAAATCCTCTTGTAATTCCAACTGTTCCTGCCTTGCTTTGTTCTTCCAGAGCAGTTCTGGAAGTTGTTTCTTGCTTGACAGAATAGATAGCTTTCAGAGCTCTGCCAGTGGGTCTGATTATGTTTCGTTTGTCAAGGTCTTGAGTGGAGGAGCAAGTGGAGAGAATAATGGAGGGGATAACGAAGGGAATGGAAATGGCCGAAAACCAATTTTTTGTTGTGATTATTGCCGTTTGTACAGTCTCTGTCATCACTGTTCTACTCTACATCGGTTACCGCTACATGAAGAAGAAAAGGCAAAAAATGCTGGAATCTTCCCATAATTCAAGATGATAAATTATTTGAGGGTTTAGCTCCGGGGACGGCAATTTCTCGTGTTCTCTAGCTATAAGAGATTGTGAAATTTGTTGTTTCTGAAAATAGAAATGTACAAACCGCGAAGATGAGATGCTGCGAAATCGTTCTGAATTCTTCAGAAATTCAGAACGCCCCGCGTTGGGCGTTCTGAATTCTTCAAAACGCCGGAGCTCGTCGTTCTGGCGTTTGTACGTTGACATTTTAATGTTAAACGTCTACGTGATGTTGGATTTGTCATTTTAACATACGTGAATGGTTAACTTGTTAAAAAAAAATACTATAGTGGTTGACTTGTCATTGATCTCAAACTACGATGGTTGATTTGTCATTTACCCTTAAACTAAATTTAAGGAAGAATAACAAGTAGATATTTATACTTTTTTTAAGAAAATAACCACATGAATTTATGGGTGAATTTTCTAACACTCAAATCTTCTCTTCAAAATAGTGACAAGTTGTTTACGAAATTAACTTTGGACTTTGGTATGTTGTCAAAATCATCACTTGCAGAAAATTGTATGGCTTGGTTTTCTCTGAAAATTATCAAAATTATTAAAAATATTTTATTGATGTTATTTTTCTTTGAAAATCGCCTAACAGAAAAAGTTACGTGACAAAAAAAATACTATTTCTTTTACAATAATCATATCGAAAATTTAATTTCTCATGTTCTAAATTCTGATTTGACTCAAAAAAAAAATATAATAATTTATTTATTTTTTCGTTTAGTTGAAGGGGTAATATGCTCTTTATTTTTGAATTCAATATAATAAATACTATTTAGGGAATAATATTTCAAAGAGAAATTAATAAAACAACCATTGAACTATGAAATCAATAACACATTAACTATTAAAAAATTTTCGTTAACAACTAAAACACTCAACTATGAAAAATAAATGACACAAACATCGCCGTCATATTTTCTGTTAAATAATGTTGTCGTTCCACTGCGGAAAGTGAGTATTTAAAATAGGACTTATAAAATATTACTTTCAGCAGATAGAACATTATTTTTCTCTATGGAAAGACAACGTTCCGCAACGTAGCAGAACGACAACGCCCTGCCCGCAGAAAGATTATTTTTTTGCTGCGAAAGATTACTTTCCTCTGAGGAGGAAAGATTACTTTCTTTTTTTTTGTGAAAAGTGAAACATTAGTGAGAACTGGACAACGACGACGAACCAAGAAGAGGAAAGAGAAGATAGAGATGAGAATTTGTACAGGTGAAATGAAGAGGAGAGGTGAGTCACTAAAAAATCTTTGGAAAATTGAAAGCGCGTGAATTGTTTTCGATAACAAGAAAACTATGCCAGAGCTTCCCGACATCGATTTGTCGGTAAGATTTCTTTAATTTTTTGCGATTTTAGTATAAAACTGAAGTAGATTTAGAATTGCAGAGCAGTAATATTTCGTCATCGTCTTCGTGGTAAAGTTTCTTTTAACAGTTTAACAGGAATATTTGTGTAATTTATTTTTCATAATTGAGTATTTTAGTTCTTCGCCAAAATTATTTAGGAATTATTTTTTTGGTTAATTTCCGTATTTCAAATATATATTTTTCGACTTGATTAAATTTTGCCGTTCGTAAGAGAAAAGCCAGCTGAGTTCTCCTCTCCTCCTCTGAGTTCTTCCCCGGGAGGGTGGAGAGCTTGATTCTTCGCGATTATGTAAGCTAAAATCCTGTGTAACGCTGATCTTTCCGTAACTTTCATAAGATGTTGGAAGATTGTGTTTATTTTGCTTTAGATAATTACTGTATTCGTCAATGTAAATGTTAAATCTCCAGCTGAAATGTTCTCACTCACACCCGATTCTCCGGAAACCTAGAAATAGGGTTATGATGTTGTATGAAGTGGGTGATTATTTCATTTTTCTTTGTTTTTTTATCCCCGGGGTGGTGTTTGGGGATTGGGGTACAGGTGTTTCGTATGAAGTTTATGTGAAATTAAGGAACGCTGGGACTCATATGTTTTTGGTTGTAAAGCGAGGATTTGATTGGAAATAAACTCTAAATTTGTCGCTCTCTTGGAGGGTTGGATTTTTGTTTTCAAGAACGAGTGAGAAGTACATTGCTTTGATTTGAATTTCTTGGTAACAATAGATGATAATACCGATAATGGTGAAAACGAAGATGATTTTACCAAATTAATAACAGGATTGTATCTACCCTGCAAGCTAAGGAAGCGGATTCTCCTTGCATCATCCGATCATTCAAAACTCTTGTTTAGGCTAAATTTGAACCCTTGAAGCTTGATTTTTTTGGGGGTTTTGGATGACTGACATTGATGAATATGATTTATTTTTGGTTGTGTTTCTTGTGTAGCAAAGAAAAACGAAAGCTCCCATTCTAGCATCTAAATCTCTTCCGATAATTCCTTGGTTTCTCCATTAATGGAGCGTTGGAGTGGGATTTTGAATGTCCCATTACGTACTAACAGCCAGAGTTTTCATAGAGTTGGAGTGTCTCTTTGCCTTTCATCTACTTCGAAAACACTTATCGTAAGTTCTCTTTTTCTTGTCGTCACTTCATTTAATCAAATTTTATTTGCTCTATCATCAAATTCTCGCTTCCTTGTCCGCTCTTCCTCGTATTTCTGCAGTTGATTCTCATTCTATCATGGATCTTATGCTCCATTGTGGAACCAGGTGCCTTATGCAAACGCCATATTTTTCAATGGAGATCGAGTTCAAAATACGGGTAATTCAGTGATTGAAAGGCTGTCAGATATTCAGAAAATAGCTGAGATTTTAGTTTCAAAATTTAGTGGTTGCATAAATGCTTGGGTTATAGAGGCTTCATCCTTCAACGGACCTTTCGCCGTGCATAATGAATTTATACCATCTCTGAATGAATGGGGAGAGCCAAACTCATATAACCCGACCGGATTTCCAGCTTCAAAGTCAATCGTCTCACTTTTGAATAGTTGCTTCAAAGAGGTTAGTACTAAGAAATAATCAACTTTGACATATAATAACAAATGAGGAACTCTGAGACCCTACCTTCATTAGTTCATGCTCCGTTGGAAGGGAGTAAAATAAAGTCCCTTTGAATCTTTCTATAATCTGTCAATTTTCATTGCCAACGGCCGATCATCTTACAGTCGAACTTCATAATCTCTGGTGTCCATCTTTTGAAATATAACATATTGGGGTAGTCATGGATTATTCTCAAGTCTTCAGTGAGGGAGAGGCAGGTTAAGAAGTTTTTCCAGCCATTGATTGTAAGTTGTCCTTTACATTCTTAAAAGAACTAGGTGGTTAACACGATTATTGTATTGTAGATGAAACTTGTACTTGGAAGGGGGAGAGAGACAGGACGAGATCTAACTGCAGCGTCGGGATTTCATTTTAGTGAACCAAAGACGTACATACTTGGTTTTAGCAAAGGTGGTGTTGTTCTTAATCAGATACTCACTGAGCTTGCCTTCTCAGATTTTAGATCCTTTAATAAAGCTCCACAGATAGATCAATCCAGAAGATATGAGATGCCAAATCTTGAAGAAGAAGCTCAAATTACACCCACAACTGAACAAAACCTATTGAACAGTATTTCCCAGATTCATTATGTGGATGTAGGATTGAATTCCTCAGGTGCGTACCTCACAGACAAAGAAGTGATCAAGAAAATCTCCGATTTCTTGGCAAAACGATCTTTTAGAATTCGATTTGTACTTCATGGAACACCCAGACAATGGTGGGACAGCCGGCGAATATGGATAAGGGAGGAGAAAGAAAAATTGGCAAGCCTGCTAAGATCTGAAGCACAAAATGATGATGGAAAGCTAGAGGTAATTGAGAGATTTTATTTTGCTGATAGAATCCCTGATCTGCAAATGCACTTTGAAATAATAGAAAGATTAGATGTTAGCTAATTGCCATAGGATGAAGTAAGTCTCTTCTGTTGCATTGTTCTGTAATCATAGTTAACATTTCATTAACTGATTATAATAATGCTGGGTTCTATTCACAGACTATAAGTTTGGAATTTTTTGAAGATGCACAGATGAACAATCATTATATACTAAAACCAATATTCCACCATGTATAAATTCCTTTCTCCTAATCTGTTGAGAACTACAGGTGAGAGAAAGAAGCAAAATATACCATTATATCCACACTCCAGCTTGCTCAATGACCTCCTCCACACATGAGAGAGCAACTATCTCCTTCTTCTTCTACGCTTTCTTTTACTGCCATCAAATTTTGATTTTGTAGCAGATTGTGGCTTGGGAGTCACATTGGGTTCCGCAACCTTTGAGTCCAAATCATCCCCCTTTAAGGATACTGGAAGATCTGGCAAAACCTGAGGTTGGTCTGTAAACTGACCTCGAACATTTTCGAAATCTCGCAGCTCATCCTTGGCTGCTTGATTATGAATCAGTATATCGTCTTCAGTCTGCAAATGAGAAGGTTTAGTACGTCCCGAAGTGCGTCGCCAGCAAAGCAACACAGTAAATTTTATTACACAACCTTAATATTTATAATGCACAACCATTTTCTATCCAAAACAATGTGAAAGTCATTAAAAAAAGTGTTCTATAAATCATTAAATACAAAGGTATTTCTTCCAGTTATTGGCCATCTATAGATCGATGAAGAACTGCCCATGAACAAATAAGAAAGTTCTTTCCTCGTTGTGAAGAGTCCTACAATCTCTTTCTTACCACATAAACTGAATAGTTTTTATGAGAATCAAATCTACAACCATATCTCATAATTGCCAAGCACCATAATATTCAACGGCAACATAAAAGGTTAAAATAGTGTTGATGTTCTGTGTTTTCTCTTTACCAGAATTAATATGAACAAAGAAAAAGACATCTTTTACTGGGACAAAAGGCTTCAGTAGATTTGATGCATCATGAAAATTAGTAATATACGAATACTTACATTTTCTGATGACACCTGGGACTTATCAGCGCCTTCGATGAAATCAGAAAACAGGGGAATGTTCGCCCGACTAGAAATAGCACCCTCTGTCGTAAGCATGTCTCCAAGATATTCAGACATGTGCCGAGATGAATCAATGAATTTATTTTCATCTTCTGGAGAATTGGGACTGTCGCTTGGATCTAAAAAGCTCAACTTATTTATGGAAGAGAACTTTATGGGGTTCTCATTCACTATCTTGTCAACTCTACATTGCAACTTCTGAACTTCTGATTGCACCACTTCAATCCTTGAAAGGATATATTCCATTGAATTTTCACCATCTCTGAAGTTTAAAGACGACCATCCTTCAGCAGTTCCACACTCATCATTTCTAATACTATTCTTATCTGCAGAAATTTGATAAAAAAAAATGTATGGTTTTTTTAAAGAAAATAAGTATCTACAGTAGAAAGCAAGAAGTGTCAGAGAGAAAGCAGTACAGCAACAGACAACATTTCCAAATACGATAGCTTTGAAGTATGTGATACAGAATCGAGAATATGATTTCCACTATAAAACTTCAAATATAAATTTTTGAGTTCCAAATATATGTTTTATATCTATAACTGACAATTACTATGCTGCATTCAGTTTTTTAGCCATATCTGTAGCTGCTGGTGTAATACTAAAATTCTTACCTAGATTGCCTCCAAAGTCTTCCGCAGAAACACCATCAGACTTTTTCTTCTCTGAGGACAAGAAAATGTTTTCACATAAATAACATGCATAAAATAAAAATATTATGCAGAAACTGGAAATTGCGACGAGCCTATACCATGATAGGAGAAAAGATTATGGTGTAACACATATGATGCTACGTCTAGAGTCTCTTCAATTCTCTTCCTTTTCGATCTGTTTAAAACCTTATTTCTGTGTCTTTGGCTTGGTAAAGGTAACGACTTCGCACCAGAAGCTTCTTCTAACTTTACAAACCATCCTGTTTTATCATGAAATGCAAGTTCTCGGTCGTATTTAAGTGCTTTGGAGTTAAGTTCCCTAATTTTCAGTTCCGTCCATTTACAACGCCACATGAGAGGGCGAATAAACTTCCTCCAATGCATTGTCAATTTTTTTTGCCTGAAAAATAAAGGTTGACATACACACATGATTTAGAACACACACCAGGCAGAAATATGTACTCTGAAAACAACAATGTAGGAGCAATTATTATTAGTCATCGGATATATAATTTTTTTCAAATAAACTTCCCCAAACTAAACTTGGAAATTTTTTCTTATCTTCGATCAATTCTCAGAGACAAGTTGGGATCTAATTGACAGAGGTTACGACAATACAGCATGGAAGACACCAACTTCCAAAGGAATCATTTCAATTCATTAATTCAATTGATTTGAGTAGTTTCATAGAAAGCTAACATTTCAATCAAGAATGAAGACAGATTACAATAGGAGTGCACATTTTTTAGTTGTAATTGAATAATAGGTGAAAGCACTAAATAATAGTTTCCCCATCAAAGAAATCATAGCAAGCACATAAAGACTCCACGTAAAGAAATCAGCCAAATAGCTAAGATAAAACGACTCTGTCCTCTTACATTTAAATAACTCTGTTAGTCTTAGGATCTTAAGAAAGGGTGTCAATTTATTATGAAAGCATCATACCATAAATTAAAGCAATACAAATAAGAAATACCTCATTTGAAATTCTTCACGATATCCCTCATAATTGGGCTCCAACAAATTGCCATCACATTGTTGTGACTCAACTTCTTCATCATCGAACAATAAACCATTTTCTGTTCCAGATACTGTATCAGCAAAGGAGCTTGAGTTTTCAGTTTCATCTTGGAACTCACTTTCAACAAGCCCATGGTCACAACTGTTAGCACACTCAGTTATATTAATCTCGACATCTTCATATCTATCAGGTGTGACGGTTTGTTCAGCTGACAAAGGTTCCGTATAAAAGATTGTATTTTCACCCTTTGTGTCATCTTGGCCTTGAATGGCATTTTTGTTCTCTTTAATTTCTGAAATCTCCACCACAACATCAGTATTTCTTTTCACATCTAATTCAGGGCCCATGCTACTGCATTAGCAAGTACATATGAATCTTTCAAGCAACCGGTCACAGTTTTGGAAACTGAGTTCCTAATTCAAAAAAAAAAAAAAGACCAGCAGAACAACTAAACACTATTATAATGGAATTAGCAGAATATATGAAATGCAGAAAATATGAAAAAATTGGAAATTAAAAGGAAACTGTAACTTGGGACCTAACTTTTATTTTGTTTGTCATCTTAACTACTAAAGAGAATCAGAGACCCAAGAAAACTGGCCCCAAAGAGAGCCCCAAATCTTTTATAATGTACAATTGGGGTAATATAAAGATAGCAATTTACTGTGAATCACTGTTTGAAGATGAAGATCTTGAGAAGGAGACTCCCGAACAATATTTGAGAGCGGGTTGGGGATGCGAAGACAAGGAGAAGCAGCAGAGAGAGTTGGGTCTCCTGCAAAATAGGCAAGAGGAATCATAAAACTACGTTGCGGGCTGGTTAACCCAAGCTCTTAATTCTTAGGTTCTTAAAAGTTGTATCCACACAACTCCAATAATTATTAAGCTATTTTTTGGATTGATCGTAGTACCGACGATAAAAAAAAAAAAGCAACCGATTGCCAGCAAAATCCCAGGAATCGTAAGTTCCAATTGAACAGCCAGAACAACAAATTCCGAACAAATAGACCTTTTTTTGAAGTGAACTAAAAACCGCAGAAAAGTTCAAGACGTAAAAACAAACAGAAAATAAAGTAGTTATAAAAAATAGTCACATAAAACAATTAATCTTGGTCAGTGAGATTCTCTCTAAGCTCAATCAACTCGAACAAAGCCCTAAAACAAAGAAGAAGGAAAGAGAGAGGAAGAAACTAACCTGAGACAGAGTCAGTTACCACTGGTTTCAAATATCTTCCTCTCTTCAATCTGATTGATCAGAAAGCGAAACCTGAAATCAGCGCCGGAGAACAACTCCGCCAGTCAGCGACGGGAACAGAGTCCAGTCGGTTTGACACTTCGAATAAGCAAAACAAATTTTCCGGGCGACAATTAAGTCCCAGGTTGAGGTTGGTGGTAGAATTGTGAAAACTAGGGTGTCGACGGTTCGGTTTGGTTTGATTTTGATGTAAAATCAAATCAAATTAGTCGGTTTTGGTTTTAAAATTACAAAACAGAAATCGGTTTTAGAAAAATCAGAATATTTCGGTTTTATAATTTTGGTTCTGTTTTCTGTTCGATTTTGGTTTTTTCTTTATTAATTTTTTTCAAATATTATAATAAAAATTGTATAAAAATATAAATAAAATTTTGGCCAAAAAATAGTTATTAGGTCTTTTAGAGCTAAAATCACTTCAGAGGCTGAGGCACGAATGACCGAATATAGAACTTTAATAACAAAAAAACACAATAAACGTATTTATGGGGTTTGGTTTCGATTTTTCGGTTTTGAAAAACTAAAATCGGTAACCAAACCAAAACACTCGGTTCTTATAAAAGAGAACCTTATTTGGTTTTTTTAATAGAAAAAATCTTATTCAATTTCAATTTTTTAATCGATTTCGGTTCAGTTCGTCCGTTCGGTTCAATTTTGAACACCCCTAGTGAAAATCGCTCAGAAAGGAAAGTGGGCCCCACAGTTACAAGCAGGTGCCGTTTAGCTAAACGCACACTGGTTAGTGGGGAGCCCAATCCTCGTGCAGGGTTATAGAACATAATTTATTATTATTATATATAATATATATATATATATATATATATATATATATATATATTTATATTCATTTTCTATAATTTCTCAACATGAATAATTATTTTTGGTTAAATTTAATTTACGTCCTAACATTTTATATTATTTACAAATTATATCTTAAATATTTTTCTAATTTGAGATTTGTCAAAGACAATAAGGGTATACGATATTTTTTATTTAATAAAATTTTTTAATTTATTTCTATAATTTCTAATCTGATTTTAAATTTTTATCGCTAGATTAATACAAAACTTGCATTTGTGGGAGAAAAGATCGATGGAGTTGAAAATCATATTAGAAATCGCAAGAAATGTTAGAAATTGAGATAAAATATCTCATTAAATAGAAAACGCGATATACACGTATTGAATATAACGAATAAATTGACGATAGAATCTAGATTATTAACACCTGAAAGATGAATTTTCTATTTGTCAGAAAAAATATTTCAAGATCTAATTTATAAATGACCTCAAACGTCATGATCTAAATTACTGTTTACTTATTCCAAATCACGGGTAAATATGATATAAGACTTAGAATTTCTTTCAAAACTCGGGGATCGAAAAACCACAATTCCAAGAGAAAATACATATCATGGAAAATTAAAAAAAGAGAATAAACACATTGAATGTACTACACTGCAAACATCTTCATGATTCAACTGCATACAAAATCAGAGTAAAAAGCTATGCTCCTCCTTTGACACTGTTGAATGCTCAGCAATTCCACGTCGAAAACTTCAAACTGTTTCGAGCTGAAAAAGGTCGACGGCCCCACCTGGAGTAAACGATATTGCCCAATCAATCGAGGGTATATTTCCAAATAACAGATGAGGGAACATGCAAGAAGATATTATAAGGAGAATTCATTCTTCATGTATACAAAAATGACAAGATTATTTATGAGTTTCTTCCCACTTTCCATCTCTCTACCTCTAGAGGCCTCAAACCACAGGATACTACTCTCAATACACCTCTCCAAATTCCGAATTCTACTAAAAAAGTTATTGATACAGCAAAACTCTTCTATGCAAATTTCTTTTTGAAGTAGAAACGGTTGTTCTCAAAACTTCAAACCATTTTTCTCTCTTATCAAATTCTTGGATTTAGTTTTGAAGGGAGATGAAAGATTTTTTCGTGGCTAGAAATGATTGTTTACTGGAGTTTTCGTAGAGAAACTATTTTCGTTGGTGTGTACGATGAAGGTAAAGAATCATCGAAAAGGCAAACCAGAAGCCATCCCCAGTTACAAATTCTAACAGAAAATGTGACAACGATGTTTGCTTCGTTCACGTCCTATAGTTGAGTTTGTATTTGTCAACGAAAATTGTTTAATGTTTGTTTTGTCACTAATCACATACTTCAGTGGTAGAACGATGTTTGTTTTGTCAACGAAAATCAAATGAATTCTATATTGTTTCTCATTATTATGTCTTTATCTTGATGAAATCCCAAATTCATTCATCTTATCCAATCGGATTGGAATATCATAATATCGGTAGAAATTGAATCACCTTTGTTTGTGTTGATATTCTATTCAAAACTCTACAAGTATGATTCATCAATTTCGGGTCATCTGAATTATAAGAATAATAATGCATCTGCCAAAAAGAAAAGGAAGCCAAAATACAGACAACTCACTGGGGGTCCAAGTTCTGGTGGAATGATAATTCTCCTCTTTCCCCCCGGTCTCATGTCCCGAATTCCTTCCTCAAATCCTGCATTTTTTTTATTTCAGCCGTCGTTATCGGTGTCAATGCGGTTTTCTACAACAGTTTATCTTTAAGAAACGATGACAAAACAAGATATCCGAAAGGGTATTTTCTAAAAATCATTACGAAGAATTACTTTGGAAAACAGGATCGTGCGATTTAAAAACAAAAGAAATGATTTTTTCTCGTGTGACAATCTCTAAAATATACTCTCCTTTTACCCGGGACCAAAGCATTAGTGCCCATGCGAATTCTGGCAGGGGAACCCTGTATGTAGGTACTATCAATGCGCCGGCCGGACTCGTTATAGCCAACATAGTGAAATACCACCTGCTCGAACATTAAAGAGTTTTCAATAAAATTGAATTACATTCCAATCATATACGTAATGATTAGTTTTTTCTATAAAAAACGAAGTATACAAAAGAAAAAGGAAAGAACTATTCTTAGGAAAAACGAACATTTAATTTAATGAAATTTCTTTCTAATTGGAGAGAACTAAACTAAAAGATAGGTCCTACAGACTTAGAACAATAGGTCTGCTTAAAGATTAGAAAAGAGAAACCTGCTGACCATCCTTTGGGCAATCACCCTCGCCGACTTCGAAATCACGATATATAAGCCCAGAGTTTCGTTTCACATAGTTCTCTGATGCCACTACCTTAACCTCGAAACCTGCATTGATTAAATAAACGGTATTGTTGGAGGGAGGATATTTTTTTCTAAGAAGTTCATAAAAAACAGAAAGTGTTCAATTGATGATTTCAATGATTAGGTGAAAATCTTAATTCCAAAGTCTTTCGCACGCATAAGTGTAAAAGAACAGACCTTCTCGGACGAAACTTGGAAAGTCGTCCGGCACATTATTTTCTCTCTGTATCCGCCTGTTTTGCTCTAATAATCGCTTCTCATCGTAGGGATTTTTACCTTTTGTCTTTGCAAGAGAAGATGAAATTGGAAACAAAATTGTTGCAGCCGAGAAAAATGCAAGAATCTTCCGTCTTAAATTATCGTCAGGCCGAAATTCATAGCTATCATTGGTCCTAAACACAAAATGCGACTTTGATTATTTCATAATGCAGTGAAAGATTTCCATTTTCAGCCAATTCATCAAATTCTAACCTGAATTCGTGATTTGAGAGGCGTGGACTTAGAAACTTCTTTCGAGTCAAAAACGTTCTGACTGGTAGATACGGTGTAAGAAATCTGTCTGCCGGAGAGTATCAATAGAAATGCAAATAAAGAAACTTGCCATGAAAGAATTCGTCTGAGCAACAAGATTATGAATGGTAAAATGTATATAAATTCGCAGTAGCTCATTTCCACCATTTATTTGAAGCTGATAAATAGAAGAGCATAAACTCTACCAAGTGAAATATTATCATCTCACAGCCTCTTACACAGTTATAAGCTAAATAAAGGCATACATAAATGATCGAAGACTCGAAGGCCCGGTTCTAAATACTCAAATATAGAAGTAAAGGACGAATATCCCTGATTGAACCCATTGATAACTACAAACTCACCAGAGTAATTGCAAACCATGAGATTTCCATGGATTCAGAAATTGATTTCAGAGGCAATTTTCCTGCAAATCTTACTTATCCAAAATCTCTTCCTCGTTCTCGTTATTTATGTGAAAAAAACAATAAAATTGTGACTGTGCCTCACTTAATAGGGCGAGCCACCGACAGAATTCTATTCTGCAAAACGAGATTTCTTCCCCCAATGCACCACGAGGAGATGTGAAGAACAAAAACAACGTAAGCTCAACAAAATTTCCCCAATGGCTTGACGGATGCGTGGAGAAAATTTCAGCACATTAAAGCTATGCGGATTGAATTGCAGTCGGGATTTGCGTCTTTCATTGTTATTTAATGGAATGAGAATTTAATTCCTAAAAAAGACTAACAACTTGAGAAGGAACCCATTAACGAATGGTATTATTCTCGTCAAGTTTTCATTGAGACAAGAGCACGATTCAGTCTCAAAGAAAACACCCATTAGAGAAAAACATACTCCTCCAGAAAAGTTATTTACAAAGATATTATATATCTTAATATCTTACACAAAAGTTGGAATAACACAACAGAGAGAGAGGAGAACTTACAAGGAGAGGAAGATGATTGGGTGGGAACCGAAATGGGAGTTGAGAAAACCATGATCATCATCTTCGGGGAAGTAAGATAGAAGACACCAGAAGCGTAACTTGCCTTCCTCTACTCTTTATCTTCACTAAGCAGTCTACAGTGCTGGTGATGGTATGAACCATATGTCAGATGGCTCCTCAAAAGTCTCCAAAAATATCATCTGAGTCCGCTTCAACTTGAAATGGTAATTATTGTCGAAATAAATGGCAAATTATGGAGGAAATGATTAAATGACCTGGTCCAAGAAAATCAGGCCCAATTTGTCAGATAAACGTCTAGATCGTCGGCCGGTTCGGACTATAAAGATTGATCGGAGGTCAATCGGAGGTCGATCGGAGGACTCTGCACCACCATTGGCATGTTCACTTGAGATCCGGTGCTAGTTGCTCTCATCGTGACTTATGTAAGCTCTGACTGTTGGACCGTCTATGATTGCCAAAAAAATAAAATAAAATACTAAATTATGGGATAAGTAAGTGGGTAAACATTATACTATTTTTGTTAATAAATAAAACACTAAACTATCAAAGATAATCGAAATATATATCGTTTTCATATTTTCTGTTAAAATTTTAAATTTTATTTTTGCACCGGATAAGTTGTCTTTTCACAACAAACTCATTCATGAAGTAGTTGTAGTCAATGACTTTGCTGCGTATGACAAATATCCACTGTGAAAATAATATTTTTCGCAGAAGATATTTGCATTCCACTATAGAATCTTAGTTTTCTCAGCGAAAACGTGTGTTCTACTGAGGAAAATATGTACGATGATTAAGCTTCCTTAATTTTATTATAGAACTTCACATTCCACCTCTGATAGAGCACACCAGTCAAAAATATTTTCGAGCGAACTCCGAACCTTAACCCTAACATTCTTTGTCTCTTCCAATAGATTCTACCATGCCTACAAAATTTAAATATTTAACAAAAAATGTAATAACAATGTTTGTCTTGTTCATTTCTTATAGTTTAATATTTTATTTGTTAACAGAAATTATTTAGTATTTTCTTGTTATTGAGCTCATAATTTGAGTTTTTGTTTTTTATCAATTTTCCTTGTTTTTTAAAACTATTTTGATAAAGTTTGTTATCATCCTCCAAATTAACACCGTTTAAGTTTGATTCAAGAATAAAACAAATTATATATGAATACATTAATATTTTATTAGTTATCCCTCTCAAAATTAGGCATGACTAAACAAGATCGGATCGACCTACTGTAATTTTTTTAGTTCTTTCAGTATAATATTATTTATTTTTAGTTAAAGCTCACATGATTTTGTTCTTGGGGTAGCAAAAAACACGTTGTATTAAGTAGGAAGAAGAACTCTACTTATAAACTATGCATTTTTCACTCTCATAAGCAATGTGAGATTGTGCACCCCTACTAGTACGAGTCTGGTCATCACCTGGGTCATCTTAGTCTTCACAGGGTTGACTGCCACAATCTCTCATCATTTGGGGGTCTAATGTCCTTGTCGGCAACACTTTTGGTTAGATCCCGATATCATTTGTAACGTTTTCATTCCTCCCAGTACAATATTATTCACTTTGAGCCGAATTCTACAATATTTTATTTTTGGGGTTAGTTTAAAATATGTTATATTAGGTAGAGAGAAGAACTCTACTTATAAATTATGTATTTTTCACTCTCCCAAGTGACGTGAGATTGTGCACTTTCACTAGTATAAGTCGGACTCTCATTTGGGTCATCATTGCCTTCCAAGAGTGGGCTGCCACACTTACAAATTTTGCGTCATTTCTTGACCTAGAATGCGCGTATTTGAGATTGGAAATTTCTTATGCCTCCCTTTAATGGTTGTTCCATCTTTTTCTAATTTAATAATTTGATGTATTGTGCAATTTGATGTTTATTACAAAATTGGAATGATACATCGTTACATAGAATTTCTAATCGATAATGATAAAGCTTAAATGACAAACTAGAGTCTTTGCATGCACCATAGGAGGTAGCTCAGTGTGCTGCATCATCGAGCGCGTCGCATTTTGCAACATTACTTCCATCAACCTTACTACATAACGTTTTACTATGATATATCTGGAAGTGACTCAAGTTATTATTATTACTGCAACGACCTCTTTAATTTTTTTATCGGACAATTTTACTTAAGTTAACAATTTTTAATTATTTTTATATGTTAAAAAATATTTTTATTGTATATTCAAAACTAATAAAATGAAATTTAAACAAAAATTTATTGGATTTTTTATTTTCTAATTTTCCATTATAAATAGAAATCATTCTAAAATACATGGACATTAACAAAACAACCACTAAACTATGAAATCAATAACAAGTTAACTATTAAATAAATTTTGTTAACAAGTAAAACACTATACTATGAAAAATGAATGGAACAAATATCGCTGTCACATTTTTCGTTAAATAACATTTTCTTTCTGTTGCGGAATGTTAACTTATCGCTGCAGAATGTTATATTTCCGCTGCAGGAAGTGAGTTATTGAAATAGGACTCAAGAAAGACGATTTTCCTCAAAGGAAATATGACTTTCCGTAACAAAAAGATGACTTTCGGCAACGAAAAAACATGATTGTAACAACCCAATCCTAATTCTTCCGTTAATGATGTAACCAAACATAGGAGATGAGAATGGGCATAATCTATAAATATATATATATATATATATATTTACATCGTCCCTATACGTGTTAAGTTGTGACGTATAACTTCGTGAAAATTTAATTCGGAATAAGACTTAGACGAAAACGCAAAAGAAATGGATTTGTGGACCGTTAGGACGCCTGCGGACGGTGTTGCGGATGCGAGGCGTCGGCCGAAAAACACCTGGAACGTCGCCCAGACTTGGGGACGACTCGGGACGCCATCTGACGTCCTAACCTCACTGTGCTGAGGAGTTTCGGACACAGGGCGCGGATGATGCGGACTGGACAGGACGCGTCCGCATCAAATTTGTTTAAGTCTGGAGACTTTAGGACGACTGTGGACTCCTGTGGACGAGGTAAGGAATCGTTCGAATTGAATCTGTCCAATTCTTAGACACGTTCGGACGACACATGTGGACGATGCGGACGAGGACTGGCGTCCAGACCTGGCCTGCTAACAGTACGAACAAAGGTGGGGACGCCGATTTTCGTCCGAAGTTAGATTTTCAGCCTATGAATTTTGGTCTTGCGGATAGGATTAAGTCGTTCGTACCCGTCCGAATCATAGCAGATCAGCGATAGAATAAGAATTAAATCAGAGAGAAAACGACGTGAGACCAATAGAGATGCAGCATGACAACCCTCTCACCCACGATCCCGACCGACAGAGATCGTCGCCTGCCCCTCCCCTCTGCCAGATGTACGAGATGTCCCCTAGTTGAGCCTATTTCTTCAGCTCTTTCTTTTGGTTTGTTCTTCCTCTTCTTCGTTGTTTTTGATGAAGAAATACAGGTGGGCTATTGCTAAACGGAGAGCTGCTATTCTGGTGGAGGAAACGCCAGTGAAGGTAAGGGTATGGGTAGTTGGTGGCCATTTGGAGGCCCTACACCCAAGTATACGTTGTGTGAGTGACTGTTTCTTTTGTTCTGTTACATAACTCTGTAGTCCTTGTAGTGCCTTTGGTTTTACTGTGTAGTAGTTTAATGGGTTACCTAACCCCCACGTATTTCCCCTGCTAGTTGTTGTGCTTATTTGTGTTAAATGTTCATATCAAGTGAAAGTGTTAGCTAAGTTAGAATGAATCAAAGAAACAATGTTTAGAATAGATGAAAAGTATGAATGACTGGCTGAAGAGCTTCTATCATTGCAACTAACGGCGACTTTGTTTTTATGAAAAGCTTTCCAGTTAATAGCTTGTGTATGTAGATTATTTGTCACATGTTTACTATGTCGTTAACATATTGTTCGCTGACGTTATAGGAAATCGGAAAGCATAACTATAGCTATTTCATTATTTTCATTCTTACTGTTATCTTTTGGAAGTGTGGTTTTAGCTGATCAGTAACTGTGGCTGTAGATTCTTAGTGGTTTGAAAAGCATGCTCTTACGCCCTGTTTTGACATTTCTCAGTTGACATTCCCAGTTGTTCGTATTTCTACTATTGTATTCAATTAGAAGCATGGTTAACATTTATTTTTCTACCATTGATCAACATTTGAGAAGCATGTTTCACTGCTGTTTTCTTTACTGTCAAGTGCATGTTTAACCGTTCGTTCTTCCATAAAAATATTGCTGCTTTAGTTGACTTAACGTATGTTAGACGTTCGTTTCGCTACTGTTTTTCTTTACTGTCAAGAGCATGCCTAACCGTCTTGTCTTCCATGATTTGCTGCTAATTAATTAGTAGTTTAAAACGCGTATTTCGCTGCTCTTTTGTTTGCAATTTCGTTGTTATGTTCGATGAGAAGCATGAGTAGTAGTTGTGATTTCTACCGTTGTATCCGATTAAAACATGTTAGTTTCTTTTGATGTTTTTCCCTTGTTATAATCGATTGAAAACATGATTGGTTAAACATATCTTCTGCCATTTTGTTTAGTTCTTAAAAAGCATGTTTAGTCTTTTGTGTAGTCGATTAGAAAGCATGGTAGATGTTCGTGATTATTTTATGTTACATAGTCTAATGGAAGCATGCTTAATGTTCGTCTAATGCTATTTTCTTTAAGTTTACAAGCATGATCGTCGTTCTAATTTGACATTTACTCATTATCTTATGACCGTCGTTACTTTCGTTATATTAAGTATGTGTTATTATTCATTTTAGTCGTTGATCATTGTCAACCCTCTATAGCATTATTACTTATGTTCCATGTATGCGTTATTTAATTTGAGAGTGTTAGGTTGTTTTCATGATTAATAGAAACCAAGTAGGGGGTACCCCCTCGGGGTGGTACCCATATGCATGAGTGAGAAAAAACACTAAGAAAAATGAATGTTCGGGATGGGCGAGATACGTTCATCACCGAAGAAACCCTCCGGCGGGATAGGCAGGAAGGGAAGAAACTCTAAAGGCGGGATACGCCGGAAAGAGGAATAACCTAGAAGGCGGGATACGCCGGAAAAAGGAACGAATAGGGAGTTGGGGTAGATGGGTAGTTCGGATCTAGCATGGCAGCTAGAATACACCCTCACCAAGTCAGGAAAGGGACTAGTATGCACATAGGAGGTTAGAAGCCAAACAAACTAGGTCATCTCAAAGGACAAACTCCAATCTCCAACTCGAAGTACGAGTAAAGAACCAATAACCAAAGAACGTAACGAAAGAATTGGTTTGGGTGGCCCAATTCCAAAAAAGAATTAAAGAGAGATATACATAAATTATTTTCTCCCATCTCCTTATTATGCGAAAACTCACGTCCTTACTTGTGGTGTAGGTAATGAAGTGATTATGCCAGGAGCTCTAGAGGATGCCATTCCGGTGGAGCTTGCGGTAGGTCCGGTTGACACGCCAGCAGAGTAGTAGTACGAGTTCAAGGAAGTAAAGAAAAAGGAAATTTTGTAAAGGCTAACGTCAAACTATTTTCTTTTACGAATGTTAATTACTCTTTTACCCCTAATTGGATATTTAGTTAAAATATTATGTAGATCATATGTGGAAACTCAAACCTTGGATCTTAAAGTTAATGCCTAAGAAAATGTTTTCAATTTTGTTTTTTTTTTTTGCTAATCATAGTTTCTTGTTTTTTGTAAATTGGATTTCTTGTTTAGTTACGTTTCCGCAACTTTTAAGAACAAATTTTTATCACTTCCGCAAATCACAAATGGTAATTATTCACTAGTTAAGGAATGATAAAATGAGCTTTTGGTAATGATCAAATTTTCGCATTCTGATAATCTTTTTACGAAAAGATTTGTTTTTAAAATGAAAATTTAACCTAAAAATTTACTTAGGAAAATTTTTGGTATACTTTTAGTACGATTAAGAATCTGGGTAGTTACAATGACTCATCGAGCTTCTTTAATGTCTAACAAATACATGAAGTTGCACAAGCCGAGATTTCGACGCAAAAGGGTTGTGGTCGATGGGTTTGGCCATTCGGATATGTTAATTGGTGAAGATTCACACAAGAAGGTCTTTTGCCACATTCTCTCACATATTAAATTAGCAGAGGAAGAAAGAAATGGTGGCGCCACTAATGGCGTAGATGAAGGAAAGAAATACTGCAAGGAAGCCCTGGATTGAAGTGATGATCCGTATGAAGATGATGTAGGATTTGAAAGTTGGTTTTCTCCCCTTTGTTATTATTTGATTCTTTTGATTTTTGGCTGAGTTTTTCAAAATACAAATCAAAGATTTGAAAGTTGGTTTTCAGGGTTAATGATGATATTTGCGTCGTTTATTTTTCATAGCTAAGTGTTTTATTTATTAGCAAAAATTGTTTAGTAGTTGACTTGTCATTGACTCATAGTTAGTATTTGTTTTGTTAATTTTTCTAAAATATATTTATTATTTTTTATTTGTAAATACGGGATACAGGAAAAAAGTCATTCCTTTTCCTTATTTACGAAACGCCGCCGTTTGGATTGTTTGCTCTGGTTTTTGTTGCTTACCTTCTCTCCTGCTCGGAAACGATCACCTGAAAAGTGAAAACCTTCATTCCGCTACGACGTTATTCATTCCGTTCTTGTGCTCTTGGAATTTGTTCCGTCAGGAGTTTTTTTGGTTTTTTTGTCAAATTTTTGTCGGTCTTCAGGATTTAACGATTGACTGGTGGGTTTCTGTGCTTTTAACGATTTACTTTTTCAGCATTTCTAATGATTTCTGTGGCGTTTGTTTTGTATCTTTTTAAGGAAACGATCGAATTCTGGATAATTTTTGAAGTTATGAGATGATCCACTGATTGCGTCTTTGTTTTCTTTGTATGAAATAGTTGATTTTGACGATGATGGAAGGAGGGAATACGAGAAGTGGAGATTCAAACATACGATTGGTTGTGAGTAATCTGATTGATTATATTTTATTTTAACTTTTGATATTTCTTCTTTTCGTGGTTACATCCTTATCTTCTCGTTTATCTCTCCAAAAGATTTTGTGAATTTGCGCGTAAAATCACAATAATTCTATATCATAAGGCTCAGCATTTATTAAGGAAGTACGCTGAGTTCAATCTGTAATTCTCTGGAAGATTATATATTTACCAAGAATCTGAGCAAAGTGAATATGGAATCAAGTGTGTGTTTTTGTGCGGTTGATAAGAGGGTGTACTTAGTAGCAGTAGGAACACGGAGAAACACTGATTCTCTATGAGAGATTGGGATTCTTTCAAAATGCAGGTTTTCAGTTGACTGGCTAGGATAAAGTTTATGCTTGTTAAATGTGATTTACATGTCTTTTCCCTGCTCATCGAAAGTGCATGCAGCTTAAATTTCAGGCTTTTTGAATGTTATAGTTGATGCGTTTATGCTATATAAGTTACCCTTTCGTAGTTTTTTATTAACTATACACATGATTATAAAAATTCTATGTTTTTCCATGAAATTATTGAATAAGCATTCTAAAGGTTGGTTTTTAGTGACATCCTTTTTATTGCCAGGCACAAAATCATGCTTCCATGAATGATGGGCTTTTTCCTCAGCTCTTTACTTCTGTACCGTCTTTAGATGAAGCTGCTTCTTACTTGGCACAGACAACATCATACTTTACCAGCTGTTTCTCAGATTATTCTGGTAATCCTCTCATTATCTTCTCTTGGGACTGAAGACACTGGAACCACAAAATTTTAGCTTCTCAAAACTTGTCATTAAACTTCCTATTGCTCGGGATATGTTATTAACAAACAAAAAGATATTTTCATTATCCATTTAAGAACTAGAAATTCTTCACCAAATATGTATACTATAACGATTGGGCGACATATTTTATAATCTTCTGCCAAGTGGGTAACAAAAAAGTATATTATTGCATGAATGCTCATGTATATTAATATCCTAAAGATTCATCTTCATTTACTTCACTCTGTTTCTTTTTTTTTTTTGCTCTGGTTGCAGTAGATTTGGGTTCTACAGGTTTTGAAATTTCTTCTACAAATGAGCAAGATTTGAGGGCAATTTCTTCTAAAGAAGCTGTAGAATTACAAACTGGTGCTAGTGACTGTCAAACTTCCAGGGTTATCCAATCAAAATTTTCTGATTCATCCAACAGTTCAACTTCTGCTTCTGTTGTACTTGATGAAATACCAAGAACTGCATTTGGAGAACCGACTTCTAATGCTGGAGCCCTCGTGGAATCTTCTAATTCTGGATCAAATGGAATTTCCATATTTCAAGGGTATCAATTATTTGTAAAAGTCTATTTCCAAGAATTGGCAGCTGTTTAAAAATTTCATAAATAGTGACTGGTTAATGCGGAACTGTTCCTTATCATTATGTTGCATCACATTAAGCGTTTGGTACAACCTTTATTTTACCTTTAGAAAGAACAACTAGAAAGCCTACCTATTTGTGTCAGTCAATGAAAGTCAATCATAACGACAGTTCTACCTGGCCCTGGTTTTCCCTAGTTGATGCACCTTTTCAAAAATCTACATTGTTGAAGGTCGTATCTTCTTTATTTGTCAGAAACAATATACTCAATCTAATTGGCCTATTTTTACCTCTTTTTTTTTCAACAATAGTAAACTTTATATGCATAGTACAATATTTTGTAGCAAGTGACTTCTGTTAGGAATAAAAAACATTGAGAAATGTTTTATTTCAGCCTCATTGAGCGGGCTCGAAAGACAGTTCGTGGGTCTGCAGATGATATAGGATGGCTACAGCGGAGTTCTGGGATGCCTCCCGTCGAAGATGGAACAGATAGATTTATGGAAATTCTGGAAAACATCAGGTACAGTATTTTATAACATGTAGTTTTGCATGGTCTTATTGTATTGACTCAATGCTATTTTCTCAGGCATGGCATCCATAAGTTACCAAGCTCGATGGTTTACTTATTGATTCCAGGTAGCATTTGAAATGTCTTATATAATTGAAGTATGCATGATATCTAAATTTGGGCCATTTTTTAAGACATCCTTTTTTATGTCTTTCCATTGAAGGCAACGGCAATCTTAAGGGGTTAATGCCACTTCTGTCATATGCTAATCAGACTGGGTTTTTTGTTCTGTTATTTATAGGTTTATTCAGCAATCATGGACCACTTTATTTTGTAACTACAAAATTGAGTTTCTCCAAGATGGGTCTAACCTGTCATATTGCAAAGATTCACAGTGAGGTACTTCTATATTCCTTATTAAATTTTGTGCATGTTACTATTTCATTTACATATCATGGTAAACATAGTAATAGTCACTAATCAGGCATCAGTTGAGAAAAATGCCCGAGAGCTAAAAGAATATATCGAGGAAATTTACTGGGGCTCCAAGAAGCGTGTCTTGCTTCTCGGGCACAGTAAAGGGGGAGTGGATGCAGCAGCTGCATTATCCCTGTATTGGTCTGATTTGAAAGATAAGGTGGCAGGCTTAGCATTAGCTCAAAGTCCATATGGTGGTAGCCCAATAGCTTCGGATATCTTACGAGAAGGACAGCTCGGTGATTATGTCAATGTGCGAAAGCTTATGGAGATCCTGATTTGCAAAGTTATTAAGGTCTGCATGAGCATAGTAAAATAGTTTGTCTATGCTCTCTTCAAATTGCTCGTTTTTGCTTTCAATTTTTCATTCCTTTTATTTGGTTTAAAGGTCACCAATAGGGCTAGCCTCCATGTTTTTCAGGGTGATATGCAAGCTCTGGAAGACCTAACCTATGAGAAGAGAAAGAAGTTTCTAATGACACACCACTTGCCAGGAGAACTACCCGTTGTTTCCTTTCACACGGAAGCTGGTATTTCTCCCTCCGCTTTGGCTACTTTATCGCGTGTGGCTCACGCCGAGCTACCTCTGGCTCCTCTTTCCATCGGCCAGCCAGCCAAACTCCCTGTTGTCGTTCCGCTCGGTGCAGCCATGGCAGCTTGTGCCCAGCTTCTCCAGGTCAGGTACGGCGAGAAGAGTGATGGGCTCGTGACTTGTCGGGACGCGGAGGTCCCTGGGTCGGTCGTAGTTCGACCCAGCAGCAAACTAGACCATGCATGGATGGTTTATTCGGGTTTGAACGATAATCCTCCGGAGGAAGCCGATGCATCTCAGGTATGTGAAGCTCTTTTAACTTTGCTTGTGGAAGTTGGGTTGAAAAAGAGACATGAAATTGCAATGAAAGACGAGTAGGATTATATACAATGGGTGGAGGGTAAGGTTGTTTTTTTAGCCTCTTCCCCAATCTTATTACATTTATATATTGTAGTAGGGCAATTTCCATGTGTATAAATAGAATAACGTCATATTTACTCTCTGTTCTTTCTTCTTGGTGTGACATAATGACTTATTTTAATTATTTATAATTTATTATATTAACTTCACTTATCAATGTTTTACAAGTTAGAAAGCAAGAACTAAAAAGTAGGAATAGAAAGTAAATGCAATATTATTCTCATAAATATAGATTATTTCATTGTTTTTTTTTTGGTTAAATTTAATAACAAAAAATAAATTAAAACTATAAGGACCTTTATTAAAAAATTAAAATTACAGAGAATAAATTGAATCGACTTTTAAGCTTAAGGACTAAATACCCATTAATATAATTCGTATTATTATAGCTTAGAGTACTAACTAATAATAAAATGCAAGACTTTTTAGTCTATGAAAATGGCAATAAACCTCAAAAAATAAATCAATGGGCTCTATGCTAATTTTTGGTTTGATCCAAATGAAGCATTAATAGTTTGTTTGCACATGAGCACGTTGTTCCTAGTGACAAAAAATACTCATTGCCATCCGGTTAGAAATTTATTTTATTATATTTGCACACGCATCATGGTTTTCAAAAGCGTTATTTTTTGATATATCAGACTGAAAATCCCGATATGTATTGTCTCATAGTATGTTAATTTTTATGTATAAATACGCTTGGTTTGTTCGCATAGTTCCCTTTTCATTTTTTTCTTTCTGTGTGTTTGATTTTATTTCCTTTGGTGAGGACTTGTTTATTTCTTTCTTGCTTTCAACTCTAGATAAATTATATCTGGTGTGACATACTTTATTTATTTTTATTACATAGTTTTTTTTTTCTTTTGAACTTAATGATCATTATGTGAACTTTGGCTTCTTTCGTGCGTAATATGACTTTAATTTGATTTTAAGTTTTCCGATATTAAACTATGAGCCTAGGTTTCAATCTACCATTTTTGTCTTGGCCTGCCTCTGGTTCATGGTAATTCTCGTCCTTGATGCGAAGTCTCGGTTCTTATTGCACAATATTCTTCTGTCTGGATCAAAACTTGTAAGAGTGTGTTTTTTTTTCCTGTTTTATCCCAAAACGCGTACTAGATTAGAAATAAAACTCTCCTTGTGAACCATTAATATTCACCCTTCTCTCAAACAACGTGATATATTATGTTTTAGCTATGATATCATTTATGAAGTTCTCTTACAGACTTAACATAATGCATTTTGAGGTAAAACTCAAAAACAGAAGCATGGCAGAGCTTAGGTCCAAAATAGACAATATTGTATTAGTGAGACCGAGATTTCACACTCCCAAGACCGCATAATACAGATCCAAAAATGGATTATTCTAAGAATGTTCTATTAGTACAAAACAAAATCTGCATGACCTATCTTTGTAGGCAAAAAGGGAAGTAATTTAATGGTGCCTTTTCTAATCTATATCCATTTACACTTCCAAAACAGGACTTGCCAAATGTGCTCTTTCAAATGTTCAAAAATTATATCTTTTCTTACAAAAAGAAAGTGAGGTTGAATTAATGCAAAGTTGGATACCTTTTATTCACTTGTCAAATATATATCAACTAGATTTAGGACATAATTAACCACCATTACCAACAACAATTATCTTAATATAATTAATCGAACTAACGAAATTAACGATAAACGCTTAAATACTGTTAGCGGGTATATGTTATTCAAATGCGACAAATAATGTCTTTAAAAGGATGCATGTTGCGACGGATAATGAATGTTTGTGATTGTTGTTATTATTTATTTATTGTATTCGACATAATATATGGAATTTTGATATATTTGTACCCTTTAAATGAAATGTGGAGAGAGTAATGCACGAGGGAAACGTTGTTATGGTCATGATTACATTGTCATGTAGTGAAAACGGCATCGTTTTTGGTGGGCCTATCATTTTGACTACAGCAAGTGACAAGAACATCGAAGATCCAGTGGTTCTTGTCAAAAAGAAAAACCCTAATTTTTGCTGACTCTTTTTAAAGATTTTTTATAATATTTTTTTAACGTTTAGAGAACTGCTGAACCAGTTGGAATGCTTCACTCTGGCTATAAATTCAAGGCTATCTCACCCATCTTGTCACTGCGTACTGCATCTTTTTCCATATAGAAACCCTTTCTTTCTCTCTCTATCTCTGCCTTTCTCTGTCTGCCCATATGGAGAAAGTCGATTTTCCGGATTTATTTTCATATGCTTCTGAAATGATGTTGTTTCAACGTCTGTTAGAGAGAGAAGCAGAACCAGAAATGGCCACGGAAATCATAGCGCTGTGGATGTGGTTTCAAACTGAAGGCCATGGAGAGAAGCTAACGTCAAAAATCAGCGAAAACGACGACGACAAGTTCTTTTCTTCACTGGTTGAAGAATCCATGGCCATGTTGGCCATTTTAGACCCATCTTCAACCACACCCTTTTCTCCAGATCTATTTCCCACCTGTGCCACTCTCCTAAACCCTAGTTTTGATTCTCTTTCAGAAATATTTAATGACAGTAAAGAGACTGTGTCGAAGGGCTTGGAAAGTTTGTCTAAGGAACTGATCTACAGCGCTTTCAATGATTTTGAGAAGCAAAAAAGACACACCCCTGAGCAAGAAGACGGAGAAGCAGAAGAAAAGAAGGAAGAAGATGAAGAGACGAACCCTAATGAGGTTGACAACGGAGGAGAGGAAGCCAGTTCAGAAGACGATTCAAAAGAGCCGTTTGCACTAAACCCTTATGCAGAAGAATGGAGTCCAGAAGCAACTCCAGAAGAAAGTAGATGCATTTTCTTAACCTTTTCCAATGGCTACCCTCTGACGGAGCAGCAAATCGTCAACTTCTTCACCAAGCAAGTCTCTCTTTTTTCTTTTGTCGAGATTAAGATTAACCCGTTGTTTAAAGCCATTGATTTTAGCTAGCAAAGGTGATGATATAACTCCCATTTTTTCTCATATGATTGTGATTATGATTATAATTTACGTGATTAACGAAAGAAAATGGTTGAGTTTGGAAGCAGAAAGTACGGGCCATGTATTCAGAGGGTTTACATCCATCATCCTGCGAATGGAAGTGATCCGCCATTGTTTGGAAAGGTGGTCTTCACTGCGGTGTCGATTGTAGCAATGGTGTTGGGAGGAGAAGACGACGCCAAGTTTGTGATCAACCGGAGGCCACTGTGGTGTAAGAAATACGACGCCAGAAGAACTCGTCCGGCGGCTGAACAGGAGAACTGATTTCCAGATCAGTGAAGATAAAAAACACAGTTTGTATGGTTTTCAAATATGATGGTTGAAAGTAATTAATAAGTTGATTTTGAAGCAAGAATGATGATAATAGATCCAAATTGTTTTCTTCTTCGCTGTTAATCGCAGTTTTGATCTTTGAAATTGTTTTCCTCCCTCCCTCCCTCTCTTTCTCTCTCTATCTCTGCCTTTCTCTGTCTGCCCATATGGAGAAAGTCGATTTTCCGGATTTATTTTCATATGCTTCTGAAATGATGTTGTTTCAACGTCT
Source organism: Begonia loranthoides (assembly GCA_022433065.1). Taxonomy (NCBI): domain Eukaryota; kingdom Viridiplantae; phylum Streptophyta; class Magnoliopsida; order Cucurbitales; family Begoniaceae; genus Begonia; species Begonia loranthoides. The sequence goes on from CM039474.1 coordinate 685,650, forward strand.
GTTAGAGAGAGAAGCAGAACCAGAAATGGCCACGGAAATCATAGC
>CM039474.1:690548-804150 GCA_022433065.1 Begonia loranthoides
CATCAAGCTCAAGGCATTCGATCCATAGTAAAAAGGTGGATCTAGCCTTGAGCAATTGTGGTGTTCCGTGGAGATTCCTAGGTTCTTTTGTTAATAGAAAGAGCGGGTTAGGACGGGGTCCCGTAATTGGTGGTGTTCTTGTGTTCCTAATTGGCGAGCAAGAGTTATTCGGAAGGCTGGTCGGAGAGGGTCTTCGGCGCCGGTCACATCTTTCGCTACCATTTCCGCAAGGCGAAAAATTGGGTGTGACACACGTCCCAAAAGGACTCGAGACAAAATAGGGAATGACCCGATCCAAAATAGGTCAAACAGTTTGACTCTTATCTTAAATTCTTAATTAACAGCAGATGACTTTTCTCACGGCTCAAATGGACTCGAGATAGGACAAGGAACAACCCAACCAAAAATGGGGAGAATTGTTTGACTCTTATCTTAAAGTTTTAATTGACGACAGAAGACTTCAAATTTACATACAAACTAGACTCAAAACAAAGATTCAATACTATGCATAAATAAAATTAAGAAACAAAATAATTCTAAAGTGCAAACCTCATGAAAAATAATCTAAGTCTCTCAAGGAAAGGAAAATTTGGTTGTTCAGAGAATTGTTCAATTCTACTATTGTGGTGGCAACTAGACTCACTTCGATTAATTCCTGAAAGAGGAGAGTCAATTTTGGGTGAGATGACTAAACTCAATAAAGATTAAATTTTTTATTAGACATTTAGTTTATAAAATATATGAGAAAAGACTTCTGCGAAGCTAAAGAAAAAGAAATAAAGGTTCAGAAAAAAAGTTTAATAGATAAATTACAAAGAAAAAATAATGTTTTAAATGCAAAGAAATCGAGATATTACATGAAGTCTGTTTGTTAAAATGATAAAAGAGCTTTCAAATGATTTGAAACTCATGCATGACATGTTAAACACATCATGGTTTTTAAATGAAATGATAAAACTAGTTTTTTCTTGTATTGCATATAGTATAATTTTCCTACCGAGTTAGTCACTCACCCCAAATGACCCAATTCCTTCCTAGGTATGAGTCAAAGTGGTCGGGAGCAGTAATTAGAGTGAAGACCCTTCCGTTTTTCTATTTTTCCTTAAGTAATTTATTTTCATTCCTTGGTGAAGACTTTTCTCTTGGGACTATTTTTATATATTGAGTGCTTGGTATTTTATTCTAGCACAACACTTCTTGAATTTAATTGTATGTTGTACTATCTTATTTTTATGTGATCGTTTGCGGATTATGACTCATCTCATGGGGGCTAAGACTCAATTTATGTTTAAGTTTTCCGCTATAAACTAGACTTTGGATTGAGCAATCATGTCCCTCTCTGATGATCGAGTCATTCAACCCAGTGTTTTTGTATAGGCTCACCTTCAAGGCGTGACATAAGTACGTATCTATACGTCTTGAGTCCATTGGATCTAGCCTATATCATCATATATACTTTAAGTCCAAAATTTCAAATATATATTTAATCACTTTTAATTGGTTTAATACAATAATAATTATAATGTATAATATATAATTTATGTAGACCCACATAGTATTGTTAATTTATATCTTGCACTATTGCTTTACCTTCTTAAGCGATGTGAAATTGTATAGTTTTACATGCTCTCGTGCCACTCATATATATATATATATATATTAACTATTAATTATTTTAATTTAGGTATTTAAAAACTTTTTTGTGTAATTAAAGTTCTAATTTAGGGTGGGGGAGTTAAGAATTCTAAAACTTTTTTCGTGTGATTAAAATTCTAATTATTTGTTATCTCAAATTAATCAACTTTATCTCTTCACTAGATTAGTTAATTCTAATAAGCAAGCAATAACTATAAAAATAAATTAGAGAATAAGATAAAATAGTACAAACAATTTGTTATGTCTACGTCTATGCTCCAAGGCTACTCTTTGCATATTCATTCTACTATAACCCTTTGAAATTTAAGTTGTCAATCAAACCTTACATTGACTTTTCATGGACGTCACCCTTTAATTGTTCAACAACTATTAAGTGTTGAAGTTTTGTCACAAAACCTAACTCTCACAAATGAAAATTTTCAAATTTGGGTATAAGAGAATTAGGAAATTACTCAATAATAGAGCTTATAATTTCACAAGTAAGTTTGGCAACACTGCAGTATATGAGATAGAGTCTCTAGGTAGTTTGTACAATGGAGTGAACATCTATTTATAGTCATCTTCAAAATTCTCGAGCTGTGGGCATCCTCTAGTAATCATCAGCTTCTACGATATGTCCATTAGAGACATCAACGAGGTGATAGGCTTTTGTGGGTTAAGTTGAGGGTTACCGCACCAGGCGTCCACATAAGCATCAATTTGAATTATTGTCTATAAATAGGACTTCCTCAAAATCTTCTAGGTGTTTGATGTTGGTGTTTGCATGATGTCTCCGACCCTCGAAAATCAATGCCTCGCGACTAGACATTTGCAAATTGTTAAGAACATAAATGCCCGATGTCCGCAACTGAGGTTTGGGAATCTGCACTTTTATATCAAAAACTGATGCTCAGGACCAGGCTTTCGTTGCGAGTGTCCGTGACCAAACACTTCTTGGGACCGAGCATTTGCATGTCATCTCAAGGCAACAACACATAGTAATCTTAAACACTTTAATCTTTTTCAATTGAGTCTTAAGTATAAACTTATCTTATATTGCATAGACAAGATAATCACATTAGTACATTCAAATATCTACTTTCAAGAGCATTTTCAATAAGAATAACACATTAAAATATAAACCATTTAAATATGTATTCCATTAACAATTTACCTTAATAATCATAATAACTTATAATAAAATAATAATTAATTACAGTCATCATCAAAATAATTAGATTTAATATTAATTAAGTCAATAGAATGTTGTTCTTATTAATTTTCATCAACAAGTAACTAAAATGTCACGTGGTCTTATTTTTGTTCATATCAATATATTCATGGGAATGAAAATATCTTATTTTTATTAAAAAAAATTAATTGGTCGAACCCTACCAATTTTTGTGTGCATATTTTTATATGGATAAGATAATGATACATGTCGATTTCTATGGATAATAATGCTACCAATTCAAAACAAAAATTAAAAGGGAAATTAAATAAAACAAACTCTAAATTATTGGATCAGACAAACCAAAACTCTTAAAGTAATTTTTTAAATAATTAAAATATCGAACTATGAAAAATAAAAGGCGCAAAACTGAAAGTTATGTTTTTTGTTAAAAATTTAAATTTTTTAAAATAATCTATCAAGTATCTGCAAAAGGTAATTTCCTCAACACAATTCGAGAGTAAAACCCAACTCTAACATAAAGCAAACCTCAACTTCAACCTCAAAGTATGGCTAGTATCTCAATTGATTCGTTTGTAACCTATATCATATTGTCTCTACTCACTAGTCTTCATGGCTAAGTCAGCTAACGATAGGTACGAAATTAATATTAAAAATCATTCGATTATTGTATCTAGAAGAATATATTTCGATACATCAACTGATATTAGGTTGTACTTCAGGTTTGGGGTCGTGCTGAGGAAACTAAAATTTTGCAGCGGAAAACAAATATTCATTATGAAAAAAATACTATTTTCTTTGCGGAAAATACTCTTTCTGTAACGGAAGGCAAATATCTGTTGTTGAAAATACATTTTTTGTTGCTGAAAATACATTTTCCAGCTACTAAACATATCTTTTCTGCTGCTGAAATTACCCACTAAAGAAAGTAAATCTTTGACTTTATTTTATGGATATGCTATGAAAAGATGACCTATTTGCTGCGGAAAAAAAAAATTTAACGAAAAATGTGATTGCGAGATTTGCGTAATTTATTTTTCATAGTTCAAAATTTTAATTGTTTGTGAAATTACTTTTAAAATTTTTGTTTGTCACTGATTTAATAGTTTAAAGTTTATTTTATTTATTTCCCAAATTAAAACTAAAAAAATTAAAATTACACATCAAGAAACTTTAAATATAAGCCTAATTTTTATATCTTTTAATTTATAAAAAATAATATTTACATATTATAAATATGATTGAAATAATAAATAAATAAGAAAATATAAGGATTTGGTCAATCTAACAACATTGAGTCAACCATTTCACATACAGAGATCGGAGACATGTACTTTAACATCTTCATCTCTCTCCCACTCTCTCGCGCTCTCTTCTCTCTCTCTCTCTCTCTCTCTCTCTCGTTAATACCTGCTCTCGTCTCTGCAAATCGATAATCGATTTTTTCTTTCTCTCTCCAATGGATTTATCAGAATCTGAACAAGTCTCTGGGAATCAGACGATCCCGGAGTTTTACCAAAACGTCATCGTAATGCGGCACGGCGATCGTATGGACAACTTCGATCCTTCATGGGTTTCGACGGCGTTGAAGCCATGGGATCCGCCTCTGTTCAAAGATGGACTGATTCGGGCGCATGAAACTGGTCGGACTCTCCGGAATCGTCTTGGATTTCCAATTCATCGGGTCTTCGTCTCCCCGTTTCTCCGCTGCGTCCAGACTGCTGCTCAAGTTGTCACTGCTCTCTGCGCCGCTGCCGATGACCCTGCCCTCGTCTCCTCCGGTGCCGTTTCAATCGATCCCTCCAAGCTCAAGGTCAGACTGAGATATTTAGATTTCTTTCATAAACTCACCAATATTAACTCGTGGTTAATCGATTGAAATTGGCATCACTATGCTAATTCCCGTTTTATATTTCTTCAATTTTCTTTGCTTCATATCCATGGGTTCTTTTCCTTTATTGTAAATGGAGACTATTATCAATGTCATTTTTATCTCACTGGTAAACAATTTGGAGATTGCTCTTGTTTACATTGAAATCAAATTAATGCGTTCTTAATAAAGCATTAGCCATCATAACTCTTAAGTTTCATCATATCAGTTCTTAATTTCTTAGTTTTCGGATCATTTTTTAACTAATAATGAGACATAAACTTATGTATTTTGAGTTTCTTTTTGCCTGTATCATCTTACATTCAAATCTACATAACTAAATGTGCAAATCAAGCATGCATAAATTTAAGTAATTGCTTGGTTTATAAAGGGTACAACAAATTAGGGGGCTGGGCTTTTCATTTTGTCTATGAAAACACTAGAATGTGCGATTTTTATAGAACTACATAGACGAAGCTCTGTTAAACATTTTTGTTGGAGGATTTTATACTTCTCAAATATCTGTAAATGGCTCTGTGTAGGCCTCTATAGAGTACGGTTTGTGTGAGATGGTAAGCAGGGTGGCCATAAGGCAAGATGTGGCTCCTAAAGATGGGAATTGGGGCTTCAATATCCCTGAGCTTGAAGCTTTGCTTCCTGCCGGGACAGTGGATCCTAATGTAGAGCGGGTCTATAAAGAGGTAGTTGCCAAAAATAGTTTGTTTTTAATGTCTTTATACTTTCCGCTTGCACATATATAATATAACATTCGATTGATATGTTAACTTTCCCATCCGAAACAATTAGATGCCACAATGGGAAGAATCGGTAACGGCTTCAAGGTCTAGATACGAGGAGATAGTTCAGACTCTTGCAGACAAATTTCCGTCGGAAAACTTGCTTCTTGTCACGCACGGTAAGTTTTATTTTTCGGTTTTGATTATCAAAAATTCTTGTTGCAAGAATTGGTTCGACAACATGGGAAATTGCGACAACTATAGTTAGATTTGAGCTATAGATCTAACTTTTTGATTTTGTATTTGAATAAGTTCCAAAAGGTTGCTGATTTGATTTTTCTGACCACTCTAGGTGAAGGGGTGGGAGTTGCTGTTTCTTCATTCATGGACGACTGTATGGTTTATGGAGTTGATTATTGTGCATATGCAGAGCTGAGAAGACCGATTTTTAAGAGAGGTGAATCATTTGTAGCCGGAAAATTCAAGGTGCTGACACGTAGTGAGCAAACGGGTATAAAATACTCATCATTTACACGGCCTCAAACAAGTGAGAACGATGCATAGAATTTGTTGTATAAGTCATCATTACACTTTCTTGGTGTGTTTTTCTCATAGAATTTCTCCCACACCATTGATTAATAATGTTTGAGGAAACTGGCCATTCTCCTCCTTGTGTCTTGAAAAATGGGTGTGGTATTTGACTGATAAAATTTGGATAAATGAAGTGTATGATTGATCTTGAGATTATATTGTGATTGATCTCTATTTGGTGAATTTTTATCTTTCAAAAATTAATAATGGCAGCATTTATATATGGAGGTTTGAGTTAATATAAAGAATAGAGGTAAGAATTTTCATGTCTGAAGAACAACATTTACTAGTCTTTCTACACAAAGTGAGTACAAATACAAAGTTTGAGCTGAAAGATCAACTGATCACAACTCTGATGGGCTTGGCAATGGCTCCATTTGATCAAATATGTTGGCTGGAAAGTCGTCGAAGAACCAATCGGGGTTCACGGAATTGTCAATTTTGTTCTTAGGAATGCCGTGGCAGCTTCCGGCTGGTGCGAAAACTGGCAGCGTGGTGGGGAGTTGGACTTCATTTCCTAGTTCGCAAGAATCGACAAATCCTAAGACGTCGGAGAAGTATGAGTCGTCGAGACGAGCCATGAGATCTTGGCTTTCTGAAGGGAACGGAAGATCTTGTGAGGGTTGTGGGATTGGGGAGAAAGGAAAATGTGATTGGCAATCAAGAAATGGCTTCTTCTCAACATGGTTGAATTCAGCTTGAACACAATGAGTTTGGCAACTGAGAAAATGATTATTCTGAGATGTAACAAGATCTGGTAAGGGGACCATTTTTACCATTTCAGAGGTGGGTAATGCCTTTGAAGATGATTCCCCTTCTGATGAAGTGCTGAACTTTGGACCCTAATTTACAGTCACAAAAATTGTAATCAAAAGCACAAAAATCAAACCATAATACACCAACGTCACACGAAAATGGGTATTGGCTAATCTTAAATTAGTTTTTGCAAAGACTAATCTTCTGTTTGAAATATAATTTACCAAAAAGCTACTTATAAACAAATAAGATAGATGAACTATGAAGGTAAAAAAGTAAAAAATTTGTATTTAATGCAATAATTTCATAAGCAACTCTGCATTTTGGTTCAGAAACCTAAACCTAACTTAAGATTTTAATTCCAGAACGCAAAACTCCATTGATAGTTAAGAGTAGAATTCGTTTACCTCAAAGGTGGAAACTTCATGGAAGGAAGAAACTTCCTTTTTGAGACTATGGGATTTGGAGGATGTGGCTGAACCCTGCAGCATTCTAGCCAATCTCTTCTGCCTGCTACTCCAGAAATTCTTCACATCATTATCTGTTCTTCCGGGCAAATATGTTGCGATTTTTGCCCATTTGTTTCCAAATTGTGCCTGCAATTCTATCACCACTCTTTCTTCTTCTGCTGAAAACTTGCACCCACTGAGAAAGAGAGAAAATTAGACTACATATAATTGAGAAAGAAAACAGATCAAACACTTGAAGATTTTTGTTGAATGTAATTCCTTCAACGACAATTGTCTCTTGTTATAGACAAATTCACGGACAATTCATGTGCATTCATTACAAATTTTTACTTGATAAATCAAGTATTTTCAGAAAATCCCATCTAGCAAGTTCTTCAGCCGTTGATTACCGAACAATTAATGCTCACTGGAAATTCATCAACACAGACTAGATAAATAGAGAGAGAGAGAGTGTGTGTGTGTGTGTGAGAATCTGATGGATTTGGTACTGAAATAAAATTCGAAAGAAAGCAAATCACAACTTCATGATTTTGGCTAAAATCCATTCCTTCGACTAGAAAATTAAATCTCATTGATAATTTATACAGTTTATTCGCAAATGCTACACACTTTTTTTCTCGCAGTCGAGTAATTACAGTAAAAAGTTCTTATCCGCCATTGATAAGTGAACAGTTCAAGTTTCGAACAAATTCCTCTAAAACTGACTAGATAGAGATAGAGAGAGAGAGAGAGAGAGAGAGAGAGAGAGAGAATTGAAAAAGCAATAGAAACTTACTTCTTCAAATTAGGACGAAGCTTGTTGACCCAACGAAGACGACAAGACTTTCCAGTTCTACGAAGAAGACCTTTGGATCGAATGGAGCTCCAGTCTCTCGGCCCGTACCTTCTGACATGGTTCAAAAGCACTTCGTCTTCCTCAGCCTTCCATGGTCCTTTCCTCACTGCTTCCTCTCCATTTGCTTCCATTTTCTCTCTCCACAATTCAATCTCCGCACCACATTATCTCTATACGTCTTCCTATCTCTCTCTCTCTCTCTCTCTCTCTCTCTCTCTCTAGTCTCCCTGTCTTCAATATTTTTTATTTGTGTAGCACTGGCGGTTAAGACGGTTACTGCCATTCCCTCCCACTCAGAACCCCACCCTCCCAGTTTTTTCTCTTCAAAAGACGAACTTTTACTTATCATCCAATATTTTATTATTAAATTTAAATTAATTTAAATTTAAATTTAAGTAAATCCCATAATTAAAAATAGGGTTATTAACCAAAAGAAAAAGCTTGAAGTATCGGCCCGTTTAAAATAATTTTACTAACAACTAAAATATTGAATTATGATAAATGAACGACACAAACTTTACAATCACGTTTTTCGTTAAAAAATATTAGTCTTTGACGTCCTTACGTTAATTTGAAAGTGCAGATATCCTTCATATTAATGTCAACAGATTAACAAATGTCGTTCTTACGCAGTGGATATCCGCTATTTTTAATGCTTACTTCCGCGATTTTAGTACGGACGTTAGCGTCTATGTAAATGCGAAGACGCAGATACCCATCATATAAGTACGGTCATGTCATCCACCTTTATGTGAAGGGGTATGCACAGACATTCGCAAGTTGGCGTGAACATCCGGAAGATGTTTTTTTAATAGAAAACGTGATTGCGAGGTTTGCGTCGTTTATTTTCCATAATTTAGGATTTTAATTGTTAGCAAAATTAGTTTAAGATTTGATTTGTCACTAATTTCATATTTAGAGGTTTTTTGTTAATTACCCTTGAAAATACTTTTTAGAAAATTCTTAAATTAATAAAATTCATTGCATAATTAATAAAAACAAGGGAAAATGACAAATCAACCATCGTAGTTTTCGATCAATGACAAGTCAACCACTGTGGTATATTTGCTAACAAATTAACCACTAACGTATGAGAAATTGACAAATCCAACATCACACTCAAGTTAACCCAGGAAAAGAAAAATCCTGGACGCCGCAAACCAGCGGCGTCCCTTGCCTGGACGCCTGGACGCTGCACCCTAGCGGCGTCCAGGCAATTTGGCCCACCCCAATCATTTTCCCTTTTATAAAGGGAAAATAAAAATTAGGGCTCATTCTCCTACCCCTACCCGACCCCCTGCTCTTCTTCTCCCTCCCAATCGGCTCTCCCACTCTCCCCCAATCGGCCACGAGTCCGACTACCGCACGGCGACGACCACACGAGGCCGACTACCGCACGACGACGACCACCCGAGGCCTACTATCGCACGGCGACAACAAGCACGCGAGGCCGACCACCGAACGGCGACGAGCACGCGACGCCAAACACCGAATGGCGACCACCACGCGACGCCAACCACCGAACGGCGACCACCAAGCGACTCCAACCACCGAACGGTCTCGGATCTCGCCTTTCTCTCGCCTTTCTTTGATAGATTGTTAGTATCCTGTGGTAGATCTGCATTGCGTCTATTTTTTGTGGTAACTTCCTTGTTATTTTGTTTGTTAGTTAAATTGAGTTTGTTAGTTATTTTTAGTTTTGTTAAAAACAAAATAGCAGTTTGGGTTTGTTTGCTAGAAAATGCAATTCTAATCGATAATGGTACTAAGAAACTCGATACACTACTTCCAATTATGAAACTGCTTGTACCATTGGCTAAAGCTAAATTGTGTTTGTTGATTTATGAAACTGCATTCTGTCTATTTTTTGGTGGTTTGTTGATTTAGGATGTTTTATTATTCACAAATGTTTGTTTGATTGTATTTTTGATTATACTGCAGGTTGTTGGCAAATTACTCTCAACGATCAGCATGGAATCGCGACCGAAGAAATTGAGGTCAAAGCGTCGGCAAGCAACGGTGGAGGCCGTTGAACCCGTTCAAATTATGGAAGTGGAAGATGTCCAACCCGCGACAGCGGTGGAAGACGAAGAAACCGCCAACCCAGAAGAAGAATTATTCTGGAACGCTAATTGCAAAACACGGTATTTAGAAGATATACTACATCGTAGAATTACTGTGTCCAAAATAGTAGATTTGGACTCTTTCGCAGAAATGGGAATTGATCGTATGCTTCAAGCTGCTGGATTAGCCGGGTTGTGCAATTTGAGGGGCAGTTACTGCGAGAGAGTTATAAGATTATTTTACGCAAATTTGCGAATATCCACTAACCCATTAGAGGTACGGACGTACGTTTTTGGAAGGGAGTTGAGTTTCACTTCCAACGATGTAAACATGATGCTTGGATGTGTACTGGATGAGCCAAGCGAGGAATATTATCATATGGCTCGGGAGCCACCATTTGTAAAACAAGGAGGTGGGTTAGCGGTGCTTAGATTGTTGCACCAGGATCCCGAGGTTGTCGAGTACAGAAAGCCAACGGGAAAGGAGTTGAATGCCGATTGATCCACTTGATCATGACGTACACCATTTTGCCTCGAAATGGGCATTGCGACCTTGTTACCAGCATGGATCTCTATATGCTGGAGAAGGTGTTTATGGGAAAAAAAGTGGACATTGGATATATAATCCTGAGCTACATGCAAGAGGTGCTCAATAAGTCGGCGAAGTCCCTGCCGTACAACTGGCTAATCCAGAGGATTGTTGAGCAGTTTGGGGTCCCCATCCCGGAGAACGAGCCAAGAATTGAAGAGTCGGTCAATGACATGTACAACAATTCATTATTGGACCGAATGGGTCTCACCCAAATAGAAGGTGAATGGTTCCACAAGGGGAAGAAGGTAGCAGCACATCCATTGCCGCCTGGGCCTTCGCATTCAGTCCCTTCGCATGCACTGCCGCCTCCTCCTCAGTCATCTCACTTTAGTTCGATACCTGCTGAGATGCTCAACTGGATGAGCAAGATGGAGGAGCTCCATAATATGTCCATGACCCAAATGCAATTGATAGCCGACCAGGTACAAATGCAACAAGGCCAAATACAAGAAGCGGCCAAGCTCACAGAAGAGAGGTGGGCTATCGCAGAAGAGAGGTGGGGTATAGAACAACAGTGGCATGTGCAAGCAGCGGAGTGGCATCGTGAGATGGTGGCAGCACTTAAGCAAGGGGAGAGGCGATCAACCCATTCAAGAAGTGCGTCATCCTCCTCGGACGCACCAGATGCGACATTTCGATTGTAAGTTAATTTTGTTGAACGTGAATTCCAATTTTTACTTTATTTGTCTTTCATGTACTGACGTGTTGTTAATTTGCAGCGAACCTATCGGAAGCCGCTTACAAACTCCTCCAGCCGTGCCTCTCAGGCCGCCGCCCCTTAAAATTTTGCACCTGGTACGTCTTTCATTTCGGTATATATGTGTATTCATTCATGGTTACGCTGACCGTTTGTTGTAGGCTCATGATTTGATGAGTAAGTTCCAAGACTATGTCCGGGCAAATACTCGAAAGAACATGGAGACATGCGCAATTCTTACAGGAAAGCTGACCGACAATACGTACCTCGTCTATGAACTCATCTTCCCAGATCAGAAAGGAACGCCAGATATGGTGAGAGGCCTTTTTTGGGTGTTAGTGTATACGATTTTATCTTAATACTCATCCAAACTTATATGCAGTGCTATACGACGGCAGAAGCAGACACAGAAGTTTTCAATTATCAATAGCGACACGATCTACTCACACTTGGATGGATTCACGTAAAGTAATCATGTCGTTTTTCCAGGTTGGAGTTAATGTTTACTGAGATCATATAATGTGTTGTTTAAATTGCAGTCACACCCGAAACATGAGTGTTTTATGTCGTCCGTTGATCTGCACATGCAATTCGCTTACCAAACATTGTTGTCGGAATCAATCTCCATTATCACAGCTCCAACTGACAAACAGCAGTATGTAGTTTTCCTAGTGTAAATTCTTAATTTTGCTTTCCACGTAATTGCTCGACACTTGTTCCCTTTGCATTACAGGCCGTTCGGCGTCTTTCGGTGTACCCTTGAGGGGATGAGGGTGATATCAGAGTGCCATATTAAGGAACAATTCCACCTGCACGAACCTCCAACCTTTCAGTATGAGGGTCCGTTGTTCGCCCGAGCTGAGAAAGTAGCCTTTGACGTGAACTTGTCGTTTCTGATCACGGATTTGCGTCGGCAACAGCCCAGGAAGAAGAAGAATGCGTAGTTTAGTTGATTTTGTGTACTTGTACTTTAAAATGTATGTCAAGTTGTCAATGATATGTTGGGAGGTTAGGTGTAGTTTACATTTAGTGGATGAATGAGATGGTCGGATGATACTGGAATTGTTTGGGCTGTTTGTGCAGGATGTACGAGAATAACTATGTGGAGTCAAGAAACAAGGGACATTTTGTTCAAATTTTTGAAAAATTGGCAAGTCTATCAAACTCATTTTATTTTCAACAAAATAATTACATCAATGGCCTTTGACTGTCATGTACATTTGTTGCAAGCAAAAAGGGTTATATCACGGCAGGTTAAGGTCCACATCTGTATACGTAGGTGTGGGAGAACCTTCAGCATCAAACTCCTGCAAACCACATTACAAAGGAAATGAGCGTAGTTCAAATATCAATTAAAAGCATAATGCGATAATGCGCTGACCTGCGTCTCATGAACTCTATCGGGAGCTGTCTCGGGGACTCTGGAACCCATAAATGTGTCATCCGACCTTCCTCTGCCGCCTCTTCCTCTGGCTCTAGCCGCCCCTCTGTTGCCTCTGCCAGCCCCTGCACTGGATTCCCCTCCCCCTTCGCACGTGCAGGCATTGTGGCCCACACCCCCGCACTGGCCACAATGCACGTTTAAATGTCTTCTGGTAAGCACTGTCCGACTTGGAGCCTCATCCACATCCCGTATTCTACGTACGCGGGGCCTGCCTGGAAGCCTTTTATACGGCGGTGGGATAATTGGATCCAGATTCGTCACAGGATGCCACTCGATTGGGCCATTGAGGGGTTGGAGAAAGTGGGAGTACATCACCATGTATGTTTCCCGGTGATAGCACCAATGCACAAACTCCTCGGGAGATCTCCTCATGAAGTGAATGCACGGAATTGCATGGACACACGGCATGCCGGTCAACTCCCACTGGTTACAAGTACAAGTACACCTGTCCAAATCGACAGAGTACATGTCGGTATTGTTGCTGACCTCAAACTTGGCCGCTCCTGCAAATTGGGGACTCCAATTTCGACTGGCAAGTTGGACTTTGGCGAGCCGTTTGCTAATCATTGGACACAACAGATCGGTCGAGTGAGCCATTTTTTCATGTTTTTTCACGATCCTACCCATGATGCCCTTTCAAATGATCTCGAACATACTTAGAATTGGTTTGTCCCGGGCTGGTAGGATGCAGGCATTGAAGGACTCGCTGAGGTTGTTGAGGCTTATGTCGCACTTTGGGATGGAAGAGAAAGCATGTTTGGCCCAGCAGGTCACCTCTATTCCACGTAGATATTCATGGGCCGCCGGGTCAAGGAAAAATAACTTGGCCATCTCTTTCTCAAATTGCCCCACTGTTGTGGCTCTTAATGCAGCCCACATTGCATCCTTCAACAACTTGTCTTTAAATTGTTTTTGAAAATTGGCATACAGGTGTCGGATGCAAAACTGTTGGTCTGCTTGCCATGCCACCTCTCTCACAGCTGGCACTAGTCCCTGCAAACTTTCATAATATGAGACAGACATTGGAAAAAACATGCATAACAGAAACACATAATTCAAAAGCAATGCACAACACCTTTTGTCGATCAGAAATAATTGTCCATCCATTGCCAGATGGGGTGTTTAGATCGTCTAGTAACAATTCTATAAACCACCTCCATGAATCCCTATTTTCTGCTTCTACGACTGCTACAGCAATCGGATACATACCATCGTTCCCGTCGATGGTGACAGCAGTCAGCAGTTGGCCTAGAGTCGCCCCCTTTAAGTGGCAGCCATCTAAACAAATAATAGGTCTACCACAGTTCAACACTGTCCTCTTGCATGCATCCATGCACATGTACATCCTTTTAAATACACTCATATCAAGGTCAACACGCAGTGAACTTCCGGGATTCGACCTTCGAATCTCCTCAACATAGGACCAAATGAGCTTGTATTGCTCATTGCCATCACCTTCGTTAATTTTCTTTGCCGCATTTCTTGCCCTTCTAGCAAGGCTGGGTGTGATGTTGACGTTGACGTCCTTCCTGACAGTCTCAATTATGGAAGATACGTCCCAATCGGCCTGACTTTTAAATCTGTCTAAGTAATGCGTTGCCACGCATTTGGCAGTGGCATGGCGGCTTTCCATCTTTCGGGAGCAAGTGTGAACGTCGTTGTAGGACTTTATTTGAAACGTCATTTCACGTCCTATTTGTGACGCGTGCATCCTCCATGTGCATCCTTCCTGGCAGACAGCCCTCAACCGACGAGCATCACTATGGGTGAATTTTATGCCGTACCCATTATTCAATGCATAATCAACAATTTCTTCTCTAATTTTCGTCAATGAACTGTATTTTTTGCCAAGGCCCATACCAACGTAGCTGCATTGTGCTTGGCGTATAGACCTACTCTGTGCCATGTTAATGTCTTCATCACTAGTGGATTGGCACACTGATCGGAGGTCCTCATTGTCCTCTTCATTTAGACTTGTAGATACAGAATGCAACACAATTGCAACTTCATTTTCAATTCCACGTACCTCGTTTTCATTCGCCAATAATATCTCTGAAGGGCCCACTACAGCTTCACGGCTAATATCAGCTTCTTCGACACTCCAAGCACTCCAATACGCCATTTTCTTGAAAACAAATGCTTCAACTTTGCCAAAATACTTTTCTCTTCTCCCTTCAGTTCTCACAAATCGCTAGGTTTAGGGTATGTTTCAGATTCGGGAAGGTGGAGTCGAGACTGAGAGCCCTAATTTTTATTTTCCCTTTATAAAAGGGAAAATGATTGGGGTGGGCCAAATTGCCTGGACGCCGCTGGGGTGCGGCGTCCAGGCAAGGGACGCCGCTTGTTTGCGGCGTCCAGACTTTTTCTTTTCCTGGGTTAACTTGAGTGTGATGTTGGATTTGTCAATTTCTCATACGTTAGTGGTTAACTTGTTAGCAAATATACCACAGTGGTTGACTTGTCATTGACCGAAAACCACGATGGTTGATTTGTCATTTTCCCTAAAAACAAATATTTATTTCGATTTCCAAAAATAAAATTCTATTCAAAATCAAATATGAATAATGAGGAAAATTAAAGAAACTAGGCGTATTATGATCTATTTTTAAAGTTAGCGCATTAGGAAATACTAAGAAATGATTTTCTATATAATAGAATCTTCAAACTTATATTGTGAGCAAATAGACCATAAAATTAGAAAAATATTTAATTAAAACAAATTAGGTGCACAACTCATCGTGTCGGGCACACTGTATAATTTTGTTTCATTATATTTATCGGACGTCGGCATTTCTACTTTGTCAGAACAAAATTTCATCGTAGTAAAATTATATTTATTGCATTATTTTTGTCTTATTAAATAGAAAACACAAAATGAATATAAGTTACATACAAACAAGCAAAGGACATGCGCATGCTCGTAATTGAGCCTAAACTTGAACGAACATTGGGGCCAAAATGGTCAAAAGTTCTTAAAAACCTCAATGATATATTTTATTTATCGAAATTGGCCAATGAAAATTTGACACGTCATTGTAACATGAACGTGTGTTGCGACAGATGAGCAAGCAATTTTTTATTTTCTAGTCTCTCTTTAAAACCCAGAGCATAATCAACGAGTGAATGCGAAGGGGACAAACGGGCAAGTTGGATTGCCAACTGTGCCAAGCTCAACTCGTCATGAAATGGACGAAACCGACTGTAAATGAACAGATTCGTTTGCCCCGACCCGATGATGAGCGTGATCACGAGAAGGAATATCATTAGTTTTGTATGTAGAAGAAGAATATACCGAATCGTCATGCACCCGAGACAATGTGTTTCTAGAATAATCTTGAACAACCCTTTAGCCATGGCTTATGCAAACTATGTATGAAAAACACGGCCCAAGAGAACCAAAATGAACCGGAGTCGGTTGGTTTTTTTATCCAGGGCTATTTTAGTAAATTCGCTTCAGATCCATTAATGCCTTCTCGTGTCACTTTTCCGAAGCGCAGCTCTTTTTCACCACCGGCAGTCGATGGCTCAGCCAATTGATTTTCCCATAAACCCTATGGTTCCAACCATCGGACTTGTAACCGTGCCAGTTCAGATGTCTCTGTCCGGACAGTCTACCACAGGTAAGCGCAGACGAGAGGAGGAACCGATGACTGGAGAGGCTGCTGCATCGGAGTCGAAGAGGCAGGCCAAGAGCCAGGACGTACTTTTCAGGATCGTGGTTCCGTCTAGGCAGATCGGGAAGGTTATCGGTAAAGAAGGCTGCCGAATTCAGAAGATTCGTGAGGAGACTAAGGCTACTGTTAAAATAGCCGACGCGATCGCTGTGAGTGTATTGCTTGCTTTGATTGCGCTTCTTATGAATTTTTATCATCCTTCGAGAGAAGGATAATGGTGATTGAAGCTTTATGAGCTTAATATTTGGCTAATACTGTGGGAAATGAAGTCTTCGATTTTTAATGTTCTCGCAGCGGCATGAAGAGCGAGTGATCATTATAAGTTCTAAGGACGACGAGAGTGTGGTTTCTGATGCAGAGAAAGCGCTACAGAAAATTGCGACTTTGATTTTGAAGGTAACTTTGTTTTTCTTAGTAGTGTTGTTTTACTGTTAATGCATGGTATCGGTGAAATTACTGTCCGGTCATTATGTTACATGTGACATGTGAGATTATATGATTTGATTCATCAACAAATTTGATTTGTAAGATAACTATTTATTGAAATATTTCAATCGCATAGAGAATGAGAGTATTATCTTTTCCGTAGCAATTTGCTGTATTTCCTTCAATGAAAATTTTCAGTTTTAGATATTTAGTATTGTAAGTATGAGCTTTCTTGTTGTGTGAATTCCGAATATTGTTTCACTATATAGTCATATATATAGGAAGATGATAGTAACGTCGAGGCAGTAAAAGTTGGAGCTGTGCATGTAGCTGCCAACTCAATAAGACTTTTAATTGCTGGATCTCAAGCGGGTAGTTTGATTGGGATGTCTGGTCAAAATATTGAGAAATTAAGGGATTCCTCTGGTGCAACAATTACAATTCTCGCGCCAAGTCAGTTGCCTTTTTGTGCATCTGCTCTTGAATCGGATCGAGTGGTGCAAGTACGTTTTTCTTTTCAATTCTAAAAGGAATAATGTTTATTGTACACGTGTTGAAATATAAGTATTTTGGGTTCTTTCATTTTTTTCTGCCTTTTTTATTATGATCCTTATATCTATTGATTTCACACCAATTCATGCTATGGAGGTCATTTGGTTCTAGTGCCACTGAATTGATTGTGCTGAATTTGGTATTAGTTAATGCAAGTGGTTGAAATATCTTTTTCCAAATATTATTATTTTAAGCTTTTTATTATGGGATGATGGCGAGTATCTTGGATTATATGCACGCTATGTTGCATCTGTGATGACAGTCATACAATCTGTGAATATATTTTTACTGAAAATTTTGTGAGTCTTTTTGATATGAAACGAATAACTTCCTGTCTGGTTTGCCAAGTTCAGGCTGCACCAAAAATTGCTACAAACATGTTGAACTAGTGAGTTTTTGTAATTAATGTTGGAAGATATATTTGGGAGAAACCTTTTTTCTTCCATATTAATCTGGAGAGAGCGCGTGTAAAGAGAACCAGATGGGTAGGCAATCCCATGCTGTCAAGTTATTTCCAATAATATTTGGTTTTAGTTATTGTACTTATTGTATTTAAAACTTTTTAAGATTTCTCTCAGGTTCGAGCAAGTGTATTTTCTTTATCTTATATATAAGTGATTGGTTATTGCTGCAACCTACATGCCTTCCTGGTTAATGATTATATAATTTACATTGCTGATAATTCAAGATATCTGGTGACGCTCCCTCTGTTTTGAAAGCTTTGGAGGATGTTAGCTATCAACTAAGGTCTGTACTAAACAATGATGGTTCATTTGGCAAATAAGTCAGTTTTTTGCTAATATTTTGATTCTCTAAAGCATGAAATTCCATTTTTTTAGGGAGAATCCCCCTCGCCAAGTGATATCTATCAGCCCAGCATACAATTATAATGCAAATCGACCATTTCAACCATACCCTGACCCAACTACTGGTAATTATACTTTTTTTTTTAATCAAGTAAACATATGCTACAAGTTTGACATTTACAGCTTTATCAAGTTTTGATATTGTCTTATAACGACATCATCTTTAGGACAACCAATCTTGCAGCTGATTATATAACTTTGGAGATGTTGATATCGGAGACGCTGGTTGGTGGATTAATTGGCAGAGGCGGCTCCAACATATCAAGGATCAGAAATGAGTCGGGGGCAATGATTAAGGTCCTTTAATATTTATGTTTTAGACTGCAGTCCTTATCACTTTCTCATTTATCTTTACTGGGGAATCTATGCTGCTGTTACTGTTTGCTTTTCCATACAAAATTGGCTATTTAGTGTTGAGCTTTTTTCTGGTATTGCCCAAACTTTCTTTCTTACTTTGAAGACCTATTGGCCCTTGTAAGGATACACTTTTTATTTTAATTCTTTGCAAGATCATTATAAATGATCAGCAACATAAACATTCTTATTTGTTAAATTTGAACAATAAGCATATTGAATGTTCATATGCATTCATGCAGTAAAAAAAAATGAAATTCACTGCTAATGAAGACCTTGCAATTTTAGCTTTTCTGCTTTTGTCTTTATGACAGGTTTGTGGTGGAAAAGGTGAACAAAAACATAGACAAATTCAATTTGGTGGTAGTGCTCAGCAGGTACATCAAACATTTTCTTGATAGTCGTTATTTATTTTGTAGTTCACTGAAAATACTATTTAAATATAATTTTGTGGCGAGAAGAATGTACGAAGAAACTAAAATTGCTGCAGCATTTTTCTAGGTGTATGATATGAGCTTAGTGTCTAACATTTTTCTACATGATGAAATTGTCCTACAAAATTAAGTTCACTCCAACAATGGGATATTATTGATAAAGTGCCAGCCAGAATAGAAGCTGAAACAGCTACTTTTTTAAAGACCTGCTCATTTGAAACTTTGGGGCCGGGTATTTTGATATTTGTTTTCTGAATCTCTGACAGGTTGCATTGGCCAAGCAAAGGGTTGACGAGTATATATACTCACAATTGGTACAACAAGCTGGTACCGACCAGTTCAAGTAAATTCTTTTCCCTACCAAACATTTCCACGTATCATTTCTTCTTTCTCGCGTTTAAAAATTTTATATGAGAACTCACTTTTCTGTTGGTCTTTAGTTTGATTAGTTGTCAATACTTGATGTTAGTGTATAATGAACATGCAAAAAGCCTGTTCTGGTGAAACTGTCATGTTATGTATGACAAAAATGAATTTTTCTCAATTCTGATCTTCCGAAGGATTGGTGGTTTAACTAAGTGATGTAGATATAATGGCTACCCGTGTTGGGCAGAGAGAGAGACAATGTTGGAAAAGTAATAACTTCCACCGAGACATGTGAATGCTATGAGATCTGATCGTATAATGAGGGAAACCATTTAAATATGTTAAGTGGTGAAATTTAAATGAAAATTCTGGAAGTTGCTAATAGAAAGATGATCAACCAACTAGTACTGTATGTCATTAGCACGAACCCGACTAGAAAAAAGGGGAAGACAACAAAAGAAAAGATGAGCCAGTGAAGTGCAAACTTCCTCGTATATATATTTTGTACTGATCAGATATTATACTTTATCTGCTACTCTAACACAACTCGATTTATCCAGTCTCCATGGATGACGGAGCTTCAACGTTCAGAACAATCAGATTCTTGGCAATTACTATCATTGGTCTTTTTCCGCCTTTCTTCGAGGAAACCGTGTAAAAATTGTTCCAGAGTTGGAAATGTTGGAGTACTCTTGATGTATTTACGAGAGAGATTCAGGTCAGTAAACTGGTATTTGGATGAAATTGTTACTGTACATTTAATCAGTTGGGTCAAAGGAACTGCTCGATTAGTTAGAACAATCTGCCATTAGAGGCTTACAAAGATGTTGCTTAGCTTGATTGTAGAATTTGAGCTCTTAAGGTTGATGCTCCAAAAACCCATATTTGCTGAATTGGAAAATCATTATAAATGTACATGTCTATGACAAAAATGAATAAAACTTGCGCTGACAAGTCAAAATGCACAAAAATTTCGATCAAACGCCACGAACAGAAGCAATTTTTTGGGTCTTAAGACCAAAAAGATTGTTGAATAATTGGGTGGCCATGGGGGGAAGATCCATAGGCTGGGGGGCCATGAAGTTCACTATCTTTTCATGCACATTATACCTATATAATCAATCATATGAGAGAAGTATCAAACGAAATACACAACGTGAGTTTTATCAATGGGAATTTAAAAAATAAACAAAAATGGTTTTTGGCCGACTTTTAAAAAACAAATGCAATTTTCAAAACATGTTTTCGACTTTCAAAAACAAAAAACGAGTTTTTCGTTGTCGTTGCCGGACAAGATCATTGTTTCCTTGGGAGCAATTTAAAAAAAGATGATGCGGGAAATGATCGAACTGACCTTATCTTGCGACTCTTCGAGGCTCGTCGATCAACAAGCTTTCTCTTCTTGGTTCGTGCTTTTTTAAGAGCATAAAAAGCAGCCTCTGTTAACAATCAAATGATTAATGGAAATCACTACATCACTTGAAGTAGACTAGATGTACAAAATAATGACGCCAGATTTGTGCAAAAAATTAGGCAGGCGAACTGATTCGGGAAGAAACGTATAATATGGAAGATCTTAACCTGATGAATTAGGGTCAAGTGCCTGAAAAAATTCCTTCAATAATTGCTGATAAAATTCAGAGTCATCCAAGAGTTCAGGGTCACCATCTCCTTGTGCTTCCTATATACAGCAACAGAGCAATAGAGCAATAGATCAAGAAAAAACAGAACATCAAGGAACAATGTTTTGTTTAAATTTCAAAAGATTTTCACGTTCTGGGTCCTAATATTTTAAAATTTCAAAGGTGTGCTTCCCAAATACAGAAAAAAAATAAAAATACCAAAAAAAATATGATAATGCTTCGATA
This sequence comes from Begonia loranthoides, assembly GCA_022433065.1. Lineage (NCBI taxonomy): Eukaryota > Viridiplantae > Streptophyta > Magnoliopsida > Cucurbitales > Begoniaceae > Begonia > Begonia loranthoides. Next base: position 711,971 of record CM039474.1, read on the forward strand.
CAGCATACAAAAAGACCAGGAAGGAACGTTGTGATGTTTTATACTGCAAAAGATTTTCACACTCTGGGCAATTCTTCTTCTAAGTAATAACTAAATCATTGTAAATAGAATTTATCATTACCTCCACAGAACCATCTTTTTCAGAAACCTGCAACTCATAGAATAGATAAACTTTATATCATTAGTCTGACAATGTAAAAGTAGTGTACGGATGTATGCTTTTTTGAGACAAGGTGTGAGGTTATAGAAGCTCAAAGAGAAGATTCATCATCTTACTTCACCAAAAATATTGACTGTTGGTCTCCTAAGCTGCATCTGCTTCATCATTCTACTCGGATCTCTCATATAAATTGCAACTTGTTCACTAATGCTCTGATAAAAAAGGAGATCGGAGTGAACTTTTGAGATACCGCCTATTAAAAGAATTCTCGTCTATTTCTAAAAACTGACCTGATTAAAAGCCTGCAGTTTTCCTCTAATCGCTGTGGCGCCAGTAGTCACTTGTGTCTTCCTATGCCATTTATCAATTGCTTTCGCTATGAAAGGAGCCATGCTACAAGGTAAAGGCATGGAAGGATCAGTTTACTCAAGTCCCCAAAATCAATATATTGTTTAATAAATAATTAACACCTTGTCTGCATTTGAGTAACTCGAGACCAATCTTCATCATCTTCGCTGTTTGACATCTTAGATTGGGGATCCCGGGACGAGCCAGAGGAATGACCTTAAAAATAGAAAGATGACAACAAAAAAAGTAAAAATTTGGGGCACACATTTTGTAATTAAATGAACCAGAAGAAATTCACATTCAATGAAAATTATAAATCATTTTACAGCCCAAAACAAGTGACGTCCAACCAAACTATCATATAAACTTATAAACTTTTCCCAAAATACAAACTTACTGAAACCAATTCTCTACTTGCTTTCAAAAAGACAAGCGAAAAGGAAAGAGATTGCACAGTAAATACATTTGCAATTCATACTCTTCAGGGGGAAAAAGAAATATGTTTATGGAAAAGATATAAAACAAAGGGCTTTCAATATTTTCAAGAACAAAAAAGGAACTTGCTAAAGATAGACCCAAATAGTACGCTTCTATATTTCTCTACCTCCTGGTCTAAAAAGATTCTCTATCATCCTATTTTAAGAACGACAGTCCTTAGTAGAAATTCAGAGGTACATACCCAACAGTGGCTTTTAATACTAGAGGAAATGGTAACGAAGCAACAAGTGAGGAATTGATGAAATAATAACCATTTCACCTTTCTACTGCATTCCACATAAAATTTATTTTCAATATAACTAGGTAAAAAGTAAGAATGTCACCGGAGGAATATAGTGCACAATGTCAACAACATATCAAAAGATTCAGCATTTAAAGCATAGTTAAAACAAGAAAATTTGTGATTGGGCCCCGTCGAGTTGGTGTTCTAGTTAAAAAAAAAAAATTGATCAGTTTGAGTCTAGATAAGGAAGTATCAAGTTGTACAGCACTATAATACAATTTGAATTCCAACAAATTATTTTATTATTCATGCCAACTAAATAGACTGGACATGAGTGTATCTTACCTTCTATTGCCTGAGTAATAGAGTTGTTATTTCCAACTAAAGCCTGCCAGCAAACAAATTAACTTAAACAGAGGAAGTTGCCCAAGATAGAACATAACTGTCTGGAGAGACATGGAGTAAATGCACGAGACAAGGCATGTCTTCTCGCATTTCTTCATACCTCTTGTAGCTCCAATAAAGAAGTTAAAGTCTCCTTTGATGAGGTCATCAAATCAGAATATGCCACACCAACCCCTTCATCAGATTCACAAAACGAAGACCTAATTGCCTCCTGCAGAGGGTAGATGACCATTTAGCAGTTTAACCACAATGATTAGTGAGCTTGGGATGATCAGAGTTAACTACCAAAGGAGACCTTAGGTAATCTATTTGAACTTGAGAATGCCTTTTGAAGCAAGAATCTGAACTCAAGGCTTTTGTCCCACAAAACCTTCAAGGAGAAAAAAATTGATCAACAGTAGCTAATTACCCTAAATCAATATTTGATAGAGGTAAATTCGTTCTTACATTTTTTTTTTGTAATTAGTCAATTAGAAGCTGAAATCAGAAAAAACTTATGATTTCAACTTGGGAAATAAATAGAAAATAATAACAAAATCAAAGAAAAAATAATTGCTGCAAATTTCAATCGGTCAATTATAGTTTTCTAGGAGTGATTCATACTGTTCTTAGCTAAAGGTTCAGTTAGTTAGAGTCATCAATTCAAGAAAGATTTACAATCTCGGATGTGATTAATTCTAAACAATGGAACTAAAACATAATTACTTCTAGCCGACAATAACTTTCATCCCCTCAAAAAATTAGACCCAAATTTATTCTCCAAGCTGGTATTAATCTGGAGGGTTATAATCTGTCAAGTCCCCCATGTTCAAAGTCGTTTATTTCTAAAATTTCTTATATAAGGCCGCTTGATTTTCATATAGATATCAATCTAAGAAAAAATATAATTGCGATCATTCGGCTATAATTTAGTCTAAACAATGTAATTAAAACAGAATTACTTCAAGCTTACATCACGTAGAAAAAAAATGTTGTCCTGATTGTTGAAAGTTTTAAGCCTATTTCATGTAACTATATGAACGATAACTTGTTACAGAAATTAAAAAATCTAACCTTTTGGTTCTTCACTGCTTGACCTTTCAGAAGATCTTCATCTTTGTGGTGCTTCAAGTTCTTTAAAATATCTCTGAACCATAACAGAAAAGTTACCAGTAGAACACCTTAATTACTTCAAGCTAAGACTTATCACTCATGAAGTAATATATAATGGGACTATGATAGTTCATTCTACAATCAATGTCCATTGATATGTTAAACTGTAATCTTACACTTCCTCTTGACGAAGAAGCATGTAATCTTTCTCCAGTTCTTCCATTTCAGCATCTCTACTGACAGTTGCCCTCCCCCCAACTTCATCTTCTTCTTTACCTTCACTATCCTCTCCCACTTCCTCATCATCATCTTCTTCTTCGTCACCTTCTTCCTCCTCTTCATCACGGGCATGTTCTTCGTCATCTTCTTCCTCCTCTTCATCATCATCACCAAAATCATCAAAGGGTTCCTCTTCTGCCACCTACATCATATCGCCATGATTAAGAAAATCTCCTAAAAATAAAACGCAACCACTTCTAGAGAAAAAAAAACAGCAACCATATCGTAGACCATATCTGCTTCTTCTTCAGAATCACTATCTCCAACTTGTGCAGCTTTCGATCTCTTCGATGCCGAACCCATTAACAGAGCTAAAAAAAACTATAGACAGTCAATAATTTAGATAATGAAGTACTCAAACTTTTACCCTATCCACAGAAAACCATTTAAACAAAAGAAAAAAAAAAAAAAAAAAAACCAGAAGTCCATACTCAAGACACAATTTCATCACTGCAGTACACTCGTTCCTTAACAAAAGAAACCCAATCTCACCATACAACCCCAGTCAACAAAAGAAATACACAAATCACCGCAACTTTACGCCTTTTTCCAATCCCTCAACCTCAATATTGTACCCCACTACTCATGCCATGCCAAAATAAAACAGAAATTTCCAAACCGGTGACACATAAAGAAGAAATTGCGTAGGTCGAATAAGAAGGGAAAATTATAAAAAGTGAAAAAAACCTGACAATCACCAAAAAAAATGGCGACTCTTCCGCAATTCTCAACCTTCCACAGACTTCCTTCGAGCCCAAATCTGAACTCAATTCTCCCAAAAGGTGGCTGATTTTCTTCCAGTCTTCAGGCTCATTAGACTGTGCCCTAATCACACAAACTGGGCCTCATCATTCCCAATTTCGGCCCAACGTAGTACATGCATGCTATCCCATCTACTTTAATTAATTTCACAATTTTAATTACATAAAAATAAATAATAAATTTTTAGATGAAATAATATAATAATAATCCTCGTAATTAAAATTTTATTTTTATTTGACCCTCGTAATTTCAATTTTTTCACGCAATTCATTATAGTTTTAATTCCTTTTTAAATTATCCACAAATCAATTTTCACAAATATTGAAAATCGAACGATAATCAGAAAAAGAAAATACGACGTAAGACACCAAATTTACGTGGAAAAACCCTTTCGGAAAAAATCATAAGCAGAGAAGAAATTTACCATGAATTTATAGAGAAAACAAAACTCTAAATGAGATCAACAATACGGGTTCATCGGTCTGACCCAATAAAATTTGGGTTACACTGAACTCAAACAACTAATCAATTTAATAACATATTATCTTATTTGTGTTCACGTGCCAATAAATATCTCACTTTATTAAAAATTTATTGGTGAAGTTAATTCTTATTAATCGTCAACCTGAGCATTTTAAATTGTGAGTTGGGTAACAGATAATTAACAAAATATGACATTTTTTTTTAGTGTGAATATATTGGCATGTATATGGTCGGGCATCACTTCTCTTTCTCTAATGATTTTTCGTAGGGGTGTGCAAACAGAACCGAAACCGAAGAACCGAATCGTATTAATATTTTAAAGATAAATAAATGAGGAAGATAATGTGTCTTAGAATCTTTTCAAATAAATTGGTCAATTGACCAAATCTTTCGAAGTTATTTTCTGTTATATTTTGATTTCAAATATGGCTTGATTTAAACCAAATATTTTGCTGTTTTTGAATTTGTAACTTCTCTATTAAAGATAGTAAAATAATCAATAAAATATTATGCTTTCAATTCAAAAAAGATAAACACAAAAACCCACAAATTCAAAATCTCTTGAAAATGGAAGCTGAGACAACATTTTCCCTTACTGCTCCACCAATTTTCGATGGTAAAAACTATCAAGGGTGGGCTATTAGAATGACAGTTCATCTTCAAGCGTTGGATCTCTTGGAAGTTTTAGAAGACAACTATGATGTCCCGTAGTTGCCTACAAATCCTACAGTGACACAGATGAAGACTCATGAGGAGAGGAAGACAAAGAAATCCAAAGCTAAAGTTTGTCTATTCTCTACTTTTTCGAGTTCAATATTCACCAGAATTATGAATCTGAAATCAGTAAATGATATTTGGGACTACCTCAGAAAAGAATATCAAGGCAACGAAAGAACTAAAACCATGAATGTGCTCAATCTTATCAGAGAATTTGAAATACTAAAAATGAAGGAGACAGAAACCATCAAAGAGTAAAAATGAAGCAAACTGAGCCAACATAGATTCATGTGGATAACCAAGCTGCAATTGCAATTTCAAATGATCCTTTTTTTCATGGGAAGACAAAGCACTTCAAGATCAAGTTGTATCACTTGAGAAAAGAACAAAAGGTTGGAGAAATCAAGTTATTATACTGCAAGACAGAAGATCAGATAGCAGATGCATTCACCAAGGCTCTTCCAAAAGCGAGATTTGAAGTCTTAAGAAACAAATTAGGTCTCTGCAATTACAAATTGAAAAAGTACCTTAGAATCTTTTTATATTTTACTTTCAAATATGGTTTGATTTAAGCCAAATATCTAACTGTTTTTGAATTTATAACTTCTCCATTTAAAAAACAACGCAATCAATAAAAGATCGTGCTTTCAATTAAAAAAAATCAACAATTGCTTTAGTCATTCTATGTGGAAAAGTTTGTCTTTTCCTCTCCAATGAGAGTATAAATACCCTCTTCAAATACAAAAGCATAAATTGTAGATGTTAAATACAGGAAGCCCTTTTATTTTCAAGAGATTTCGAGCTGAAACAACACAGAGAAGATGATCAGTTGGCAGGATGTGTATAAAGTGGTGGAACCAATGGCTCCTCTTTACGTCGCCCTCATATTAGGGTTTGGCTCCTTAAAATGGTGGAAGATCTTCACGAAAGATCAGTGCGAGGCTATAAACCGACTGGTCTGTTATTTTACTCTCCCTCTCTTCACTTTTCAGTTCACAGCTGGTGTAAACCCCTTCAAAATGAACTATTTATTCCTTGGAGCAGACGTCATCTCCAAGCTCATTTTTCTTATTTTCATTGCCACTTGGGCTAAATTCTGTGGTAAAAATAACGGGTCTTGGTCTGTAACAAGTTTCTCCTTGTGTGCTTTCAATAATTCTCTTGTTGTTGGAGTTCCTCTAATGGAAGCCATATATGGCCAACTAGGGGTTGATCTTGTTGTTCAATCCTCAGTCATTCAATCTACTATTTGGATCTCTCTCCTTCTCTTCGTCTTTGAATTTCGGCAAGCCAGGATTGCCACTGTTGGGTCAAAGGATAGAGGAAATGATTTGCAGTGGGTTTGCGTGGTGATGTTTTGAGTGTCTCTATGATTCAGGTACTAATAACACGTGATTAAATTTTGATAGAAAAGCATGATTAATTATTTAAAATAATTAAAAATATAAACTTTGCCCATTTTCCCATGTTAGTTAATTAATTAATTAAGTTAATTACTTTAGAAAGGTATTGTTTAATGATCATAAGTTATGTGTATTGCACAGGCTGCTTTGCCACAGGCTGTCATATCTTTCATCTTCGCCAAAGAATATGGGTTGCATGCAGGGGTGCTTAGCACCGCGTAAGTTGCATATCTAATTAAATATTAATTAATTTTGAAGTTATATAATTAATGGGATGCTAATGATGATTAGCAATTTAATTAACCAAACCTTGTGTTTTTGCAGGGTGATCTTCGGCACATTGGTTTCTCTTCCTGTGTTCATTGCTTACTACGTCATTTTGGAGAAGTTAAATTAAGCCTTCACAAATTTTGATAACAATTCGTATGATCAAATAAATAAAAAAAAAATTGATTTCTTGAACTGAAGAAGCAATATTTTGAAACGTGTCATCGACAATATTTGTAAATTCGAAGTTCGAATTCATACCGGCATGGGTTTTTGTTGCAAGAAGCAATATTTCCCGTATCGAGTTATAATCGAAAATAGACGAGAAAACCAGACTGCGAGATCAATAAACCATCAATGATCGTACCTAACTTCATGTTGAGTTATGATTTGTTAAGAAAATGTATTAATGATTAATTAATTCTCAACTTACAAAAAAACCTGAACATAAAATCAATAAAACCATCAATTATCATATCTAAAAGTTGATGAACCAAAGTTCTTACGTGTGTATTTGTTTAAATGAGATCACTTTTAATGATGCACACATTTGAACTTGAAATTTCGTGCTCTAATATTTATGATAAATTATCAATGTTCTTAAAAGTTTAAGTTATTGAATTGATGTTTGTTTAATCATGCATTCTTCTGAATAAAAGGTCGGTCGAATGATCTCCTCAACCAAATTTGGATTTGAGTTAATAATAGTCTGATAAACTACGTTATTTGAAATCGCAACACATGAAAAAATGGTCTCGTAATGACTATTTTTTCTTATAATAATTGTTGTAAGTATTGTTAACTCAACGAACGAGTCTTATTAACTCGTTTATGGGATAATTTCTTTCAAAGCGAGATGATAAAGAATAATAAACTAGTAGACCTATTTATGTTTACAATGTCCGTGTAAATATCTCAAACATCGTATGTTTGTATAGAAATATATATTCCAAATATCATATTAGAAAAAATAAATTCTTTGTAGAACTTCATCGACTTTAAATAATTTAAATAATTTCTCTAAGAACTTTGCTTGTGAACAAGGTAATCATCATAATCTCTTATGCATTTCTTGTGAATAGTGTATTGTTATGTGCTTACCTTTTGCTTGAGACATGTAATTGGGATTCTTAGTATAAATAGAACACATGTTTGTGTTTTGTTTGAGGAGAAGAACAATGGAGGTTGTTCAAGTGATTCATAAAATTCTTCTAGTTTTGTTTACTTTTGCTTTCTTTTGGAAATTAATCCGACACATGTGGAGCTTTCTTGTCTTGAATTCCGAGAAACAGCCGGTTAGGGTTCTCGTCACAGGAGCCGCAGGCATGTTCGATTCATGCTCTTTTTTTTCTTCTAATTATTAGTTGTGATTATTTAGTAGTACATCTGAGTTACGATTATTGAGAATTCAATAAATTCAATTGAATCGAATTATTTTGAAGGACAAATTGGCTATGCTATTGCTCCGATGATTGCAAGAGGTGTGATGTTAGGCCCCAATCAACCCGTAATTCTACACTTGCTCGATTTAGAACAAGCACACGATGTCCTAAAAGCACTTCAAATGGAGTTAATCGATGCATGTTTTCCTCTTCTACATGGTAAAACGGGAAAAGTACATGTAATTATATTTAAGTTAATGGATTTTTAAATAAACGATCATTAATCAAACTATCCCGTAAGATCTTGATCTCTATCATCAAATCATCTCGGATTGATCACAACCATCTTTACCCGTCATATTCTTATAGAATTCTTGTGTTTCTTGAGCAGATGTTATTGTGTCGGTTGATGTTGTAGAGGCGTGTAACGATGTGGATATTGCTATTTTGATTGCCGGGTTTCGACGTCGAGAAGGCATGGAAAGAAAAGACGTCATGTCGAAAAACATCTCTATCATAAAAGCACAAGCTTCCGCCTTGGCAAACCATGCTTCTTCTAATTGCAAGGTTAAAATCGTCTTTTACTAGTGGTGTTTTTGATAAAAATTGCTCTCGTAACTAATTCATTTAGATAATGTTACGTTTATAATGCTTAGCTCTTATTAACTAATTAATCGAGCTAATGTTATATTCGCGTTATCGTATTGTTTAGGTATTGGTGGTGGCCAATCCAGCAAATACAAATGCAATGATTTTGAAAGAATTTGGAGGCTCAATTCCGACCAAAAACATTTCCTGTCTAAGCCGACTTGACCATAATAGAGCCGTTGCCCAACTCGCTCAAAAGCTTAATGTCACAGTTACCGACATTAAGAACGTCATTATTTGGGGAAATCATTCTAATACTCAGTATCCTGATGTCAATCACATAGTCGTCTCGACTCCCTCCGGACCTAAATCTCCCAAGCAGCTTGTCGATAATACTTGGTAAATTTGATGGTTTAACTTATATTTTTCGATCGAATTTTCAGAGTTGTAATTTCAATTTTGAAGGTTAAATGTTGATTTCATCGAATTTGTGAGGCATCGAGGCGACGCCATATTAAACGCTCGAAAGTTGTCGAGTGCAATGTCGGCTGCATGTGCTGCTTGTGATCACATACGTGATTGGGTTCTAGGAACTCCTAAGGTTAGAAGATTTAGAAAAATAAAAACTATTTATTTCCATAATTAATTATTTAATTATAATAAATTAAATACAGGGAAGTTGGGTTTCCATGGGAGTGTGTTCTGATGGATCTTATGGAATTGGGCCTGGCCTCTTTTACTCCTTCCCTGTTACATGTGAAAAGGGGGAATGGTCCATTGTAAAAGGTCAATCTTCTCTACAGTCTCATTTCTACAGCTACGTTCTTAAGAAAATCTTCATGTTAGCATGCTTAAATTCTGCATTTTTGTTATTGATTTGAAGAGAAAGAAGTCTTGAAATGTCCGGTTTGAAGTTTGATCGTGAGAAGCATCTTAAAAACTATCTTATTTGGGAAGAAATCAAATTTGTTTTTGGAAAAATCTACTTGATCCATTCGTTCTTTTTTCTTCTGGTAAATGGTCAAAAAACTCCATTGGGGGTCAAATAATAATCGACATTTGTAAGAGAATGTGTCTAGACAGTCAAACTATAATATCCTCTAGTGTTTCCAGCACAATATTATTCGCTTTGGGCAGAAGTCCGCACAGTTTTGTTCTTAGGGTTAGCCCAAACGCGTTTGTACTAGGTAAGGAGAATAACTCTATTTATAAACCATGCATTTTCTACTGATATAGACTGGACCCACACTTGAATCTTTTCTGACCTTTATAGGACGGACTACCACACAAACTAAATTTAACCACTGCTTACCATACGACTAGTCTTGTTTTCGTTAGGGATAGGAAGTTTTTTTTTCTTAAATTTGAGGGTTTTGTTTACTTTTCGATTTTTTATACAAAAAAAAAAAAAAAAAACTCGACATGAATTTAAAGTTTTGATTTTAGTATCAAGAAAAGTCGTAACAGAATGTACAAATTCAATGATGCGTAGTAGTGTCGATTGTAGGGTTGAAGATTGATGAGTTTTCTAGAGAAAAGATGGATGTCACTGCGGCCGAGCTGATGGAAGAGAAATTGTTAGCCTTTTCGTGCCTTTAAAGATTATCAAAGTGTTTATGTGAACGTAATCGCGTTTATCAGTTTATGTAAAAACTATTTTATTTGATTGGCGTATAAGAATACGATGTAATTCATAAATTCGTTCCTTAAGCACCCGTAGTTTATATAATATAGTTAATGTTTATAGATTTGCAGTATTAAATTGCATTTAAATTAAATTGATAGGATAACGAAAAGTCATCAATGAAATTTTATATGCACTTTACGTCTATAATCCCATAAAAATCAAGTTGTTAAATTTAAATTCGAGTTCAATTATGTTAAATTTAGAAGCTAAAATAAGAAACTTACATTTTTTAAATAAAAAATAATAATTAAATTAGAAAAAATTGAGAGCAAGAATTAAAATGGGCTTTTTGCAACGGCCCAATTTAAACATGAAGTCTTCCGTCGAAGCTCCAACGTTAACCAGCGATCGTTAGTTTCAAAATGGAGACCTCCGGCTGGGGACATTCTTATGTGAGTATGTTTTTCCCGATCATTATCCTTTATGACTAAGACGAGTGCATTACCCACAAAAATGAAGTTGATGATTATAATTAGTGGAAATAATTAGATAATTACATTTCTAATTTTACTTTACTTTTAAACGTGACAGTTATTAACTAACATAATCAATACGTTATTTTAGCTGTTTAGAATTTATTTTAATCATTATATCAATTTAAGAATAACACATAAGCGTCAAGTCATGAGACAATTTTAGAGTATAAAATTAGAGAATAAACATAGGATTGTTGATCTTCACTTTCTTTTTTTTTTTTGTGGTGACCCGTATTTTTCAATGAAATTGATACAACTTACTATAATATATTAAATACTTATACAATTAAAACATGCTTTATCATTGGAATTAAATCGTTTAGATCAAATGCAGAATAAATTGAAATACCTCTTGCCATTGATGTTGAAATTATGTACAATTGATTTCCTTGCTGGTTTAGTCTTTTCTAAACCTTCTAACAATCTCTAATTCAATGGTATATTGTTTTGTATGAGATGTTCAGACTTAGATAACGTTTAACACTCAATTACTCTCTATTTATTAACTTCTTCTGTTAGAGATCGAATAATAACCAGAAAAACAAATACGACATGGGACACCAAATTTATGTAGAAAAACATTTTTGGGAAAAAACCATGGGTAGAGGAATAAATCTATTATGAAGATCGAAATAGAACCACGAGTTTTGGGATTTTAGCTTACATCAATTTATAAAGAAAACTAAACTCTAAATGAAATCTACAATGCGAGCTCATCGGCCCGACCCAATAAAATTCGGGTCACACCGAAATCTAACATCTTCTTAAAAAAAAGTTAAGTGATATGTATCATGGGCATTCGACAATTTCTTTGATGGGAATTGCTAATAAACTAAGACTAAAATTGAACAAATAACCTAAAGTATGACCGTGACTAAATTAGAAACTACCGACGTAATGATCATTCATCTCCACGAGCACAATGCTATAACTTGTAACCATCGAACTAAGAAATTAAAACGAACATCAAATAGTAATGTATACATAGACTCACAACCCTTAGAACTTTCTAAACAACAGAAACATTATCGAAGTGAACATTTTTCAATAAAATTTACACGTAAAACAATCTATCATGGGGGTTGATTGTTCAATTTATTACAAGAAACGTAGAAAATGCAAACGAAGAGAACAGTGCTTATTCTTATTATTCTACAGCTTGAATATTATAGAAATGATACTATGTTTTTATAGAGTTGAAACAGAGCAAGAATTACAGATAAAGAAATTTAACTAACTAATCGTAATCTCCACATCAACATATCAGTTTGCATGTAGACGACGACGTACTTGAGAACACTCTAATATACTTTAATGTTAGCTATGATGTTTAATACAATTAAGTTGAAGATTCTTTTTTAAGAAAAACAGGGTCGATAGTGACAGAGAAGGTAGTGGTTGTTATGGAAGGATGAGTTTGCTTTACGTCCAAACTCCAATCCTGTGATTCTCTCTACCCACGAAGATGTTTTCAGGCTGCTGTTGTCAAACATTGAGTCATTCATACTCCTAGAACATGAGTGAGAGAGAGAGAGAGAGAGAGAGAGAGAGAGAGAGAGAGAGAGAGAGGCAAAGGTGTTTGTTTGGAAAATAGACAGAAAATCTAAGGGTGGTTGATGTACTCTCCTTTCTGTGCAAAATTTTTATATTCTATTTTGGCTAATTAATAAAATAAACCCTGAACTATCTATGCAACTACCAATCAAATCTTCTATAAATTTTCTTAAAATTTTTCTACAGTAGATCTGTACATAAATTAATTGTAGTTAAAGACTTACTTTCCACAACAAAATATCAGTATTTACTATGAAAAAGATAATTTTTACAGTGAAAATAAAATACGTCTTCTATTGTAGAAATGATTTTTTTTTTTTAATATTCTATATAATATTAAATACTCTAATCCATTAAACCTAATTAAAATTATGTTAAATATTCTAACTATTTTATTGAGATTAAAATAATGATAATTATAATATATTATTGATGTAACAAATTATATTTAAGATAAACTTGTTGAATTAACGTGATTAATTAATTTTAATTAATCATTGTTCAGTCTTGACACTTTACAAATAAATCTTCCCGCCTAGCATTTTTTGACGTCGAAAATAACTAACCTCCCTTCGTCCCCCATGTTTCTCTTCTTCAGCTCTTCTCTTCCCCTCCTCTTCCTCTCCCTCCTTGCCTCGTCCCAATCCACTGTCGCTCGAACGTCGCCGGGATTTTCTGAATTCGCTTTGACTCGGAATGTGGAGAGGTTCCTCAGTGCCGGAAGAGGCAGCAGCGTAGCCGGCTTATCGAAATTCAAAAAATATTTCCACCGGTTCGGTTATCTACCGTTGGAGTTCGGAAAGAACTTTTCCGATCATTTCAATGGTCGGTTTGAGTTCGCAATTACTGTGTTCCAGATGAAACATGGACTGCCTGTTACTGGAAAGCTTGATATCGGGACACTCTCTCAAATCGGGACACTCTCTCAAATTGGAGAAAAGATTACGTTTATTTTCCTGGGAGACCTCTGTGGAATCGCCAGATTCCAATGAAGCTAACGTACGCTTTCTCGGTCGAGAATCGGATTGGATATTTGAGCTCGTCGGAAGTGGAAATCGCGTTCAAGCGAGCGTTTCAGAGATGGGAGGAGGTGATTCCGGTGAGCTTCGCCAAGAGCGACGACTACGGGTTCGCAGATATCAGAATAGGATTTTACAGTGGCGATCACGGCGATGGAGAGCCGTTCGACGGAGTTCTGGGAGTGTTGGCCCACTCGTTTTCGCCAGAGAGTGGGAGGCTCCACCTAGACGCAGAAGAAAGGTGGGCCGTTGATTTCGGAAAGGAGAGATCAAAAGTGGCCATTGATCTTGAGTCAGTGGTGGCCCACGAAATCGGACACCTGTTAGGGCTGGGCCACAGTTCGGTTAAAGAGGCTGTGATGTATCCTAGCTTGAGGCCTAGGGAAAGAAAGGTGGACCTGGATGTAGACGATATAATTGGAGTTCAGTCCCTTTATGGATCAAACCCTAATTTCACGTTCGCGTCTCTATTAGAGTCTGATACTTCTACAAATCGGGCCGTTGGTTCAATAATCAACTCAGTTTACAAGTGGGCCACCCTGGCCTTAACTATTTTTTGGGCTTTCCAGTACTTGGTAGACCATGATAAAGAAATTGGAAGCTAGAGATCACACATTTTATCCTTTATGTATTTTGTCCGCAATTTAATAATCGTAATGCTTAATTCTTAGAACATCGTTCCTCAGCTCTACTCCAACATTGCACCCAGCATCGCTGAGAATTCTATGATTTACGGTGAACTCGTCGGATCTCACATGCGATTCTTATATACTAGAACTTTGGGAACGTAATATAAGGCATAATGAACCGCGACAGATCAATATTAATTAGCCACGGTTTATAGTCAACCCGCGATGGATTAGTGTTAAGCCGTTGTGTTTTATCATCAAATCGCGATGGGTCATATATGATCTGCGGATTGTCATTAATATTGTAAGGTTATTTTTAAAAATATTGAGTCGTGATAATATAGTAGATGAGCTGAAGCGGCTCAAAATTAAAGCGCTTAACGGTAAACGTGTCAGTGATATTAGCGATGATTTTCTTTATAGTTCAGTGGTTAATTTATTAGTACAAAAAAATATGATGGTTAGTATGTCATTAATAATAAAGTACGATGGTTAATTTGCTATTAATAACCAAAATATCTGCCTTGGTAACTGTCACACCCCTAAATTTTCGACGTGCGGAATTCCGACGAACACGTGTGACCGGCGTCGAAGTCCCACCTCGACCAGCCTTCCTCGCTCTTACTCGATGCGAACGCAAGAACTACCAATAACCCACAATTTAAAATCACTCGACACAACAATTTACGGGAGTCCTGCCCCCAACCTGTTCTTTCTATTCCGAATAAAAGAACCTAGGATAAAAATTCCACTCGGATCACCACAATTGCTTGAGAGTCTCACGATGGATTAACTCTCTTAGCTCGGTGCCTCAAGGGTCCTATATATACAAATATATCTTATCTATATTTGAATTTCAAAAACCCTAAATTAGTTGTCATAATTAAAATCCGATCTGCCACGTGTCCGCTTTCCATTCGCTGTGCAGCGCACCATTCTTATCCAATTGCCGCGAGAATCCCACAAATCTGGGATCTTCCTCGATCTCTGCTGCTGCGCACGCAACTTCCTTTCTAGTCGACCCGCAGAATCCCTAAGAATCCGGGATTCTGCGAGATCTTCTCCCAGCGCTCCTACTGCCCACTGAATGGCGCTGTGGCCCAACCTCCTGCTGGTCCACCTGCGATGCTGCGAACTTGATGGTGATGGCCCCGCCATCTTACTCGGCCCAATTGTTCAACTAATGAGTGTCTTCGACCCAACTCCCGGCTGGCCTGTTGCACATGCCGCTCATGTCTGCGAGGTTTCCCGGAAACCTCCTTCCTGGGCTGCGCCCATTAAGCCTTATGAGAAAAAGGGCGTGACAATCCTCCCCCACTAAATGAAGTCGAAGTCCTCGTCGACTTACAACTCAAGTAGGCTATCACCCCAACTCTTATTTGGCTTAAGTCTTTCTTCCAAATAGCTCTTTATTCCTCTTCCCACGATATATTGATTGTGGGAAATAAGACTAGCTGCTTGGAAAAGTGAAATCCACCTCTCGTTGATTCCACTCTAACGATCAAAAGTCCACCCTTTTGAAGAAGTCCCCTGTGAAGTCTCCTAAAAATCACCTCCTCATCAGACTCTACTGATCTGCATCACTGCGCTATACTCGCAGTCTCTGTCTGTAGCGCGCAGTCCTCTTGACTCGGGCCCTAGAGAAGGCCTCCCGCCTCCTTGACCCCCTATCGGCCCAACTGACCCCCTATCGGCTCGGGCGCCCACTGTGTCCCTCTGACCCAACGATGTCGCACCGGTTCGGTGAGTTCTAACTCTCCTACGATATGGTCTAATGGCCTCTTTTCATCCACCATAGTTACATTGGTGATGAAATTCCTAGAGATTAGCTCCCACGGCTTGCTTGGAATAAGGAGTGTTTGAAGTATTCCGGATTCCTTCTCCCGCTCCGACTTGTCCCCTTGACAATTCTCTTCCATTCTTGCCCAAGTCTTCTCTCTAGATGATGAATTGAGCATCCCCCTAATGTTTGTATGTCTCGCATTGCGGTGTCAAGTGTCTCTACCTCGAGCAATTGGCGCCCTCTGCCCCAACTAGGAACTCGAAATCTATCACCGCGTGCGTTGACTAGCCCGCCTCCAACGTGATTTCTCCTCACTGACTCATCGTACGCTTGCTTTTCAACTAGCAAGTGTCTGGCATCCCCTCTGGTTGCCTCCTTGATCCCATCAAGTATCTCTGAGTAATTTTCACTCGTGGCGCTTTCCTTCACTGTCGCTTCCCCCAAACGATGAAATGCCTCCATTACTCATATCTCGGCTCCAAGTTTATACTCTCTCCTGAAGTCCAACTTCATGATAAACTGTCGATGGTGATAAGCTACGCCTAGAATTGGCCTTCGCTTGGTCACTCCTTTGTTTGCCGATTGTCCACCTCGTTCGCTGTCGAGTTGGATTGGCTGGAATGGGAAAATACCTCATCGTAATTTTCGCTCGCTACCCCTATCAAGTCCGCCTGGCCCTTGTGGTTTGCTATTAGATGCGTCCCACAGCGCTGCGCTCCAACGCAGTCTTCCTTGTAAGCCCAGATGCTGCCTCGCGCCCATCTGACTCGTAAGCTCTGGAAAGTGTGTTCTGCTTTCCAAATCAATATAGGGGAATTGTTGCTTAGCCTCACCGCCTTGCAACTTCGGAGAGGCCCTGCCCTCCTTTGTTCTGGCCTCCACGGCCCGATTGCTATAGGCGTGCCAAGGTGGCGTCGCCTTCGGCATCCCCTCAAGTGTCCGGCCCATAACTCGATATAGACCTTTGCCGAGAGTAGTTGTTGAACCCCGTCCATCAACTAAGGACAATTGTCACGGCTCCCTTTGAACCATTCCCCTCTTACCTTCGGATTTAGCCTATTGCCACGACCCAATAACAGATTTTCACCATGTGTGTTGTTGCTCCCTTGATTTTTATCAACAAATTTGACCAAGCGGTGGTACCAACCCTTGCTCCAAATAGAGTACTCACCCGTGTGCACTCGGATGATACTTTGAAATCCGATAACCTTAGGTCCATCCCACTGTCATCGTGTTTTTCAACTGAATAAAAACCTTTACAACATAATCTCCTTCCTCATATTTGAAAATTCTAAATATTCCATGATGAATACCTTCGGTAAGAATTGCAATATCATTTACCGATATTGACTTCACTGCATAAGTGTGCTCGATCCACCATATGGTCGTCACCCCTTAGCATATAGATCCTCGATCTATTAGGTCACCGCCCCAACGGGTTAGGCTTATCCGGATAGCCTTTGATGATCCTTTGATTTGCAAGACATAAATCCGATCTTGACTTTACTGCATAAGTGCGCTCGCCCCACCACCATGGTTGCCACCCCTTTTGCAAAAGATCTAACCGATCCTTGAATCCGCCATCTTCTAGTGCCATGAGACATCCACCTTCGCTTAATCATAGCGTGGCCATAAGGTAGACTTTCCCGTTTCTCACCGTGAGTCTAACTCCTCGTAACACTTGGCAAGAATTCTCCTTTTTGGATCCACCCGATCCAAGGTTTTGGCAAAGCTCCTTCATTGTTTTGCCGGTCTTCAACCCAAAACGAGATTGAAGAGTTCGCATGGATTGATTTTCCGTGCTGTTGGGCTCCCCCTGCCCATGTGGCCTGCTGACTGTTGCGACTCACATTTGTGTCCCTACATGGACTTGTGCATATGCCCAGATGTTGCCTCGGGCCCATCTGGCTTATACGCTTGGGAAGGCTCAATCTCTTTCCCGGATTGGCCCACTGGCCTGTTCGTTGGCCTGCGTGCCTGATGCTGCTCCCCGAGCTCATCACGAACCTTGGGCTATGTAAAGCCCGCTACCCTTGTCGCGCGCACTTGCGCGAGCTCTCCGTCGATACGCCCCAGTCCGTGGCGCGTGTATTGCCTCGTCGCCGCCATATCTTCGCTCACCAAAGTCTTGAAGGCTTCGAGCTCTTCCTTGAGGGACATCAATTGGAGTAATAATGACCCCTCGTTGCCGGCATCGTGAATTCCCGTGAATTCCTCCAAAAGTTGAAGTCTTGCCGCAACTTGGTTGTCCATCTCGTTTCACCTTCCTGTGAATTGAAAGAAAACTCTCAAGTGGTGATTTTTTTTTTAAAGTAACCCAAACTTTGAACTCCAAGTTCAAATCTTTTTCGGCCACAACTTCAGATCTCGTTAGAAAGTTGTTACCTTTTTACGTTGAACCTTCAAATTTCCTTCTTTTGGAACTTCGTGTGTTGACCATTGTGAAGTAGAGGATTAATCTAATACCAAGTCTTCAAACTCCTTTTTGAAACTTGCGTATTAGGGGAAAATCGAGCAAACATTTGCTCTAATACCAATCTTTCAAACACCTTTTGAAATTGGGATCAGAGGAGAAAGAATCACGAGCACCATGCTCTGATACCAAATCTGTCACACCCCTAAATTTTTGCCGTGCGGAATTCTGACGAATACGTGTGATCGGCGTTGAAGTCCCACCTCGACCAGCCTTCCTCGCTCTTGCTCAATGAGAACGCAAGAACTATCAATAACCCACAATTTAAAATCACTCGACACAACAATTTACGGGAGCCCCGCCCCCAACCTGTTCTTTCTATTACGAATAAAAGAACCTAGGATAAAAATTTCACTCGGATCACCACAATTGCTTGAGAGTCTCACGATGGATTAACTCTCTTAGCTCGGTGCCTCAAGGGTCCTATATATACAAATATATCTTATCTACATTTGAATTTCAAAAACCCTAAATTAGTTGTCACAATTAAAATATGATCTGCCACGTGTCCGCTTTCTATTCGCTGTGCAGCGCGCCAATCTTATCCAATTGCCGCAAGAATGCCACAAATCTGGGATCTTCCTCGATCTCTACTGCTGCGCATGCGCCTTCCTTTCTAGTCGACGCGTAGAATCCCTAAGAATCTGGGATTTTGGGAGATCTTCTCCCAGCGCTCCTACGGCCCACTGAATGGCGCTGCGGCCCAACCTCCTGCTGGTCCACCTGCGATGCTGCGAACTTGATGGTGATGGCCCCGCCATCTTAATCGGCCCAATTGTTCAACTAATGAGTGTCTTTGACCCAACTCCCAGCTGGCCTATTGCACGAGCCGCGCGTGTCTACGAGGTTTCCCAAAAACCTCCTTCCTGGGCTGCGCCCGTTAAGCCTTATGAGAAAAAGGTCGTGACAGTAGCACACAACATAAAAAAGGGAGAATGAAAAAATAGAAAATAGACGTCGTCGTTTTAAGAAACCCTATAGTTCAAGCCGAATTAAGTACCAATAGTTTGTCATTTCAAGCTTCAGCGAGCCCTTCCCTCTCTCTGAACTTGTGGGACGACGACGCTCTGGGGAGTGGCCTTCTTTGGTTCTCTTTTCCAACGTATTCTTCTCTGTTGCAGATCCTCTACTTTGTATCTCTCCTCCAACCGGGTTAGTTTCTTCAGAAATGGCGGTCATAGCGCAAACTCCTGATATCATGGGTGAGCGCCAGTCGGGGCAGGACGTTCGCACTCAAAATGGTATTCTTTTATTTTGAAGCATTGTCCTTAAATTTTCTGCACGTGGAGCTAGATTTGACATTCATCCGGTTATAAGTTTTGCGAGGTAATATTTCATTTTTTTTTTTGCTTTGGTTGATCCCTTGGCTTTCAGTGGTAGCATGTCAAGCAGTCGCCAATATTGTGAAATCATCGCTTGGTCCTGTTGGCCTCGACAAGGTAAAACTAGCACATATGGGTTTTTTTTTAATTTTCATTTTTGGAGATGTAATGCCGTTTTCGTTCATTGTTTTTCTTGAATCTGCTTTGATGGGTGGAGGGGCGGTTTTTTTTTATTATTTTTTTCTTTTTTCATTTTCTGTTTAATCAGGTAGAGAAATTTCAAATTGGAATGCTTGTTGAGGTTGTTGGCTTATTTGTAAAATGAAATGCTTTGAAAATGCAATATCTTTACTTCAAAAGCTGTACATTGGGGTGTGTGTGTGTATACATATATATAGATACTGAAAATGGAGAAATCACAAATGCTATGCTGCATTTGTTTTTGTTCAGCTTTCTTTGTTGCTTTTCACTACAAATAATATCTTCGATTCAGATTTCTTTTCTATCCTTGCTGCAGTTTAGCTTGATTAGTCAAAGTTGAAATTTGGTGTAAAGTGTAGCGAAACTAATGCCACTTTCTTTTTTGTTGAACTATTTCAGATGCTTGTTGATGACGTTGGTGATGTTACAATTACCAATGATGGTGCTACAATACTGAAGATGTTAGAAGTAGAGCACCCTGCTGCCAAGGTGGAGAATAAATGCTGTGTTGCGAGTGTACCTGTATATGTATATTTTATGATTATTTTGATGTGATTTTTTTTGGATCATAGGTATTGGTGGAGTTGGCTGAGCTTCAAGATCGAGAAGTGGGAGATGGTACAACTTCTGTAGTGATAGTAGCGGCGGAACTTCTCAAGGTCTGATGTGTTTAAAACTTGTCTATGGACTAAACTTTCAGTTTGACTGACTGTGCTTGGCTTACGTATCAGATATTTTGTTCATAAATTTGCAGAGAGCAAATGACTTGGTGAGAAATAAGATTCATCCGACTTCCATAATCAGTGGATACCGAGTTAGATCTTTTTTCTTTCATCCTTTTATTTATGATATCTTACTCAGTAACTTTATGCAGAGTTCATCATAGAGAGATTTTTAACTTTATGTTTATCTTTAATGAATACTTTCTTAAAAAATTGGACAGCTTGCAATGAGGGAAGCATGCAAATATGTGGACGAAAAGTTATCTGTGAAGGTAATTTTGTATGGTATTCTCTTTAAGAGTTGTCCAAAAGGATTTTTTGCCGGCATTTTCTTGTCAAAAGTGATGTTTCATATGTTTTATGTCTCATTTTTAGCCTTTTTTTTTATGGAAAAAGACTCATGTTTGGGATTTG
This sequence comes from Begonia loranthoides, assembly GCA_022433065.1. Taxonomy (NCBI): domain Eukaryota; kingdom Viridiplantae; phylum Streptophyta; class Magnoliopsida; order Cucurbitales; family Begoniaceae; genus Begonia; species Begonia loranthoides. The sequence goes on from CM039474.1 coordinate 732,858, forward strand.
TTTTGATTTGACTTTTTATTGATTTTCCTGAACACACACACACACACACACACACATATATTATTTTGTAAGAATCAAATTGTTTTAAGAAAGAGACTGTACAAGGAAAAGGAAGGTAAAGAGCCCCTCCCGAGCATTCTCCAATTAGAAAGAACCAAACATAAAAGATTGATTCTAAAATGCTTAGAGATATAACCCTACTTAGCAATAGTTTATAAGTTAATATTCACTAATCTGTCCTCGAATGGCAAGTCATTGCGATAGAGCCACATAGCCCTAAAGATAGTCAAAATATTGATTCTCCTATTTAGCTTCATCTTCTTATGCTTTTTCTCCATGATAAAAACACCACGGATGGATCTCCCAATACTGAATGAACCCATAGGGTCTGCTTAAAGTTTTATATTTTCAAATAACCTTAATTGTAGACTTCCATTTCCCTTCAGTTTCTTTACTCTAGTGGAACTTCTCTCGCTAATTGTTAATATGCTGCCATGATCTCTTTATGGTGATGATTAGGTTGAGAAGTTGGGAAAAGATTCTTTGATAAACTGTGCCAAGACAAGCATGTCTTCAAAGTTGATTGCTGGTGACAGTGATTTCTTTGCGAATTTAGTAAGTTTTGTGCTAGCAAATACCTGTGTATTTTTTGCTATTTTAGTCAAGGCAAGCCACGGGTCAGTGAAATTTCTTCTAATATGATGCGAATGTTATAAGTTTTGAATGTCTGTTTAAGTGGTAATATTATTTAAATTGTTGTTCAATATGATGTAAACCAGAATTTGCTTACACATGTTATTTAGTATGGTTAGCTTTTTAGATCTCTGAGTTGGTGGTTTATGATATCAAATATTCTAAAATATTTTTCAACTTTTGTTTTTCTTGATTTTGGATGATAGATCAACACAAAAACCTTATACCCTAGCTAATTTTTGCATTATTGTTTATAGGTCGTAGAAGCAGTCCAAGCTGTAAAGATGACTAATGCAAGGGGGGAGATCAAATACCCAATTAAGGTACATATTGAGTTAAGAGGGAAGCTATTCCATAGTTTCTTATGTTGGATAATTCATGACTAAAGTTGATTTTAGTGTTCCATTATGCTGGATTCTCTCTTAATATATTTCATTTTTTTTATAATCATTGTAGCCTCTTGTAATAAGCAAAATCTTCTTGTTTGGATGACAAAATTTCTGATGGATCTTTTTCTCTAGGGAATCAACATTTTGAGAGCTCCCGGAAAAAGTGCAAGAGAAAGTTACTTGTTAAATGGATATGCTTTGGGTACAGGCCGTGCTGCACAGGGTATGCCTGTTAGAGTTGCACCTGCAAGGATTGCTTGTCTGGACTTTAATCTTCAGAAGACAAAAATGCAGTTGGGTGTTCAAGTTCTTGTTTCTGATCCAAGGGAGCTTGAGAGAATACGTCAAAGGTGATTGCTGTTTTATTTTTCCAGAGCTTTGTAATGTGACAAGTTTTGCAAATCCATCTCAAACCTAATTATGAACAACCGCCTTTCTAGTGTCTGTACTTCATTATTCATTCTTCTTTGCTTTTTTATTTCAAATTGCAGTCACTGTTTTGCAAGTTCTCGGAAGTTAGTTAAGTGGTTATTATGATTTGAAAATGGGGGAACTCTCCTTCGTAATAGAAAGAAAATCTTAAACCTGTTTAGGAAAATCTAAATGAATTATCAGAGAAAAATAATGAAGAAATTGTGTTTCTTACTGACAATGTTCCTGTGACATTTAATAACTTCAGATAGTTGCTTGGTAAATGTTATGTCTTGTGACTATCAAGAATGCAGCAACAAGAGATGGGAAATTATGATCATGAAATTTAAAATTTTAGTGATCCATGAAAAGTTTGGTTATTGATTTCTCTTTATTTTATTAGAAATTAATTAAATGGAATTAAATTTCATTAGTGGTTTTAGAAATGGTTTCTTACATTTGGTGGGAATCACATATCAGGCCTTTCAATTAAGTTAGAACCCATCATTCAACCATATAGTGGTTTTCTAATTGATGAGCATGTGCTTGCAGAGAGTCTGATACTACAAAAGAACGTATTGAGAAACTTCTGAAGGCAGGAGCTAATGTTATCCTCACGACCAAAGGGATTGATGACATGTCACTCAAGGTGTGATTTGCTCACTTCTTGGAAATAATTTCACTGAATTAGAAAATAACTCTTTCATTAGCACTTCCAATGAACATTGACTAATTTTATTCATCATAGAGTTGTGTTAATGATTACCAAGGTACTGGAGTTTGATGTTTTTTGTAGCTTACGCACTTTGTAGTTTTTTTTTCTTCTTTTTTTTTATTATTTATAAAATAATGTAGTTCTTGTATTATGTGTTTTCTTCTAAATTATCCTTTGGATCTAGATAATGTTTGTTTTCTTTTGGTAAAGAAAAAGAATGTATATTGATAAGAAACCATGAAAACCTAAAACTTGACAAATGAGTTTTCATCGTGCAAACCTCCCATGGAAATTTTAAAATATCGGGATATTGGTTTCTTTCAGCGTATATTTCAATGTTGGGAAGATCAATTGGAGACTGAGGCTCCTACATGTCTCAATGCACATTTATCATCTTTATGAATTGCTACTCCTTTGAAATATTTTGAAGGCAAAACATCTATCAACAATTCCCGAAAATGTTAAAAAGTTTATTTTTCCAATTCGGTCAGGCAATCAGAATGTTTTCTGATCTCAGAGTCAGAGTCAGACATTTAATTCATGTTTAATAATATGTACATGGGGAGAGAAATTGTTGAATTTGAATAACATAGGAAACCTCTCTGTAATTAGTTTTGTAGTTCAACATGCTGTGTGAGGTTGTTATTTTTAGGCTGCCCATGATGATAAAAATTTACCTCATTATTTTGCATGATTTATTGATTCATCTGTGCTTGCGTTTTTTTTTTTGCCATCTTTTAAAGCTATGGTAGATCTTGCAAGTTATGTCATTCAGGATAACTGTTTGTAAATGTTTCTTTCAGTGTCTGTAGTGTTGTATGTTACACTAGCCTGTTAAGCAGGAATATGCAATGTATCGCGTCATTTCATTGACCTTTTTATATTTAAAACTGGAAACTCATAAAGTGTCCTCTTAAATGCTTAAAAACACGGACACACATAAATGGAGTGTATGTGTTGTATATGCATCGGACACAGCTCAACAGGTCTGACATGCCTGGTGGCATGCCCAAGTTTTCTTTTTTATGCTTTTACTCGTACCAGAAATGAATGAATGAATTCCAACCCGTACCAGATACACCTTGTATGTTTTGCTTTACTCCTTTCCTGGGTTGGCTCTATGTTTCTTAATAGGACGTACCTCTCCTCTCTTCTTCTGTTATGCTCTACTTTTGGGTCTCTCCAGTGTCTTCTGTTCTACAAATTTCTTCCCATTGGTGGCGTGGGTATGTCACGTGGGTTTCTCATTTCTTCTTTTTTGAATCCTTGTGTTGTTCCTTTTTGTTACTGTTTGCAGCCTTCTGTCATTGACATCTCTTTCCTTTTGATTTTTGGACTTATTTAGTAGTTCTATATATTATGAAAATATTGCTGAATGTTTGTTCAACTTACCAGATGTGTTCATTCTCCTACCACTATTATACACTTTTCTAATTGTGCAGAATTTGAATTATATTATTACGATTTTGTATTTATACTTTATTTGTAAATTTGTTGGCTTGTTGGCATTTTTAGAAAATGCCGTGTTGACATATCCATGTTGTGTCATGTAACGCTTCTATGTCAATATGATTGTTTCTTAGTAACCTACGTCCATGGTTTGTTCTTGGTTGATTTTGTTCATTGAATTGTCTACGTCTAAAAGTAGTTCTTTATAGCAATTTTTTTTTAAAAAAATTTTTCTTACTAAAATAGCTTTTCTCATTCTTATTTCATCACTTTGTGATCATTTAGCTTGACTTTTTATTTAGATTGTACTTTGTGCTCATTTAGTTTAACTTTTTATTTAGATTGTTGTGAATATTTCATTTATATGCTCTATTATCTTACACTTGTACAATACTTTGCAATATGTTCTTATTGCTTTATCTTGCTTTAGTATTTTGTTGAGGCTGGGGCCATAGCTGTGAGACGTGTAAAAAAAGAGGACATGCGCCATGTCGCTAAGGCTACTGGCGCTACAATGGTATGATGTTCTATTTTTACTAAGTTAAAATATTGCTTTAGAATGTTGTCTATACTATTTTTCAATTTTTTTCTTTTTTTTTTAATACCATATTGATTAAGATTTTCATGGTTTGTTTTTAATGTAAGGGTCATATATAATTGGATTTACTTTATAACTCACTTTGTCACCTTGCCTTGAATCTCTAGAGCTCTGGGATACCTTTGAATGATGTGCTATAGTTTTGACTTTTGAGCTATCGTGATAGAAGTGGATAACACAGAAAATTTTAGTGGCCATAGATTGTCATTAACTATGACTTGTGATTTCACTCCAATCTCCTAAAGAATTTTTTTTAGGTTTCTGAGGTGGCTTGGTATTTTATTCATGCAATTTATTAAATATTACTTTTCATGGGTTGCAGGTTTCCACGTTTGCTGATATGGAAGGGGAAGAAACATTTGAGTCATCATTCCTTGGATACGCAGAAGAGGTCGTGGAGGAGCGAATATCTGATGATGACGTGATTATGATTAAGGGAACTAAAACTAGTAGCGCAGTGAGTTATTTTGTTTTTCCAGCTTTATAATTATTGATCCTGCTGAACTCTAGGAAGTAAATAGTCCTTAGATTTGGTTTAACTAGTGTAGTTTTTCAGAATATCTCTCACTAAAAATAATTGTTTAAGCTATTACAATTCCAAAGTAGAGTTAAAGAAGCTCTAAAATATTTCTTTTCATGATTGACATGGCTATGTGGACTTATTAGCAGTTTTTGAACATCAAATATGTACTTGTAGCTATCTTTTTTTTGCTGTCCTGTTTGTAGGTTTCCTTGATCCTTAGAGGTGCAAACGACTATATGCTAGAGGAAATGGATAGAGCTCTCCATGATGCCTTATCTATTGTTAAGAGAACTCTAGAATCAAACATGGTAAACATCTGCTCTCTCATTGATAATTTTGAATTACCATGTTTTTATTTATGTTGAAAATTTTGCTTTATTCTGCATTTTAATCCTTAGAGATTTTTAACTGAAAATATGCCCCATCTCCCTAAAAATCTTGACTTAGGTTGTGAAAAGTGCTGTCTCGTGATGCATAGTTTCGATTATAATCTTTTAATGCTAGATAGCCAGCGACCAGTTATATCTCAATTGTACCTTGCAACCATTAAATCATATCTTTGGTGTACATCTGATATTAGTACCAAATAATTAAGTCGAGAACTTTCTTTTGATATCTAAAAGATCATTGTCTGTCTTTAGCTTGTTTCCATATTTGTATTAGCTTAAATGCATGATTATATATCCAGTTTTTGCTAATTTTATTATTCCTTTGTTTTTCTTTGAAGAGCGTGGTAGTTAAGGTCTTAGGAAGTTGAGGTAACTATGGGTCATTAATGGATGTTCTAGGCTGCACTAGAGTTGACACACAAAGCTGTATAAAATCTGGGTTTTGCCTAATTATATCTTAATTTGTTCAAATGAAATAGGTCGTTGCCGGTGGTGGTGCTGTTGAGGCTGCATTGTCAGTATATTTGGAGTATCTTGCAACGACCCTAGGCTCAAGGGAGCAACTGGCCATTGCTGAATTTGCTGAATCCTTATTGATTATTCCGAAGGTTGGGTGATTTGAAGATGATTCATTTCTTTAATACCATATGATTTGTGGAGAATCATGATGATTAAATCATCAGACTGACACAATTATTCAAACTAGTGCGCACGGTTTTGTGAAATATAACTCTACACTGAGTCACTATTTTCTACTCTTTTCGGTTTATACAGAAAACAAGAAGTTTTTAGTAACATATTATTGAAGATATTCGTTTATTTATTAAAAGATTGACCGAAGTGTGGATGCAGGTGCTTGCTGTCAATGCTGCCAAGGATGCTACCGAGTTGGTTGCAAAGCTAAGAGCTTACCACCACACAGCACAAACCAAGGCTGAAAAGAAACATTTATCAAGGTATTATATTTTGATAAAAATAATAATAATACTTTGCTTTATTTTTTGCATAACCAGCAACCCAGATTAATGTTGTACCCTAATCATATGACTCTTGTTTAGTGGAAGCCTTAAATCTCTTCAGCTTTGTATTTAATATTTAATGCATCATATCTTCTTCAACTTTTGATATTCATCAGCAATTCTGTAACAAGTCTAGACTTAGATCTTGTAGTATTTTGGGTTTTCTTAGTTGCAATTCATTCATGTTTATTCATTCCTTTTGTAGCATGGGATTGGATCTATTAAAGGGAACAGTTCGGAATAACTTAGAAGCCGGAGTCATTGAGCCTGCAATGAGCAAAGTGAAGATAATTCAGGTATAAAATAAGCATATATTGCTAAAACTAAGTATTGGGTGCTATTCCGATGGATATATTTGGATATTATCTTATAAAACATACACATATCACGACAAAATAATATCGACCAACTCAGATAACTTTGTTTATATCTTTTGAGAAGTTGTATGAGATGAAAATCTCATGTATAGTTATGTAGCAGCGATGATCTTCAATTGTTGTTAATATAGGCTAAAGCTCAATCAAGATTAATAAAGTTCTTAAATTTGATTCAACTTTCATCTTTTCCCAGTTTGCTACTGAAGCTGCCATCACAATTCTTCGGATTGACGACATGATCAAGATTTTCAAAGACGAATCTCAGAATGAATAGTAATTGACGATGTTTTTGTTCGACTCAAAAGGACGAGTTTGTATTTGCTGAACCTTTTTTCGTGTTAGCGGTTTTGAATGGTAACGTAGGGTTGTATTGTGAGATCATATGTTTAAAGTTTTACACTTTGGAAGAACATCTAAAGTTGATCACAAGACAATTTAATCATTTTACATGTTTTAGATTCCATGGTTCACGGAGAGACTCTTTATTTCTTTAGAGGCTTGTGTGTCCAAGTGGCCTTGGTAAGCTAAAGTCGGTGCTTCTGAGGGCAACACGTAAGAGGTTAGCCGGGGCAATGGCAATGGACAAGGCGAAGCCGACTTGGTTCATGTCAGGCCGATGTCTGGCCTAGACTTGATCTAATGGGCTAGCATGGACCTCGTGCTAGACCGAAGCAAAAAATAATAGTTTAAGGTCTACTAGGTCGATCAAGTCTAACAAAGGTCGTTTACCGGCTGACTTTTGATCGGCCATGGGTCGACAATCCGTTTAGAATTATGTATAGTTCTATTATAAAGTCGGGATGCGTGAAGCCGGGCTTAGATCAACCTACAAACTTTGGATCTAATGACTAGCTCGAACCACAGCTCTCATAAGTTATGCTCGACTACGAGGTTGATGAGTCTTGACTGGTACAACCTTCCTACTATTCTAGCGAGTGATTGATCCAAGTCCTTGATCTTAGCATTCTTATCTTAATAATAATATTTAATATAATGTCTCTAATTCATGCCAAAAATCGTAATTATTTTGTCCAAAATTTTTGTTTTTATTATATTTCATAAATTCTCAATTTATTTATTTTTGTTTATAAATGGTATATTATTATAATCTATTTTTTCTTGACCAAATCTTCAAGTAACAATTATATATATAATATACTTACATGCATCTATTTTATATGGAGTAATGAATATAAATAATATGTTGCTTCTATTTATACCAGATTATAATTAGTGATAAATGATGACGTGTCAAACTGGAGGATGAGATTGTAAAATTAAACTATAACCTTAGATTAGATTCCAAAATAAAACTGAATTTAATAAAATTAAAAAAAAAAATCTTTTTTGCTTTAAATTAATAAAACAACGCCAAACAATGAGAAATAAAATACTTAATTATGAAAAATGAACGAGACAAATATTATCGTTAATCTATTAAAAGAACTATTAAATTTTAAGAAAAATGATAGTATTGAATCTGCTATGTAATTTTAATTTTATTTCAGTATTGTTTTTTGATTATTTGGAAGGATATTTCTATAAAGGCTGCTTGTTATTTACTATTTGTTATCCTATTTGAGAGTTTACACCAAAAAAAAGGTTGTTGTTTTCTAAGCCCGATCTGGTAATGATTCCTTTGTAGATGTATTATGTCTTTTGACCTAATAGACTTTTCTGATGTACTAGATTCCGACAAAATAACGTTTGGCGCATGGTTCGACCCATTTTACATCTCTTCTCTATCTAGATAGTCCACCCAGTCAGCATAGGAGCATCAACTGAAGCAATTTTTATGCAAGCTCAAAAGCTTCAGATCAACAGTAACTATTCATTAGGCCAAAAACAACTTAATCTAGTGAAAAAATATCTCATGGTTACAGTTTAACCCCACTATTCATTTTTGAAGATGCCCAAAATTCGCCAAATTGAACTAAAATTTCTGAGAAAGTCAACAAACGCTGCTCTTCTATGCCTCGCTACGAACAAAATAGAGCTTACCCATGACATGAAGAATGGCAACAAAGGCTATGAAGCCAATACTCATAATCATTACAACTTGAGGAGAGATCTTGAGACCTGGAGCATCATCTGTGTAAAATTGAAGCATTGTTCCGGCTGCTGTACCTGAGTTCCCTCCACTTGTCGTTCTTCTCCTCCTCATGCTTGCGGTTGCAGCTGCAGTTCCTCTGGCAGGGCCTCCTCCATTTAGAACCATTTTCGCAGATACCTGCTAAAACTATATAATTTTCAACACTAAATTTTGACAATGAAGCTTCATTTAAATTGTTTCTTTAGATTTTTCTCACTTGCTGGCCTAATATATTAATGGTTCTTGCACATGAAAATTTCAATTTCAATCTTTTAAAGCAATTAAGAATTAAAAAATGACGTGGTAATTTAAAATTTTAAATATCCCGGTGTTCAGATATGAAACATGCATTTGAATCTAAGATATTCAGCTTTTTTATCATATTAGGTGACCATACACTCGCTCTATAAATCTGATATAACACATATACTTTCCACAAGGAACAAAAACTACTACATTCAAAGCATAATTCACCAACGTATTTCATAGCTTGCCAAGCTACATTAGAGATTCAAATGATATATACGGAAATTTAAACACACCCTTCAGTAGTTCTACTTGTTCCACAGACATTCATATCATGTTTGAAAAGTATTGGAATTACTAAAAAAATAAAAAAACATCACATAGGTTCTCCGATTTGTTGAAAATGTGTCAGTATAAATATAGGAATATCTGACATCTCTCTTACCGTTTATGTGGCTTATCGTCTGGATGTTGAACGATTACACAAACATAAGAATTAAGGAATACTTCTTACAGTAAAAGAAGAAAATTCAATGTATGAACAACAAAAGTTTAGAAAACTTATTAAGAGGCATATAATTTTAATTGAAAACATAAAAGGAGGTAAGTTAACTACGCCAACAGAACCTTTTGACGCATGCAGATAGTAATTGACAAGAGACCAATCCATTACAAGAATATAACATAATGAACAGATGAGTTTTTATTAACAATTAATTGTTCTTTCCGAAAAGAAAACACGTTATTATCAAGATTTCGCAAAAAAAAATCTCATTAATCTCCTAAAAAATGCATTATAAGTTAGGCAGCTAATAGTTCAATCCGAAAGATTAAGAAATCAAATCTGAGATCATTCATGGAACATTTAAAGTTCCAAAAAACCTAAAAACCAGAAGAATAAAAATCGAATTAGAAATTTAAGGTTTCAAACGAATTAATATTGAAGAAGAAACTTACGATCAATGTACTACATAATTCTAACGCTTAAATCTCAAATTTCACCAGGAAGCGATCAGATCGGGGTAAAAACACGATTCACCGATCATGCAAAAGAAAAAGAGAACGAAAAAACGCGCAAACCAGACGCTACATCGATACTTGGAGATCGCAAGAGAGAGATAGTAGATCTATAGAGAGAGAGGGAGAGAGAGAGCTCACCTGAGTTGAACAAGAATGATAGGCGGCAGAGAAGCAGAACGCGAGAAGCGAGAGGGAAATGACGAAGGAAGCTCAATTTGTAGAGAATTTTATTTTCCCTTTTCTTAAAAATTAAAAATATTTCGTATTTATTACTATAATTGTCCAATAGTTGATGACCACGTCAGCAATTACAATTGCCCGTAATTTTATATTATTAATTTAGTTATTTATAATTTATCTTTAATTATTTTACTTATATATAAATAATTAACCAAACTTTAAATTTACAAAAATATAAAATTATTTACCAAATTATTAATTTTATATAATAAATATGAGGACAAAATATAATTAAGCTCGTGAACGGGTTGAGACATGACAATTAATATCTTAAATTATTATTTTAGTAGAACTACTCTCGTAAATGTCTCATATTTTTCATGAGTAATGGTTATTTTAACTCACACTAATTACTTTGACTCATTCGATTTTATATACAAACTCAATTATATGTCATTATAATTATTTTCTAGTTGTTGAAATCGATTTTTGATATCCAGTGTGTATGGAAAATTGATTAAGTCAAAGTAAGTTATTGAATTTAATTTCGGAAAGAATATTTTCTCTAGCAGAAAGCATGTTACCGCTACGGAAATGCTATTTGCCTCAGTGAATACTTCTCTTCTATTGTAAAAAGTAAGTTTTTGATTAAAACTACTTGATGCATGAGTTTACTGCGGAAAGAAGATCTATCTGCTGCGAAAATAAATTAAAATTTTTAATGGAAAGCATGACAACGATATTAACCCGTCTATTTTTTATAGTTCAGTGTTTAATTTGTTAGTAAAAATTGTTTAGTATTTGCTTTGTTACTGATTTCATAATTCAATAGTTATTTTGTTATTGATTTCATTTTTGAAGTATATAATAATTTATTCATCGAAACGATTGTTAGAATAATCAAATGGTAAAGTCGATGAATAAATTATTGTCCTATATGGTCCTTAGTAAAATAACTCATGTTTTGATAAAATTTATCAATTGTCTTGTGTTTATTCGCTTGTAATGGTTATTTTCACTTATATTAATTATTTTGACTCAATCAATTTTCCTTACACATTAGATATCAATATCGATTTTGAGGATTAGAAGATAGTTCAATCAAAATTAATTCAAAATTGAGTTTGTGTATAAAATCAAATGAGTCAAGGTAATTAATATGAGTTAAAATGATCATTACATGCGAAAAAATGTGAGGACGTTATAATGGCGTCCGCAATCTCTTACTGTCGTCCGAAACTGCCTATAGAGGACGCTAACCTTATCGTCCGCTGCGTCCGTGTGATGCGTCCGCATGAATCAAAATTACAGATTCAAATCGGACGCACACTTTCTCGTCCGCACAGTCCGCATCAATCATCCGGATGAATTCTTTACAAATTCATATTGGAAGCAAATTGTAGCGTCCGCAACGTCCGCATTATATCGCCCGGATGAATCTTTTTACATATTCAATGCAGACGAAACTTGCATGTGTCCGCGTCGTCCACACCCTTTCATATATGCGTCCGCTTACACATTTTCAACATGAATCATGCGTCCGACCACACTTCAGGTCGACCGCATCCTAATACCCATCGTCCGCACGACGAACAGTCCGATGAATATTCAACAGCAAACATAATTATCTATCATCCTATTCGTGATTTCATCTATACATCCATACATGCATGATATTACGAAATATAAACTATCATTTCTCATGCATATTTCTTCGTTTTCATGGTAAATCAAATCGTATTTCTAACCGTGCTCTGATACCAATTGTAAGCATTTTCTATTCAACCTTTAAACTTTAATCCCATTTTTTTTTATATATACTTTACATGTTTGCAATATTTTTTTCCCATTAACGTGTTTGATTGAACCATTCGAGTTTAAACGAGATACCAACCTTGGTCTATGATATAAGATGCTTTTGTAGAAGATGTTGAGTTCCGTTTATCAGCCTTAAAATCTTTCCTTAATGTGTTTCTTCGATGATCCGGAAACGTTGTATAGTGCACTTTTATTTGAGAGAGTATTTTCAGAGAGAGAGTTCAAGTTGATTGAATGAATCTGATTCTTCCCTCTTGGTGATTGAAAGAGACACCCGTACAAAGGAAACTCTCCATACATGACCTTTCATTTGTGTCTTTTCAATCACGTCTCTTCAAACTATACTTTATACACTTAATAAGGTTAAGGTGAGAGAATTAAAATCCAATTAACTTAATGTCTTTAATGCTTAACAACCATTACATTAATATTAAGTCAATGCAACATTAATTAACATGGACCATATTTACATAGATTATAATTAAATAATCTAACAACTTTACCTTACATATTGTTACCCAAGCTTCCTCGGGGATAAACTCAATGCTCGATCATTATAACTCAAGCTTTAAGGCCCTTGAAAAATCTACCACCTTTAGTTCCGACTCCCGTTTCCTCGAGACATGATCTCAAGAGAGATCTCGAGTCGGGTTGCCATTTCAAATCTTTAAGAAGGGAAAAGAGGGATGCAATAGTAGGGGTGACCTCATTGTCCTTTATGTTGTGACATGACTCTACTTTGAGACTCTGAAGATCCTTGAAAGAAAGAATAACCAGCTCCAACCCTTTCATTCTCAATGATGGACATCCTTGCAAAGAAAGCAACCTCAATCTCCTATAAGAGAAATCAATGACACTAGTTAAGAGCTACACAGAGCAGGTGAGTCTCCAAAATTAAACATATTTTTGGGTTTGTGCAGAAGTATCTATTTGCCAGACATCGAATGAAATTAGATAACAAGATTATTGCGAGTAATATTCATTCGTACCTACAAATGCAGGTGATGGAAAATACATCGTCATCCAATCCCCAACAGTCCTGCAAGACTAGCTCGCTAATTGAGCCACAGACCAAAAACAGTGCTTCCACAGCAAGCTTATCCCGCACTTGACACCGCTGTAAATGCAGTCTTTCAATGCTCATGCACGATCCCAAATGCTCATCTAGACCAGGACTCGAGTCTATGCTATTGCAAGATTGAAGCCTCAAAGTCTTCAAATTTTCACAAAACGACAGGGCAGCCAACCACCCGCCATCCATTCTATGATCAGAAAGAGTCAGTTCCTCAAGCATAAAGCAACACTGCCCAATTGCTTTGATCCCATCGTAGCTCCCCTCACACCCACAAAGCTCTAGCTTCACTAATCTTCTACACCCTTGAGCTAAAAGGGTTAAACCGATATCCGAAATTACAGAGCTGTAAAATCCATCAATACATACAGCCAATCAATTTCACAATCTGCAAATTTCTGAACCCTGAAATCGCCTTTAGCACTATATCCCCACAACAGTGTAACTCTAATTCCTGTAATATGTCACACTACTCAGCTACAGCTGCCAATCCATTTTCTGTTCCACCAATCATTTTACTAACAACCCAAATTACAAGAGTAGTTCTACTAAAAAAACAATTGTACATGTCTCATAAGTTTATATATAGGGTAAATGACAAATCAACCATCGTGGTTTGTCGTCAATGATAAGTCAACCACTATGGTATTTTTTCTAACAATTTAACCACTGACATATGGGAAAATGACAAAACCAACATCGCGATAACGTTTTCTGTTAACAAATTGACTAGACACCGTCTCAAGATACCGCGAATACGGGGTGTCTTGCGCAGACACCGCGAAAATTCGAGGTGTCTTGATTTTTGTGGTGTCTCACAGCGCAAGACACCACTTCGATCGCCACTGTCGTTGAGGAGACGACGAAGACAGCAAACTTCGCAGCTTGAGCGTTCTTAGCCCCGAGTTCGTTTGAAACTCTCACACTGTCAAAGAGTGAATCGTGAGTAAAAATAGAAGAAGAGTTTGACGATTTAAATGGAAACTTTTATTGGAGGCTTGCTTTTATGTAGAAAGTTTTTGATTCAGAAGAAAGCATTTTACAGTAGCATTGAAGCTATAAAATATCATGGCAACCCATTCTTGGATGGTCAAACTGCAAGACCAGCAAAGCAGTAATTAATCAAAGGAATTTTTGCAGATTATGGGGAGGAATGAGGATTTACCAAATGGAGATGGACTAGAGGATTGGACAAACGCCCAATTATCACCACCAATATCATCAAGTTACAAAATTGCAAGCTGCCATTAATATCAAAGTTTTATAAATTGTTCGAACCAACTGAGTACACACACAAATCACCAGAAACCTTGCTATGAAATTGCGGTGTCTTCAGATTTGGACGTCTTTCTTTCCAGACGCCGCATCGTCTTTCTTCTCATACGCCGATGAACGGAGAACGTGACCGCGATGTTGGATTTGTCATTTTCCTACATGTCAGTGGTTAACTTATTAAAAAAAATACCATAGTGGTTGACTTGTCATTACAAACCACGATGGTTGATTTGTCATTTACCCTTATATATAAATTGTGATTGTCGACGCGGTCATCAACTATTGGACAATTCTAGAAATAAATACGAAATATTTTTAATTTTTAAGAAAAGCGAAGATAAAATTCCCCACAAGTTAAGCTCCCTTCGTCATTTCCCGGTTGCTAGCCCCTACTCGCTGCTCGCATTCTGCCTCTCCGCCGTTTATCATTCTTCTTCAACTCAGGTGAGCTCTCTCTCTCTCTCTCTCTCTCTCTCTCTCTCTATGAATTTACTATCTCTCTCTTGCTCTCTCCAAGTATCGATGTAGCGTCTGGTTTGCGCGTTTTTTCTTTCTTTCTTTCTTTTTTTTTCATGATCGGTGAATCGTGTTTTTACCCCAATCTGATCGCTTCCTGGTGCAATTTGAGATTTAAGCGTTAGAATTATGCAGTACATTGATTGTAAATTTCTTCTTCATTATTAATTGGTTTGAAACCCTAAATTTCTAGTTCGATTTTTATTCTTCTGGTCATGGGTTTTTTGGAACTTTAAATGTTCCATGGATGATCTCAGACTTGGGATTGAACTATTAGCTGCCTAACTTATATAATGCTTTTTTTAAAAGATTAATGAGATATTTTTTATGCGAAATTTTCATAGTAGCGTGTTTTCTTTTCCAAAGAAATAATTCAGTGTTCATAAAAAGTTCATCTGTTCATTATGTTATATTCTTGTAATGGATCGGTCTCTCTTGTCAATTACTATCTGCATGCGTCAAAAAGTTCTGTTGGCGTAGATAACTTTCGTCCTTTTATGTTTTCAATTAAAATTATATGGCTCTTAGTAAGTTCTCTATACTTTTGTAGTTCATACATTTAATTTTCTTCTTTTACTGAAAGAAGTATTCTTTAATGCTGTATATGTGTAATCGTTCAACATAGAGACAAGAACATAGAGCAGACAACAACCTTAAGCATCACTGTTTCATTCAATCTAATGGATTCTACCAGGCCTACGGAATTGACTTCCAAGCAAAAAGCTGTTCCCTCTGAGTCTCAACCTCAACCAAAATCTCAATCGGCCCGTGCCCATAGTCGAACTGCAACTGAGTTTGTTAGTGCTCAATTTCAGTGCAAAGCACAACCTGAGAATGAAGCACGACCCCAACTTGAAGCACAACCTCAACGACAGACTCAAGAACAACTAGTACCTTATTTTGGCCATTTCCTTATTGCAACCTGTTGTCCCTACTCACCAATTTTCAGGAGTTCATTGTTGAAAGATAGGTACGAAGATGATATTAAACATCGTTCGATTATTATATCTAAAAGAGTAGATTTCGATTCATTGTCGGATATAGGAATAGAAGACATGATTGAGAGTGCTGGATTAGCGGGTTTGTGTAGATTGGGTGGAAGTTACTGTAAGCGGATTATTAAACTGTTTTAAGCTAATTTGGAACTGACCAACATTCAACCATTAGAGGTCAGGACTTTCATGTTTGAACGAGAGTTGAGGTTGACTCCTAATGATATTAACTTGTTACTTGGATGTTCGTCGGAGGAACTAAGCGAACAATATTACCATATATCTAGGGATCCAGACTTCATTAAAAGAGGAGAAGGTTTGACAGTGCTTCGAATGTTGCATCGCAATCCTAAGATTGAAGCATTCGAGAAGCCAAAGTCCAAGGAATTAAATGTCATAGCCCGAGTGATCCATAACATAATAACGCACACTATTCTACCTCGGGATGAGCATCGAGATCATGTTAGTTGCATGGATCTCTATATGCTGGAGAAGATATTCAACCGAAAGAGGGTGAACATCGGGTATGTGATTTTAAGTCACATGTACAATGTCTTAATCAACCAGCCCAAGAGTCTGCCATATAATTGGCTTGTTCAAAAGATTGTTGAGCATAATAAAATACATATTTCAAATGACGAGCCGAGAATTAAAGAAAAGGTCGTCGATGTCTACACTAACTTGACAGTGAGCCGTATGAGGATCGGCAAAGTTAGAGGGAAACAGGTATCCAAGTCTCAATCTAAGACCGCCTCTGAGACTCAATCTAAGGTTGTCCAGTCTTCAGCCCCCTCAATCGAGCAACCTCCATCCTTCTCTATGGGAAATCCTCCATCCTTCTCTGTGGGAAATCCTCCATCCATCTCAGCCGAACATTGTGCATCACTGCCTCCACAGCCCATGGCGGATGATATTTCGCAACCTATGTCTTTGCTTCCTTCTCAGCCGTCTGACTTTACTCAGTCATCTGACTTTACGTTGATGTTTGAGGAGAGGTTCAACAAGATTGTCAATTGCTTGGAGAGCTTGACTTCCACAGCTGTATCATATGGCAGCCGAATAGATCGAATGAAGGAGCAAGTAGATGAACGTATGCAAATAATGGAGAATCGAGCAGATGAGCGCTTGCAAAGAATGGAAAACCAATTGCAAAGAATGGAAGCGCGAATGGAAGTGCAAATGGAGGCAATGAGCAAGCAAATTGAAGAGCTTAGTGCCAATAAAGAGACTCTCGTGGACGTGCTCCGGCAGACGAGGAGGCATGCGCATGATCGAGCAGCCTCTCTAGCATTTTCTCCAGCAACCTCTAGAGCATCCCCTCAATCATCATTTCCAACAGCCGAACCCTCAGAATATCTGTAAGTTTTTTAGTTTGTACGCAAAATTCATATATGCATTAATTATATTCTTTAGTTTATTTGTATGAGATATAATAATGTGTCTCAAATGTGTAGAGTTCTTTTTAGTACACGTCAACCTTCTCCTCCCGCTATGCTTGCTAAGGTACAGCAGATAGTGACTCTCATTCCTCCATCGACAGAGGTGTTGGGTGGAATACAATCTCCACTTCAAACTTTACACGTGGTAGGTCTTCGATTTGGTTATCTACATGTCTGCAATTATTCATGTTTTATTAGGTTGACGGTTTGAAAATGTTCATTTCAGCCGGTAGAACTGATGGAGACTTTCTTCAGCATGGTTCGTGCAAATACGATGAAAAATCTGGAGACATGCGGTATTCTTGCTGGGGTTACGGTATAAAACTATTTCATGTTGTGTAGTTACTTTTTTTCAACTTTGTGCATATGATATTTTGCTTCCTGTTTTCATTTTGAGAGAGACGATGGGTACCTCATAACTACTCTCATTATCCCAAAGCAAGAATCAACTGAAAATACAGTAAGAATTACTTTATATTTAATTAAGTAGTTCAAAAGATTTTATTTAATTTTTCATACTTGAGTTCTTTGTATGTAGTGTAATACAATGAACGAAGAAGAACATTTAGCTGTGCAAATGGAAAAATCGCTTATTACGCTAGGGTGGATTCATGTAAGTAAATTTCTTGATTTTGTTGTACTTCATAGTTGAACAATTTTAATGCTTGATTTACTTTTCAGACACATCCATCACAACCGTGTTTTCTGTCATCTGTTGACCTACACATTCATTACTCATATCAAGTTCGATTGCCAGAAGCAATTGCAATTGTCATGGCACCAATAGATAAAAAGATGTATATCTTTTCACTTGTATAGATTCATATTGTTTTCCACTTACGTGTTGATTTTTTCTTTTCTATTTTAGCCCGCAGAACATATTTCGTTGTACTAGTGGGGGTTTAGGGCTACTCCGAGATTGTAGGGAGACCGGCTTCCACTATCACGGAAATTTACCGGATGGGGCTCCCCTGTACGACAAATGTTCGGACGTATACATGAATCCCACTTGCACGATTGAGGTCATCGATTTAAGGAGGAAATCTCGTAGCAAGGCGACATCATAGGTTTTTGATGTTTAGGGTTGTTAGTTAATGGTATACTGAAACTTTGTCAATAAATGAACGCTCACTTGGTAAATAAGTTTTGAAATTTTTAAAATGGAATGAAATATGTATTTACATTTTCTGAAATCTAAAATGAAATGTGTATTTATATGTTCACTTAGCGGGTTTGATTATTACAACAATTTAACATATTTTACATGTTCAATATAATAATTTAAATAAAATGTCCATACAATAATTTAAATAACATGTTCAGTACAATAAAATAAGTTAAAATGTTCGAGATGTCTATTACAACGTAGTCAAGACTAAGATGTCCTTTAAAACAAATCGTCATTTGTGATAGCTTCTAATATATGTGGACTTTGCGTGATAAACTTCTGCATAACAATTTAAACACATTACCAATAAAATTAGCATAATTAAAATAACATTTGAAAACGTAAATGTAATAATGAGCTCACTTGTGTCCTAACATTTATGAAACTCATAAATGTGTCATGCAGACTTCCTCTCCTGCCTCTAGATCTGCAGCTACCACTTGCCTCGCCAAAAATTGGGCCTCCACCTTGACAGGTGCGGATATTGTAGTTCACACCCCAACACCAGCTACATGTCATGTTAACATTTCTTTTGATTAGGATTGTCCAGCTATGTGTCTAGTCAACATCCCTGACTCTTTGTTTTTTAGGCTTTCCCAAACGTCTCTTAATTGGAGGTTACATAATTGAATCTTAGTCCGTTACAAGCCACATATGTTGTTCACTGACCGGTTGAACAAAGTGCGAGTGTATCATCATGTATGTTTCTCTGTGGTAGTATTCATGCACAAATTTTTTAGTTAATCTAATCATGTAATGCATACATAGGATTGTATACATGCAGGAAATTCCAGTCAACTCCCATCGATAATAGTTACAAATACTTCTATCTAAATTGACTACGTACTGTTCATTATTGTCGCTGATCTCAAACCAACTAGCTCTTGCAAAAATTGCACTCCAATTCCGAGTTGTAACTTGTAGTTTGACAAGTCTCTTCTTGATTTAAGGACATAAAAGATCCGCCGACTCAACCGTCTTTTCATTTTTCTTTACTATTCTTGACATGATGCTCTTTCTTATTATCTCGAACATAGTTAGGATCCGTTTGTTCCGAGATGGTAGAATGCAGACATGGAAAAACTCGCTCAAGTTGTTGAGGCTTAATCAAACTGAAAGCATATTTTAACAAAACTATCAATTTGATTCCTCGTAAATATGTGTTTGGCACTGTGTTTGCCAAATATAATTTCTACATCTCTCTCTCAAAGTACGTGAATGTTGTGGCTTTAAATGCATTCCACATCGCGTCCTTTTACAATTTGCCTCTAAATTGTTTTTTGAAGTTGACATACAAGTGTCTGAGGCAAAAACGATGTTCCGTTGACTCTACAAATTGTCCAATAGTTGACACCAACCCCTACAAAAATGAACAGGCTCGGACAAATATTCATATACAACGTATAATATAAACATACATCACAAAAGCAATCCATCATACCTTTTGTTGGTCAGAAATGATTGTCCACTCCTTGTCGGAATGATAGTCTAAATTTATGAGTAACAATTGTAAATACCAACCCCAAGAGTCCCTGCATTTTACTTCAACCACTAGGGGTGTTCAAACTGAATCCGAACCGACGGATCAAACCGAAACCGGCCAATATGGGTCGGACCGGATCGGTTTTGTGCAAAAAAAAATGCAAAATTCGGATGAACCGGATTTTTGGCGGTTCAACCTTGGTTTCGTTTTCTCAAAACCGTGGAAACCGAATCCGAACCGGCGTTTTGAAAATTTTCACTATTTTCAAAATTTTTATTTTTTAATATATGAATTTTTGTAAATTATTTACTTGCAATATACACAACTCAATTTATAGGATAGGTTTGGAAGAAATTGTTCTCCAATTTTCTATGTGGGATTTGGTCATTTGGATTTCAACTCTTTTAATTTGTTTTTTATTTTTTTGTTTTATTTTTTTATTTGATCCTTTAGCTTTTTTAATTTAAAATTTCAACTCCTTCAACTTTCCTAATTTACACTTTCAACTCTCTTCTCTCTCATTACACTATTTTTATTACTATTCAAATTAAAATATATTTTATTTCAATTTAATAAATAATAATCATATTAAATAAATATAAATTTTGCATGTTAATTATATATTTATGTAATGTTGTCTATATTTCGATACCGTTGTATTATTATTTAAATTTTAAAATATTAGCGAAATGTTTTTATTTTATTTGAACAAAAAAAAAGTGAAAATACTTATAATATATGAAAATATTTAATATTGAGGTGTTTGGATTTGCAAAAAAATTAAAATATTCAAGACTCATGCTCTATTCTTCTCTATATATATATATATGAAAAAAAAAACAAAAAATAAACCGAAACCGAACCGAAATATTGGTTCTAGAACTGATTTGGTTACCCCAAAATAAAAACCCGATATAGGTTTTAAAATTTCCAAACCGAAACCGATTGGTTCGGTTTACTTTCGTATTAAAACCGAACCGAAACCGAATTTGAACACCCCTATCAACCACTGCTATAACAATCGAATAAATTTTATCGTTTCTGTCAATGCGACAATTATGAGCAACTTGCCTAGACACGATTCCTTCAAGTGACAGTTATCCAAGCAAAATGACTTTTCTACTACTGTCATGCCTCAAAAGGGACTCGAGATAGAACGAGGAACGACCCGGTCAGAAACGGACCAAACCGTCCTACCGTCTTCTTAAATCTATATATAACAGCGGAAGACTTTAAACCAAACTTTACAATCCAAGCCCAACAATAAGGTCCAAAAGTGACATCCAATTTCGCGAGAAATAATACAGCATAAAAAAAAAAGAAAAAAACTGAAAATAAAATAAAAATAAAATAAAAAATGTCCGTACCTTACTAAATAACTAAATCTCTCTAAAAAGGAACAAAATGAAATGTACAGGGAAAAACTTCCAAATTCTACTCATGTGGAGATAATTATTGTTACTCTTGTTATTTTATGAAATGAGAATATCAATATAGGGTGAGTCAACTAACTCAGTATGAATTTAATTTTATGTTCAGCATTTACAAATTATGCATGCTTTCAAATTATTAATTGTAAATAGATTAATATGTGAAAGAAGTAATGATGAACAATAAAATAAATAACGAAATTTCAACAATGGCCATCATCAGACGATTGCAAACAGCCAAACAGACCCTGATCAAGTTTAGGTATTCGAAATCTAAGGACACGACACATATAGTTGTCTTATTACACATTTTAACATTAAAAGTAAATAAATGCAAAGATAAATATGTAATACCCGATTTACCATAATGGAATTAAGTAAGGATAATCGAAAAAATTAATTAGGTGTAATAAGATTATTTAGATAATTATTGAAGAATTTAAATTGGGTAGATAATTATTATCAAGCGATGTTCGGGATAAGTTGGCTTTGATCTATTAATATATTATACGTATATTTATCTCACACACACACACACACACACACACACACACACACACACACACACACACACACACACACACACACACACACACACACACACACACACACACACACACACACACATATATATATGTGGAAAATGACAAATTAACCATCATTGTTTACGGTCAGTGACAAGTCAACCAATATCTTTTATTTTCTAACAAATTAACCACTGATGTATGGGAAAATGACAAAGCCAAAATCGCTGTTACGTTTGCCGTTAACAAGCTGATCTGGAGCCTCGGCGGTTCGTAGACAAACCGTTGGGGTGTCGTGGTCTTCCAAGAAAAGTGACCAAATTTTGCCTGAGACGAGACGCTGCGGCAGTGTCTTGGGACGCCACGGTGGCATCTCAAGACACCGCCACGGTGTCCTTTTTTTTACTCAGCGGTATACATAACTGCAAAATGCTAGGGCTCGGCCATTTTCACCCGAACAAAGTAGAAATCTTCTCGGCGAGCCATTTTCACTGCGAACAAGCACCGAAACCTCTCGGCGAGCCATTGTCACCGAGAAGAAACAACAAATACTCTCGGCCATTTTCGATCACAATGTATTCCCGAGCAAAGAAATTGGTGTTGAAGCGTGGGAAGGCAACGGTGGAAGATGTCCAAATCGCTGCGGTAGAAGAGGTTCAACCCACGGCGCTGCAACACGAAGAAACCGACCAGGTTGGAGAAACCGTTGTAGACTCGCAATGGCAACCTGAAATCGAACCTGAACAAGGAGAAGCCGGAGGCTCATTGGTCCGGTTCCAACCCGTTACAGCAGGTTTCAGGTCCAAACTATTCAGGACAGCGTATTCCAAAACACCGTATGAAGATGATATACAACACTGTGCAATTATTGTTTCAAACATAGTAGATTCGGACTTCTTGGCAGGAACGAGAATTAAACAAGGGCTAGCGATGCTTAGATTGTTGCACCGGGATCCCGAGGTTGTCCAGTACAACAAGCCAAAGGGCAAGGAGTTGAATGTCATAGCCCGATTGATCCACCTTATCATGACGTACAAGATTTTGCCTCGGGATGGGCATCGAAACCATGTTAGCTGCATGGATCTCTATATGCTGGAGAAGGTGTTCACCAGGAAAAAGGGGGACATCAGATTTATCATCATAAGTCACATGCATAAGGTGCTCAACAACCCAAGAACCTGCCGTACAACTGGCTCATCTAGAGCATCGTTGAGCAGTATGGGGTACCCATCTCGAAGAAAGAGCCGAGAATTGAAGAGTCGGCCAATGACGTGTACAACAAAGTTAAAGTGGACCGAATGGGGATCACCCAAGTTGGAGGGGAATGGGTCCGGAAGTCCAAGAAGCAAGCAACACCTCCACCACCCTCAGAGCCTCAGCATTCAGCCCCCTCAGCGGAACATCCCCCTCCTTAGACATCTCATTTTACTTCGATGCCTGAGGAGACGTCTGCCTGGATGAGCAGGATGGAGGAGCTTCATCATATGTCGATGACCAGAATGCAAATGATGAAGGTGCACCTTCAAATGCAACAGGTCCAAATACAATGAGGGGAGGAGTGAGTAGAAGAGAGGGATCGCAGAGCAGAAGAGTGGCATATGCGAGCAGAAGAGAGGCACCGTGAGCTGGTGGCAGCACTTCAGAGATGTGAGAGGCGATCAACCCGTACAGCAGCCTCGCCATCGTCCTCTGAAGCAACATATGCCACATACCGCTTGTAAGTTATTTACTTTGTATGCAAAGTCCAGTCTTTACTTTATTTGTGTTTGACGTATGACGTGTTGTTGATTTACAGTAAGTTATTTACTGTCGAGGTGCAGGGGACCAGTCAGTTTGAGTCTCCGCCCCTTAGAACTGTGCGCGTGGTACGTCTTTCATTTCATTATATATGTGTGTTCTTTCATGTTCATGCTTTGTTAGTTTGACAACCTTTTGCCATTTTTGTTGCAGGCTCAGGATTTGATGGACACCTTCAAGAAGTATGTTATGCCAAATACTCGAAAGAACAAGGAGACGTGCGCATTTCTTGGGGGAAAGGTGGTCGACGATGATTACGTCGTCACTGATATCATCTTCCCGGACCTAGTCGGGATACCAAATACGGTGAGAAGCCTTCTTTGTATCTTAGTATATAAAATTTTATCTTAGTACTCATCTGAACTTATATGCAGTGCTATGCGGTCAACGACAAAGACGTATTCGCGTGTGTGCAAGAAAACCGTCTACTGACATTAGGGTGGATTCACGTAAGTAACTATCTTGCTTCTTCGGATTGTCATTCATGTTCACTGAGATCATCTAATACGTTGTTTACATTTCAGACACACCCAAAGTAGGGGTTGTTTATGTCGTCCGTTAACCTCCACACTCAATTCGCTTACTATCAATTGATGCCGGAAGCAATCTCCATCATCGTAGCTCCCACTAACAAAGAGCGGTATGTATTTTCCCTAGTGTAAATTCATAATATTGCTTTCTGCGTATTTTACCGACAATTGTTCCCTTTTCATTGCAGCCCGTACGACATTTTGCGGTGTACGAGTGAGGGGATGAAGGTGACGCAACAGTGCACTAATCCGGTACAATTCCATGAGCACGACGCTGCAATCTTTGCATATGAGGGTCTGTTGTTTGACACAGCAGATAAAGTATTCCTTGACCCGCAATTGTCTTTTGCGGTCAAGGATTTGCGGTCGAAACGGACCAGGAAGAAGGCGGCGTAGGAATTTTAGGTTATGTACACTTTGTTGTAATTTGTTTACATTTACGTTGTAATTTATGTTTAGTTGAATTTGTTTACATTTACGTTGTAATTTATGTGTAGTTTACATTTACTTTGCGAAAGTAAATGATATACTAGATGAATGATATGTTTAGATGATACTGAAACTGTTTGGGATTTTGTGCAATATGTATGTGATTAGTTTTGGGGGAGTAAAGAAATAAGGGAAACTTTAACAAAATTTTTATAAATTGGGGTGAGGATAAGTGAAAAGTAAATCATGTATGACCTAAATCAAGTACATAATTAAAGATAAGTGTATGGAGAATCTTGGGTGAATTCAGTGCAACAATTTCAGCAAGCCGCCGCGATTTGTGAGCACAAACAGCTGCAACTTGTCATGGTACCTGTAATCAAATTCCATGCACACTTCACAACCAAATGTATGGAACCAATATATGAATTCAAATTGCTGAAACGAAACAAATTCAAATTTATTAATTCAATTTTATGAAACCAATTCATATTTATCAATTTAAAATTTACAAATATAGTGTACAGTACAATCACATATATATATCAAACCTAATCTATCAAACCAATGTATCACGGAAGGTTAAGGTCCGCATTTGTGTACGTTTGTGTTTGTGGACCTTGCGCATCAGACTCCTGCAAAACACATTGCAAATGAAATTAGCATAGTTCAAATAATACTTGAAAACGTAAACGTGAAAATGAGCTCACTTGCGTCTCAGGAACTCTGTCGGGAACTGTCTCAGATACTCGCTCCGGGACTATGGAAGGAATTGTCTTTGGGGCTGTCTCGGGGACTTTGAAACCCATAAAGGTGCCCTCTGACCTTTCTCTGCCAGCTCTGGCTCTACCTCTCCCTCTGTCGCATCTGCCGGCCCCTGCACTAGACTCGCCTCCACCTTCGCACGTGCGAGAATTGTGCCCCACACCCCCACACCGGCCACAAGTCATGTTCATAGGTCTTCTGGGAAGCACTGTCCAGCTTGGGGCCTCGTCCACATCCTGTATTTTATGTTTTCGCGGTCTTCCTGGAAGCCTTTTAAATGAAAGTGGGCTAATTGGATCAAGATTCGTCACAGGAGGCCACTCGATTTGTCCATTGACGAGGCGGACAAAGTGGGAGTACATCGCCATGTATGTTTTTCGGTGATAACACGCATGCACAAATTCCTCAGGAGATCTCCTCTTGAAGTGAATGCACGAGACTGCATGGACACACAGGATGCTGGTCAACTCCCACCAGTAACATGTATAAGTACGCCTCTCCAAATCGACAGAGTACTGTTCATTAACATTGCTGACCTCAAACTGGGCAGCTTCTGTAGACTGGGGGCTCCAATTTCGACATGCAAGTTGTAGTTTGGCAAGCCGGTTGCCGATCATTGGACACACAAGGTCCGTCGAGGGAGCCATCTTTTCATTTTTTTTCACGATACTACTCGATAATGCCCTTTCGAATGATCTCGAACATACTTAGAATCAGTTTGTCCCGAGCTGGTAGGATGCAGGTGTTGAAGGACTCGCTCAGGTTGTTGAGGCTTATGTCGTACTTTGGGATGAAGTAGAAGGCATGTTTGGCTCAGGATGTCACATCTATTCCTCGTAAATAGTTGTGGGCCGCCGGATCAAGCAAAAATAACTTGGTCATCTCTCTCTCAAACTGCCTCACTGTTGTGGCTCTAGATGAGACCCACATTTCATCCTTTAACAACCTGTCTTTAAATTGTTTTTGAAAATTGTCATACAAGTGTTGAATGCAAAACTGATGGTCCGTTTGCCCTGTCACCTCTCTGATAGCTGGCACTAATCCCTGCAAAGATTCATAATATGAGTTAGACATTGGTACAAAATGCATAACATAAACACAGAAGGTAAAAGCAATCAACCGCACCTTTTATCGGTCAGAAATGATTTTTCATCCATTGCCAGATGGGGTGTTTAGATCGTCGAGCAACAATTCCAGAAACCAGCTCCACGAAGCTCTATTTTCTGGTTCAACCATTTGCTACAGCAATCAGATACATTCCATCGTTCTCGTCGATGGTGACAGCAATAAGTAGCTGCCCTGGAGTCGCTCCCTTCAAGTGGCAACCGTCTAAACAAATAATCGGTCTACCACAGTTCCGCACGACCATATTGTATGCAGCCAAACACATGTACATCCTTTTAAATGCACTCATGTCCAGGTCAACGCGCACCGAGCTTCTAGGATTAGACCTCCAAATCTCCTTAGCATAGGACCATATGAGCTTGTATTGCTCATTGCCATCTCCTTCGTTAATTTTTTTGGCCGCATTTTTTGCCCTTCTAGCAAGGCTGGGTGTTGTGTTGACATTGAAGTCCTTCCTAACTGTCTCAATTATGGAAGAAAGGTCTCAGTCAACTTGACTTTTAAATTTGTCTAAGAAATGCGTTGCGACTCATTTGGCAGTGGCATGGTGGCTTTCCATCTTTCTCGAGCAAGTGTGAACATCGTTGTAGAACTTTATTTGAAACGTCATTTCACCTTGCATTTTTTAGGCGTGCAGGAGCCACATGCATCCTTCCTGGCAGGCAGCCCTCAACTGATGAGCGTCACTGTGGGTGAATTTTATTCCCTTACCCATTCTTCAATGCATGATCGACAATTTCTTCTCTAATTTTATTCAATGAACTGTACTTTTTGCCAAGGCTCATACCAGCGAAGGTGCATTTTCCTTGTGGTGGGCGTCTAGGCCTACTTTCGGCCATGTCAATGTCTTCGTCACTAGTGGATTGACAAAATGAACAGAGGTTCTCATTGTCCTCCTCGTGTAGATTCGCTGAGACAGAATGCAACACAATTGCAGCTTCATTTCCAATTCCACGTACTTCATTCTCATTGGCAAAAAAAGTGGCTGTGGGCCCCACTTCAACTTGACGGTTAATAACAGATTCTTCAACACTCCAAGACGCCATTTGCTTTTCAACTTTGCCAAAATGTCGTTCTCTTCAGCTCTCAGAATGCTCTAGGGTTCGCTAATCGCTGACAAAATGCCTGAAAATATTGCGAGGAGTTCACTGTCTACTTATACGATTTGAATCGAGGTTGGGATGCCGCGACGGCGGGACGTCGTGGCGGTGTCTTGAGAAGCCATCACGGCGTCCCAAGCCAAATTTACCCACTTTTCTTGGAAAAGAACAACACCCCGGCGGTTTGTCTATGAACCCCCGCGGTTTCAGATCAGCTTGTTAACGGCAAATGTGACAGCAATATTGGCTTTGTCATTTTTCCATACGTCAGTGGTTAATTTGTTAGAAAATAAATGATAGTGGTTGACTTGTCATTGATCGCAAACGATGATGGTTAATTTGTCATTTTCCCATATATATATATATATATATATATATATATAATATTAATTAAAGGATAAATTCAATAAAGGAAGAAAAGAGGAATTGAAAAAGAAAATGGGATTTAAAATAGAAAAGGGTAAACTGAACCAGTTCATCCTTGAACTGGTCCAGCTTGAGGAAGAAGAAAGAAATGGCCGCGAGCCATTTTGAGAACTGAAAGAGGGAGAGCGATTCAGAAGAAGGAGCTCGGGTGTGGGCTTCGCGACAGGGGAGAGGTCCCGCGGGCAAGCTTCTCCGTGAGGTGAGTGTGACGGGCTAGTCGAATCGTCGCCGACTGCCTGGCAAACTGCGGAGCTAGGGCTCAGGACAGTCGAGTCACAGAATGATTTGGAGTGAAGCTTCCGCGGGATGGAATGTCGGAGCGCCGACGGTTGAATTTGTGCTCTGTTAATTGGTTCTACAATTGGTGATGGGCGTGAAAATCACATAGACGAAGTGGCAAGGACGAATGCAGTGGGTGATTGACCCGTGAGCTCTGCATTGGACAGGCAACTGGTTCCACCGGGGTTGCCCGACCTGTGTGGAAGTGTTGATCCCCAAGCGGCTGGGTTCTTGTAATTCCTCTAGCTTCTTTTACAGATAATAATTGCTAAGGGATATTAGGTGAGAAATATGGAGATTGGTGATGCTTGCTGGAGAAGAGGAATAAGAGACAAAAGGGAGAAGTTGTGAGCTATGAACGAGAGACAGAGTGAGAAGGATGGAGGCCTAGGGACAGTGTGGAGCGGGAGGAAAGGCCGTGAGATCACGAGAGGAGCGAAGGTGTAGGGAGCTCTTGGAAATAAAGAAGAAGAAAAAGAGGAAGAAGAAAGGAGGAGGAGTTTGAGTTGTCTTCTCTGCCTTTTCTCTTGGGTGCCTTTGGTAAGATGGTTTCCTCCCTATTCTATTTACAGATTAAGTTATGTTAGGAGAATAAAGAATATAATGCATTGTTACTTGAATTTAGTTCTATATGTCGGATTTGTTCTCTGAAAATAAATGTTGCTTTGATAAAGTGAAGTTTGTGCTTTAGTTTTGTTACTACCGAGTCTATAGAGGTGATATTCTGTTATTTGGCTTCTGTCACTTGAATTAGTGGTTAAGATTGGAATTATGCTCTGATGGTTGAGGCTTAAGTTGTTGGGATTATTCTGTTGGTTCCTGCTCCTTGGTTTTGTGATGTGATGAAAGCTTTGTGATTCGACTTATGCTCTGGGTCTGAGTTACTAAACAATAAAAGTGTTGAAGTTATGGTTGAGCTTGTTTTATTCTTGTAAAGGGCATTATCAAGGATAGTTATTATTGAGAAATATTGTCAAGGTTTGTAGGACTTTGTAAATAGATGTTGTGAAAGTAGTTGGATGAAGATAAAGAAATAGAATGTTGAATGAAAGCCTTTGTGTGCATGTATGATTAAGTGTGATTCTATAGGCAGTTGCTAACTATAAACATTGTTGATTTGTGAGGGTATTGTAAAGGTTAATCCTTAAAGTGCTAAATCGCCTACGAAAATCAAGTAAGTAATACGCATGTGTTTTGGTCTTTGGAGCTCTACATCGCAAGAGTTAAAAATTGTATACTGATTTTTTACCGCTTTATTAGAATAGTAAGATATTGAATATGTCTACTGCTTTATTAGAATAGTCAAATATTGAGCATGTTTCGTGAATTGTACTGCTGCTTATTGGGTGTTTATAAGAATTAGGTTCTTTGAATGATATGTTTAATACATGAGCATGCTTAAAGATTATAGTACTGATATAATAGAATGTATGCATTCACGAGTATCATGCATCATGGTTTTCAAAAGAATACGAAAATGGATTTCATGCATGGTTTTAAAGAATGATTTAATGGATGCTCACACATACTAAGTGTACGGTGTTCTCAAGGGTTGATCACCTGAAGCGGACTACCATCATTTGGGCTGTAGGAATATCCATTTTACCATGGAAAGTGAAACAGATGATAAACGAATGTTAAATGATAAAAGTAAAGTAAAGAAAATGCAACGATATGACGTGAGGTCGTTTCAGTCCTTGATGGGCACAGTCGCTAGTTGGGCTTTCGAATTATGTCATTGCTGCTAGCTGAGTTTTTAGATTATGTCATTGCTGCTCATATCGGTTGCGAGGTCCCTGGATTATGCCGGGATGGATCAGTCAATGGTTAGTGAGGTCGTTTAAGCCATTGGTGGCATAACCGCTAGCTTTCGGATTATGTCATTGCTAGCAAGCTTCGAAGTATGCCATTGCTGATTTACCAGAGGTGTTAGGTCAGAAAATGATAACAGAAAGATAAAGATTAAAACGTAAAAGATAAAAGATAAAAGAAAGATGAAAACAGAAACCGTATACAAATTTTAAAGTGGCATAACATGTGCATTTATATAGTTTATTCATATCACTTACTGAGTGTTAGACTCAACACGCACGAGAACAAAATAACAGATTAAGGAGTAGTTGATGAAAAATTTGCACGCGCGGATCTTGTGGCTGGCTAGGCTAAAGAGATTTGAAAAGAGACAGAGATTTTGTAAATCATTTAATTGTAAAAGAAAATAATTTTATTTATTTTTGTTGAGATTCGAAAAAGGAGTTTTATCACTTGACTTATTTTATTAAGTCTTTCGCTGTTTTTATTAAAGAAAAGTATTAAAAAAAATAAAAAGCTTTAAATTTTACATGTTTTTCAAAGGAAATAAGTTACGGGTTGTTACAAAATATAATTGAACTAAATACTAAAATTTACATGCTCAATTTAAATTGATACTTACATTTTAAGAATTTAATTGCGTTAAATATAAAATAACCTTTACCTCAAAATTGGGTCAACCAATACTAAGGCCCAACAAAAAATGGTTAATCGAAGCCCGACAACAATGAATCTGATAATTCTTTAAGTTCTGGAATCTAATTATAATAATTTTATTAAGGATTAAGATTTGAAATTTAACATTAATTATTTAAATTCGATCCGGAGTCGAATCTGGGCTCGACCCTCAACTGGGCATGACCTTGATCCAAATAATGTGGGCCTTAAAATTTGGCATAAATTGCCTTAGTAATCTAAGACCAAAAGGGATCTTAATAACTTGGCACAAAAAGGTCTCACCAACATGGCCCAAAGGGCCCAATTAATATGGCCCAAAGGCCAAATTAGTATGGCTTGCGTCCATCAAAAGTCTAGGCCGCGGCCCAGAACTTTCCTAGTCTATGGACAGACCATCTTGTTTGTGGACAGAATGCTTCTGGCTGCAACAAGGCCAATACGCCCGCAGTCATTCCGGCAACCCCAGAACGCTAGGCCGATCACCCCTAAACACTGAGTAATCGACATAGTAGTTCAATAGTCTAACTATTTACTAAAATCAAACCCAAGCCATACAGCTCAAAATTCTCAACAGTACTCCAGTAATTCGACCGAAATATAGCAGAGAAATCTATATGGATTTACACCGTCTTAACAACAACCTAGTTGTCGTCTATTCCTATGATTCATTTGAACCATTGTTTGGGCGGAGGTGAAGAAATTTTGATTGAAATTCCCTTCCTCGACCCTCGATTGCGTTTCTAGCGATTGGACGAATTGTCGTTTATTCGGAAGCGAAGGAATTCCAAGGAATTCCTTTCCTGCCTTCTGCTCCTTTCCAAACACTAAAACTAATCCGAACGTTCCAAAACCAGAAACAATTTCCACAGCTTTGAAATTGTAGATTTTTTGGAATAAAACAAAAGTTTGAAATTTTTAGATTTTACTCGAGAATCACTCACTATGACACCTTAGCAGAGCCAGTTTCCTCAACACTACCATTCAAAACTCAACCCTTAAAAAACACAGGTTCATTCCTTAGCACCGATTATCAAGAGGAAACATAAGGCAAAATCGAAGCTTGTGGCTTACCTCGGACAAGAAACCAGGCATGGACGGGGGAAGAGGAGGCAAAGATGACTGCGAAGGACCACTCTTCACATTCCTACGCTTACCGGAGGAAGAAGTTTCCGAATGAGAGAGTAAGAGATATATTGCCAAGACTAAGAGAAGAAGTGGGGAGATGTACTCCCGCTTCCCCTTAACCTGTGGTGGACAAAAGTCGTTCGATTCGATTTTAGAGTCGTCGAACTAAAATCAAACTGACTTTTTTAGTTTGTAAAAAATAAAATCAAAACCGAACCGAAACCAAACCAAAATTTTTGGTTCGGTTTCGGTTCTAGTCATTTTATATATATATAAATTTGACAAAAATAATTAAAAAGAAAAACTTTTACTTTAATGGAAACAAATATAAAATTCAATTACTAATTATTTCAATCAAATAATCAAGTATAATTCATTAATAATCATTCTATTTAATAATTAATTAGTATAATTCATTAATATATTTACGATATAATCTACAAATTGAATTATTAATTAAGTATAATTCAATAGTTTTATTAGTAATTAAATAATAATTTAATTACTCGTTAGTACAATTTAAGAGTTAATTAGTCAATAATTCAAATATTATTTAAGTATCAATTAAAATTGTATTTAATTTTTTTTAATAAAAATAATAAATTTATTGGTTCGGTTCAATTACTGTCGGTTTTGAATAAGCTAAACCAAAAACAGAACCAATAACTTTGGTTCATACAAAATAGAACCAAAAACTGGTTCCGAAATGTTCAAAACTGATCCAAACCAAACCGAATTGATCAATTTCAGTTCGGTTTTGAACACCCCTACCTTAACCGACAACAACCCCCCAACAACGCCCTCTTATATACAGCCAAACTCATGTACATCCTCTTAAATGTTGGATTGTATGAAAAAACAATCATATCTAACTTAACAAGTAGTGAGCTGCCAGAATTAGTGATAACTCTATGGAAATTAAAGTTATTATCATAATTTTAAGCAAAATTAACGTTTATTCTCGAGTTTTTTTTTAGTAATTTGAACCTATATTAAGTTATGGTGCAGATAAATAATCAAATATGTGAATTTAAAATGAAAAATAGTAAATTTTGGAAGTGGAAGCTGCAAAATAACATGAAGAAAATTGATGTCACACAGCAACATCTAAGACATGAACTCGAGTCGTGGCCTAGACAAAATCAAGCTGCAACCCAATAGCTAAAAGGAGCCTGAGTCGTGGCCTTGAGAATTTCAAGCTGCCCCCCAAGACCAAATTTAGTTTCTGAAATTACGAAATCCTGCGAATTTAAAAGTTTTTCTTTGAGATTTCGAAACCCTAATGAAAGCTCTATAAACACATAATGACATCCATATTCGGATTTTCTCTTCTATCTATTTCTTCTTTTTGATTTTCTTATGTTCAACATGATTTTTATTGTTTTTATCTCAACTATGTTGAATTAACTCTCTCCATCTAGAGGAGAGATGGATTGTTTATTTAGTTTATGATTTTGACTGATTAATTATTCTGTTGGTTGAGTTAATTATTTATTTGTAATATTATGTTCTTCATACTTTTAATTTGTTGGACACTTATTGAATGATAGATTTGATGCTCGAGAGATGTAATTTTAAATATAATCTGAATATTAAAACATAAATATTTAACAATTCAAGAGAGTGTTAGAGTTTTACGAAATCAATTAGAAAACTATAGAACTTTATTGTATGATTAAAAGAACAATTTGTATAGAGATATTCAAATTATATTTTTAGAAATTAAAGTTAGCTTGACACTCGTGAGATGAGAGTTTAACAAATTAGGATTTTTTATTATAAATAATTGTTCAACTATGAAAGATTGAATCAAAGAAATAATATGACAAATGCTCGTGAAATCAATCATTTGGATCTTTTCTCAATTAAAAGTTTTCCATTTGTGATTTGTTTTATTTAGTTTTTTATTTTATTTTAGTTTTCAAAAATTAAAATTTTAATTATCATAATAAAATTAGATTCAATTAGAGCAGTACTTAGTAAAATTAATAAATTACATATGCCCTATGGATTTGACAACCTTATTTATCATTATAATAAAAAACTTGAAGCTGTACACTTTAAATCTTTTATCATGAAAATCTTCATACAATTAAACCACCGAATCTCCTCCCTGTACGACCATATAAGCTTCTATTGTTCATTGTTATCCTCTTCGTTTAGTTTTTATGCTACATTTCTTGTTTTTTTTTTGGCAAGGCTGGGTGTAATATTCACATAAAATTCTTCTCTATTGTCTCAATTATGGAAGGAACATCCCAGTTGGCTTGAATTTTGAATCTGTTTAAGTATTGATTTGCCACCCATTTGGCATAGAGATGGTGACTTTCTATCTTTTATGAGCAACTATGAACATCGTTATAGTTTTTTATTTGAAACATAAGTTTACCTTGCATTTTTGAAGCATGCATACAGCAAGTGCATTCTTCTTGGCATGTGGTTGTCAACTGATAAGTCACTATGCGTGAACTTTATCTCATATTCATTCTTCAAGACATAATCCACTATTTCTTCTCTAACTTCGTTCAATTAACTATACTTGTTCCCAGACACATACTCACGAAAGAACATTCCCGTTTGTGGTTATGGTTGAGACCTACTCACCCACACGTCTTCGTCTTCAGATTCGCATAATAAATGGAGCTCCTCGTCATCTAGTGTTGTTGAGATTGAATGCACCTCTATAGTAGCTTTGTGTTCGAATACACAAAGCTCATGGGCCAAAACTGTCAGACATCAGTTTCATTTCCAATGTGCAGTTAACGAATTCCAGAGCGTTGCTTTCTTCTGTGTCTGAAAAACAAAACATTTACACATCAATTACATTACATAATAAGTTGTGGTGATGCTATCAATGCACAAGTATTACCCCTCCTCAATGCCATTGGTGAACAACAATTAAGAATGCTTCAAATTTGTCTGAATGTAGTCCACTTTGCTTCTAAAAAAGATTTAGGATTCGCTAAGATAAGTGAGTAGTGTTTGATTATATACATGATTATAGTATTTTCCGCTGTAGAAGACACATTTATATTTGTCTTTCACTGAGGAAAGCAATTCCTTGGAATATGATTTACTTAGCGAAAGACACGTTTCTACTGCAAATACTTGTCTTCCATTGCGAAAAGTAAATCATTGACTAGAAATTGCTTTCATTTAGCAAAAGACAAAGATCCACTGCGAATAAAGTACATTGATTAAAGCGATTTATACTAAGGTAAAAGAAGGAAGACATTTATATGCTAAAGTACATGAAGACAAATATCTGTTGTAGAAAGTATATTTTTCGGTATAGAAAATACTCTTTCCGCTGTGGAGAATACCCTTTCTGCAGCAGAAACGTGTCTTTCATTGAGGAAAGCAAGTCTTTTGACCATTTCTGCAACGGAAATGTGTCTTTTGCAAACTAGAACTTACTTTCTGCATCGGAAGACACTTTTCCATTTCATAAATGGTATTTGCCACAACAAATACTTGTTTAAAGTAATCCATTGAATATAACTACTTAGGGGTGTGCAAAAGTTGATTCTGTTTAGTTTTAGAATCAAACCAAAACCGAACCGCTTTTTTCGGTTTGTAAAAATGAAACCAAAATCGAACCATTTAATTTTGGTTCGGTTTCGGTTCTACTCATTATTTAAAATAATATATATTTTTTATTTTTATATATGAATATAAATTTAACAAAAATAATTAAAAATCAAAACAAATATTTACTTTGATGAAAAAAAAAAATCAATCATTAATTAATTCAATCAAATAATCAAGTAATAATAAGGGTTATTATCAATTTGATTAGGTTCGGTTAATGTCTATTTTGAATAAGCCCAATCAAAAATTAAACCGATAACTTCGATTCCTACAACATAAAACCAAATATCGGTTCTAGAGTGTTCAAAATCAATATTTAACTCTTTCATTTATCATAATTCAATATTTTATTTATTAATAAAAATTATTTAGAGTTTTATTTGTTACTAACCACATAATTACTCAAAAATATAATGACATAATCTATTATGTCCTTTCCAATACATGTTGGTGTCTCCACTCGTCAAAAGAGTTCTATGCATTTCAAATTTGTCAACACAAATACTCGTGTAATCTCACACTAAATAGGTGCAAAACTCAAGTTATTATTTGCATTTCTCTACAATAAATCTCAATGCGCTCCGAATTTAGATACTTTTAAATGACACATTGCCGTATTTCATTTTTCATTAGTCCATTATTACGAACAATCGTCTAAAACGAGACATGGGCCAAAAAGATTATATAACCTTAAACGGGTGAAAAAATATCAGCAGATAGAAGCAGACATCAAATGAAACAGTACATATACTCCGCAGCCACTTACTAGCACTTGAGAGGAGGCATAATGATTCCATCAATTAGCATATAAACCTTCACTGGATTTGATTTTCTAATTAAAGAACTTGAGTCAAGATGGACACTACACAATCTTAGATCTGCAAAAATGAAAAAATTTCTACAATGCTTTAACTTATTTCAACTCCTAGCAAGTCAGTGCAACTGCATATATAAGTATGATCTATGTTTGCACTCCTAACCTTGATGATCTTAAGTTACATACCATTTCGACCAGACTTTGGCGAGTCAAAACTCAGCTTCTCGAGCAAGTGAAGGTTGGACGGGAAGAAGTGACTTCAATTGAGAATTTCCTCCATCTTTCATTTGTCAACAATTTGAATCTTGTCGTCAATTTATTTATTAGATCTAGCATGTGTATATCACATCCATTTTTCATGATGTGGTATACAAGTGTTGGATTTATCAAATAAATTGAAAGGTGAAGAGTCCGTTTGTAAAAAATAAATAGTTTAAGATCTAATTTGTAAATATTCTCAATTGAGGAGATCTAAATGACACCTTACATATTGTTACCCAAGCTTCCTCGGGGATAAACTTAATGCTCGATCATTATAACTCATGCTTTGAGGCCCTTGAAAAATCTACCACCTTTAGTTCCAACTCCTGTTTCCTCGAGACATGATCTCAAGAGAGATCTCGAGTCAGGTTGCCATTTCAATTCTTTAAGAAGGGAAAAGAGGGATGCAATAGTAGGGGTGACCTCATTGTCCTTTATGTTGTGACATGACTCTACTTTGAGACTCTGAAGATCCTTCAAAGAAAGAATAACCAGCTCCAACCCTTTCATTCTCAATGATGGACATCCTTGCAAAGAAAGCAACCTCAATCTCCTATAAGAGAAATCAATGACACTAGTTAAGAGCTACACAGAGCAGGTGAGTCTCCAAAATTAAACATATTTTTGGGTTTGTGCAGAAGTATCTATTTGCCAGACATCGAATGAAATTAGATAACAAGATTATTGCGAGTAATATTCATTCGTACCTACAAATGCAGGTGATGGAAAATACATCGTCATCCAATCCCCAACAGTCCTGCAAGACTAACTCGCTTATTGAGCCACAGACCAAAAACAGTGCTTTCACAGCAAGCTTATCCCGCACTTGACACCGCTGTAAATGCAGTCTTTCAATGCTCATGCACGATCCCAAATGCTCATCTAGACCAGGACTCGAGTCTATGCTATTGCAAGATTGAAGCCTCAAAGTCTTCAAATTTTCACAAAACGACAGGGCAGCCAACCACCCGCCATCCATTCTATGATCAGAAAGAGTCAGTTCCTCAAGCATAAAGCAACACTGCCCAATTGCTTTGATCCCATCGTAGCTCCCCTCACACCCACAAAGCTCTAGCTTCACTAATCTTCTACACCCTTGAGCTAAAAGGGTTAAACCAATATCCGAAATTACAGAGCTGTAAAATCCATCAATACAGCCAATCAATTTCACAATCTGCAAATTTCTAAACCCTGAAATCGCCTTTAGCGCTATATCCCCACAACAGTGTAACTCTAATTCCTGCAATATGTCACAGTACTCGGCTACAGCTGCCAATCCATTTTCAGTTCCACCAATCATAACTAGCCTCTGTAAATTAGGGCACTCAATAGCAAGCATTTTCAGCATGCTATCGATCACACTAGGCCGTAATACATCATTTTCCTCGATAAATCCACTAGAAGAGAATTGTGAATCGATGTGTACCGACAGAGCTTTATGGTTCGCCAAGATTTCCGAATTTCGCGGCGACCGAACGCAAGCATGAACCACATCAATATCAGTCAAATTTGGGAACCGCGAGAAAACACGACCTGATTCCAAAAATCCCCAATCCAAGAGCTTGAGGGATTGAACCAGACGGCCATGGAGATACAACCAGCGTTTACAGACCAAAGAAGTAGACGCGAGCTCAGAAATCGGGAGCTTAGAGAGCACATTCAGAAGAAGCTCATCGGAGAGAAACAAGGTGAGGTCCGGCCCCGGGAGGTCTACCGGATCAACTGGGTCAGGAGAAGTTGGAGACGTATAGGAAGAGAGAGACTGTCTCTGCATCTTGAAAATGACATTCTTGAGAGCAGCTTCGTTGAAGACTATATCTGGTAGGGCGAATGTCGGTGGATTCGGGTCTAGACTGTGGGGCGAGTGGAGATCAGGATTAGGGTTAGGGCTAGCATCACTCATCAGGCGAATTTGACATTAATCAATGCTTGAAACAGAAATTCGACAAGAAATTCCTGCATTCCGATTTTCTCAACTCCCAAACAAGTAAACACTGCGAAGATCTTCGTTTCTCGCACTACAAACTTTGGAGCTTTCTCTCTCTAATTCATCAGCAGAAAACTTTGGATTTCAGTGTGAGCTGAGGGTCCATCGATCGCTCTTCCATCTCGGAAAAACAAAACTTTATTATCGAGTGCGGAAAGGACCACTGTAATCATTCAAGCATTCCCATAGATATTCCACCACGTTCCCCAAGTTCGTTCTTGTGATTGCGTGGCGAAAGATGATTCGTTTTGTTTTTTTAAGATGATATTACATTATCACAATAAATAACTTAATTATTGTCCCGGCCCATTTATACTCCCTGCCAAAGAAAAAGGGGATTGGTTTTGTCTCACGTGCAAAAATATTCACAAAATTTGATTAATAATAAATAGATTATTTTATTACAAAAATAAAATCACATTATTTATTTTTAGTGAAATTAACAAAATCAATCACTAAATAATAAAGTCAGTGACAAGACAAACACTAAATAATTTTTGCTAACATATAAAACACTAAACTATGATAGAAAAGGATTAGGGTTATACACTTTCCGTTGCAGAAAAGGAAAGTATTTTTCACAACAGAAACATACACTTTCTTCTGATGTAGAAAATTTTTTTTGAACAAAAAACATAACAATGATATTTGCAACTTTTTATTTCTCATAATTCAATGTTTTACTTATTAGGAAAAATTGTTTAGTGTTTCTTTTGTCACTGACTCTAAGGGTGTGCATGGTCTGGTTCGGTTCGGTTCGGTTTCAACATGGAATCGAACCAAATCGGTTGCTTTCGGTTTTGTAATTTCAAAACTGAAACCGGTTATATGGAAAACCAAAACCGAACAAGAACCGAATTGGAATTTCCATTCCGGTTCTGATTTTCCCTCATTTAAATATTTTTTTTTCAAATATTATAATAAAATGGTATAAAAATAAAAAATGAAAAAAAAAAATAAAAATCATGACTCAAGCAAAATTGAATTCCAGGAATCAATAATTAAATACCAAGCAGAATCAACAACAATCAGAAACAATTGAATCAACAGTTATGACTCATGAGATATTCAACAGAATCAGAAACTCAAACAATCGAAGCAGGCAGTCCAAAATAGTAAACATAGCAAAATCATTTGAAAAGTAAGGGAAACTCGATAAGATTAGCTAGATTAAAAGGCAATTTTGAAAAGTAACAGTTGAAGTTGATCTTACTTACCCTCTTGGCAGTTGGACCTATATATGGATAGACAGAAATATTTAGTTGTAGGCTTCGGCACTCGAAAACACGAAAAATTTGAAAATGACAAATTTAGCTGCAGGCTTCAGCACTTCAGCATTTTAGCTGTATATGTAGCTGGACCTATAAACAGAAATATCAAATATTTATATGCAAGCTTCAGCAGAATGACAAATTTGAGAAACTACAGCAATCAACATCATGAAATTACCAAGTTGTGAGTGTGCGAACTGCGAAGTAGAGCAGCAAGCAAGCAACCGACTGTGAGTTTGCGAACTGCGAAGTGGAGCAGCGAGCCGGCAACCGACTGTGAACTGTGAAGACTGAAGACGAAGACGAACTGGCGATTTCAGGAGATCGGGATCGGAAGTAGTCGAGAGCGTTCGGGAGAGCCTGCAGTAGAACAAAACATGGAGTTCCGAACGGGAAAGGAAGAAGCCGTAATTACAACCTCGCGGTTCGGTTTCAGTTTTTCGGTTCTGAGAATCTGGAATCGAAAACCGAACCGAGAATTTCAGTTCTTCCTAAAAAGAACGAAATTCAGTTATTATATGTGCAAAACATAACTGAACCGACCCAAAACCACCAGTTTTTACTTAATAAATTTTTAATTTTGATTTGTCAGTAAAATAGAATCTACAGTATACGATAATTAAATCTATTAAATTATTTTGTGAATTGGATGTCATGGTCCAAACAAATATAACTTTATATTATTCAGTAAATTGTGTAAATTTTAATTTTACAGCGTCACACACAACTTACATGATCATATTAATAGAATTCGTGATTGCATGATCTGTTTTTGCTAATTACATCGTTCATATTCTGATATTTCATGCTTTAAATCAATATTATACTAATCAGTTGATTAATTTTTACATAAAATATATTTGTACATGCTTCACGTAATGTGTCACGTTAATATTTATGCAACAGATTAACTGATAGAATTTGATTTTCAATTTGAATTTTTAATTTTTTTTTGGTGACTTAATTTGATTTACTTCTTTCTTCAATTTCTTTTGATTATATTTATATTTAAAAAAAAGATATAAATGAATTTCAAAGTCTACATTTAATATAAAATGATTTTTTATAAATATAGAACCATATTAAGACTCATTTGAATCTTAGAAGCTCTTTCCAAATCTGAGTAAATTTATCTATAAATAGAATTCACTAATCCAACCTCTACACTCAAGCAAGAGGCTTACAACATCAAGTGAAAATAATGGCTCTTTCCTCTAATTTCTTCTTCATATTTGTGCTTCTTGTCTCGGTTTCGCTTTCCCCTTGTCTTTGCTTCAACCCGAAGCTCATCTTCAATGTCTCCGAATCTCAACCCGCCAATGGTTGGTCGTCCGCCAAAGCAACGTGGTATGGAGGTGCCACTGGTGACGGGAGCGAGGGTAATGCCATGCAAAATGAAATGCACGTACATACATATATACATACAAGGATGGGTACGGTTTGATTTTGGGGCCAAATCGAACCGTGATCTGACGGATCTTAGGTTATGGAACCAAAATCAAAACTCGTATCGATCTGTGGAAGATAGTTTTTTTTTTTAATGAAAAACCAATTTACGATTCATATAAAGGTGAGAACCAAACTGAATTGTGACCAAACCGATAGTTGGTTCTGGTTTTAAGCACAGTTTAGGTTTGGTTCTACCCACCCCTTTTATTCATACATCCATACGCTTCAATTATAAGCCTTAAAATTAGGGTAGATGTACTTGTTAGAATGTTAATTTTATGGATTTATTTTTAATTTATTTTTTTGAGTAGGGGGTGCTTGTGGGTATAAAGCAGCAGTAGGGCAACGTCCATTTTCTTCATATATAGCAGCTGGAGGGCCATCACTGTTCAAATCAGGGCAAGGATGTGGAGCTTGTTATCAGGTAATTAGTGAACTTTAATAAAATAACAGAAGAGATTTAATGCATTTATAAATTACAAATTTACGAGAAATTAGGGTTTGATAGCATAACTTGTGACTTTTCAGGTGATGTGCACGCAAAATTCGGCTTGCTCCGGCAGTCCGGTGACAGTGGTTATCACCGATAGCTGTCCAGGCGGTGTTTGTGCTTCTGATGCTGTCCACTTTGACTTGAGCGGCACCGCCTTCGGAGCCATGGCTAAATCTGGACAACAAAATCAACTCCGTGATGCAGGAAGTCTTCAAATTCAATACCAAAGGTTTATCATCATTATCATTATCATTATCATTAATTTAAAATTATTCTTAAAAAATATCATTTTTATGAACTAATTATACTTTATGTTTTGCATTAAAAAAATTTATAATACAGGGTCCAATGTAGTTATCCCGGCGCCCATCTCTCCTTCTCTGTAGCTGCAGGCTCGAATCCGAACTTCTTCGAAACCCTAATTGAGTATCAAGGCGGAGATGGTGATCTTTCCTTAGTAGAAATTAGGCAAGGAAGAGACTCAATATGGTCTAAAATGCAACAATCTTGGGGTGCTGTTTGGAAATTCAATAGCGGCTCAACCTTACAGGCCCCGTTTTCTCTCCGACTAACCTCGCTCCAGTCAGGTCAATCGATCGTTGCCAACAATGTCATTCCGGTAGGTTGGAAGCCCGGCCAAACTTATACATCAAGCTAAAGCTTTCGTACCAAATTATCTATTGTCTTTTTCAATAAAGTAATAACATCTGTTGAGTTTTATGTAAAACTAGATGTTTTACTGGCTTTTGGTTACATGTACTCGGGAAGTATGAAATAAAATTTACTTTTTTTGAAGAGAAAATGATTTGATTGCTTCTCTTTTTAAAGAAAACTAGCACTTTGCTATCGTATAAGTGCTAAAATGCCTTAATCTCAACGATCGTATATATTTCGATGTTATCGACTTTGGCGAATTATTGAGATTATAATTATAAAATAATAAATACATCTACTATCATTGAATTAACTTTGATTGTTTTAATTAAGCATTATGTAGCATCCAATTATAGGCAGAATCTCCATGTTTGAACGGAGAAACTATTTTGAGATATTTGTAATTTCACACGACTATATAAAGAAAAATCTTAGAACATCTACTCTTGCAAGTATTTTTGTGTAATTAATAAACGATTAACAAAATAATTAGCGAGATTGGTCACTTCATTTTTCCATGCAAACAAATGCAGAGTAATGTTGCACTTTCATATGTCGATAAAGTGCAATTCTACAACTGACTCCTTCAATTTGTTTTTAACAAATTAAATCTCAACCTTTTCGTTGTTAACAGAGCAGTCATTTTCGTTAAAAAAATCTATTAAATCTATCACGTGTTGTACTATGAGTACTGGGAGATTCCACAATTATCATGTATGGCTAATGTGATGATTGTAATAGGTTTCATGATGACATTGTCCATTTTAACGAGTCAAAATTCAAAATTTATTATATAAAAGATCGGTAATAGTGTATTGCTATACGTATTCTTGAGTGAAATAATGTGAAATGTTTTCGCCTAGTAAGAATCTAATGGATCGAAATGTAAATTGTTACTTATTAATTACTTTAGTAATTTATTTGTATAAACATATGAATTAGGCTATTGGAATCTTATTGTCTTGTTTTTTTTTTATTAATTAATAGAGTAAAATTTAAATTAAAATTTGAATTTTGGGTGTCCATTTAACTTAAACCCTGAAATTTTTTTTCTGAACAAAATAAATCTAGAACTTTGAAATTAGTTCAAATTAAATCTCAAATTTTTTTAACAAAATTAATTTTAAACTTTACACCGTAATCAAAATGAATCTCGAACTAGTATTTTGTTTTGCTCGGTTTTCAGTTTTTTTTTTCTGTTTGAACTCTATTTTGGATAGGTTTTAATTGGTTTGGGCTAGATTTAAGTCGGTTTGATTTGAGTTTCTTTTTGTAATTTTTAAAATTAAAATTAAAAAAATATGTAAATATTATAATATCGATTCGGTTTGGTATAGATCAGAGAAAAATCAAACACGATCTACTTTTAATAGTATTTTCTAATTTATTTACGGTGCAAAGTTTGAAGTTCATTTTATTCAAAAAAATACTTCAGGGTTTGAGTTATCCGAGCTCAATTCAAGTTTCATAAAACAAGTAAGAGTTGTAAGAACTTCATTAGTACTAATGAATCCATAATTTGATAAATTTGTATGGTTTTTTAATTAATTATTACATTTTCTTATATTTTGTGGCATCCCGCCCTGTGAAGGCCAAGAAAGTTCCATGTGTGGGTCCGACCCATATCAGGGGGGCACAATCCCACATCGCTTGGGAGAGTAGAAAAATGCATGGTTTATAAGCATAGATCCCCTCCCTACCTAGTACAACGCGTTTTTTGCTAACCCCAAGAACAAAACCATGGAGGCTTCGACCCAAAACAGACAATATTATACTGGGAGCACTGGGGGAGGTTACATATTTAGATTTCAAATTTATTGCTAAATAGATGCCAAAGCAAGTTAAATAAAAGAAATACCAAATAAGTGTTTAATTAATATATTTGATGGTCAACTAGTAAGAATTTAATTTGTTTTAAATTCAATGATATTTTTAAAAGTCAAAGTAAAATGACGTTAATGTGAGTAACGTGTGAGATGACATTGAACGTAAAAAGTCAAGAATTATGTGAGTCACATGCAAAATTTATGGTAACATCTTTTGTGCTAGTGCGTAAGATTATCAGTTTAATTTAATAAGTTAGAGTGTCATTAGAGATAAAACAAAATGAAAATTTTTTTAAAAAACAAATGATTTAACTTGATTGATGCTTACATATATTTGCCATATATATATATAAAGGAAGGGAAATTAACAAAATAATCACTGTACTAAGGGATCAATGACAAGTCACTACTGAACAATTTTTATTAGCAACTTAAACACTGAATTATAAAAAATAAACGGAGCAAATATCATTGTTAACTTTCTAAGAACTGGCA
Source organism: Begonia loranthoides (assembly GCA_022433065.1). Lineage (NCBI taxonomy): Eukaryota > Viridiplantae > Streptophyta > Magnoliopsida > Cucurbitales > Begoniaceae > Begonia > Begonia loranthoides. The sequence continues at coordinate 777,586 of CM039474.1, forward strand.
GTGGAAAAAAACTAATACTCATGGAAAAAACTGCAAGAACTCGTGATTTTAGAGACTTTCAGTGGAACAGAGTTAATATCTATGTAAAATGGATATGAGAAAATAATATATAAGTTGATTTTTTTTTCTAGTTTTATAATTTAGAAAATTTTGTAAAAGAATATGTAATATTTTAGATTTCAGATGATTTAGAATTGTTTTACTGCCCATAGGATAATCACAACTTGTTTATGTTTTTCTACAAAGAATACAATGAATTTGTTCTTTATCTGCAGAGGAAAGATGCAGAAGAAAGTCACATTCCTCTACTGAAAGACAACTTTTCTCTGCGAAACTTTGTCTTTCCGTAGCAGAAAGTCGTATTTCCTGAGTCCTATTTCAAATACTCGCTTTACACAATAGAAAGACAGCAATCTGCTGTGGAAAGTCAACATTCCACAGCGAAAAGACAACGTTCCTCAACGAAAAATGTAATAACGATGTTTGCTCTGTTCATTTCTCATACCTTAGTGTTTAAATTGTGAGAGAAAATTGTTTATTGGTTAACTTATCATTGATTCCACAGTACAGTGATTGTTTTGTTAATTTCTCATAAATGAATTATGCAATTAATAATTATATTGAAATATGTCACAAACCACACATATAAACTTAAGAAAGTGAATTCTTCTTTAGTGTTTGCAAACCATTTTGGTTATGTTAGTCGAATTAAAAAAAAAATCTAGTTTACCGAGCCTATAAATTGAGTTGAACATTCTGAACGAGCCGATAAAAAGAACAACACGAATCAGGTTATGAGTTTGTGAGTTAAATGCACCGAGCTAAGAGGGTTGGGCTCGCGAGTGAGGCTAACAAGACTTGACTCGGGAACGGACTCATTGATGCTGAGCTTGCATGACCCTTTCTAGGGTTGGCTCATGACCTAGTCTATGGTCTCAACTCGGTCGGCCATGTTATTTGGACTCAAATAAATTTTAGTTTTTTTTTGTTTATTTTGACTTTTTCTTTTGTTCTTTAATAGTGTGTTAGTTGCTTTATATGTAGTCTTTTACTATTTTGTGTTCCATTTCAATTATTTAGAAGTTTCATTAGTAGTTCCATTTAAATTTGGAAGTGAAGTCTAATTTATTTAGTAATGTAAGTGATTTAATTTTCATAAACTATTACTGAGATTAAAGTATCAATTTTTTTTAAAGGTAATTATCAATATTGATCTTGAAATATGAAAGTCTTTTTAACTGACACTTTAAATCTTTATTTTTATTATCTAACACCTCAAAATTTGAGACGTTAGCAACAGACACCCTCATCATTAGGGGATCCGTTAATGGCGAATATTATTTACAAAAACTACCTTTTTCTCTATGGAAAATACCTTTTCTGTAGACTGAAAGTAAGTTATTCACTATAACTACTTCATGCACGGATACACTATGGAAAGACGACCTACCGCTCCGAAAAAAAAATATTTATCTCAAAATGGATATATATATTTTTTTATCTTCAATAGTCCCACAATCCAGGACTTTGCTTCATCGTCGAAGTATGAATATTTAATTTCAAAAGAACATGTGGCTGTAGAATTGTTAGCGTGTGCATAAGCTTTGGTATCCGCCATATAACGGACCCAATAATGATAAGAGTGTTCATTGCTAACACATCAAATTTCAAAGTGTTAGATAATAAAAATAAAAATTCAAGATATCAGTTTAAAAAGTTTATCGTACAGAAGGGTTAATATTGATAATTACCTATTTTTTTAATATATATATATAGTTTGAGAGAAGTAAAATGATGATAATGATGGCAATTAACAATAATGTTGGATTTGTTTTTGACTAATCACATGTTTATCACAAAACGTTTCCATAAAATAAAATAGGAATTTTAAGGACAAAAATTTCGGCATTTTTTAGGGTTTGACTTTTGAAAATCCTGATATGGACTTCCACGTGCAATAGGTTGACTTCCATTAACCGTAAGAACAGGATGTGCGAATCCAGTAATCAACGGCCATAACCTCCATTAACGGCTACATTAACGAACAAATGTCGTTTTCCTATTGGACAAGTTGATGTTCTCCCATCATGTTTTTCTCAAAACGACAATATGCATCTCATAGTTACAAGATAACGTTAGTATCTCTCCTAGTTATTTTACGTGACTTTGATTTATTTTATGTTTTGATTATTCAAACGATTAATTAATCATAAAAATATTAATCTAATATTCCTGTTTAAAATTATTTAAATTAGAGTATCTATTTGGCATTACAAGTTTCTATTTACGAATCCCAAACTTTGATATTGCACGCTAATTAGCTATTTAATTTCCCCAAGAAATATATTTAAGTGTTTGACGTAACATTTCTTCGTTATTATTAATTGTCATGTTAATATTTTCTTTAACGTATTGTAGCAGCTTGCCCTCTAAAAGTCAGGAAAGGCACAAGTGTGGCTCCTACCCATATCAGTGGGTATGCACAATCTAACATCGTTTGAGAGAATAGAAAATGCATGGTTTATTAGAAGGGTTCCCCTCCCTACCTACTACAACGCATTTTAGGCTAACTCTAAGAACAAAACTATGCGAGTTTTGACCCAAAATTGAAAATATCGTACAGAGAGCACCGGAGGATGTTACACGTATTAATGTGTATAATTTATATTTTTTAGTTGAATTTTTCTCCCTTTTTGGGGGTAAAAATAAATAAATGAATTTGAAATTCTATTCATAAATAGAACATAAATAATTAAGATTAATTGTATACGTAATTGAATTTGTAGAAGCTTTTCCCCAAATCTGAGCTAAATCTATCTATAAATAGGATTAGGATGCACCCATCCAACTTATAAACTTAAGCAAAAACATAAAGTAAGAGAAGCATATACTTGCATCTTTACAATGGCTTTTTACTGTAATTCCTTCCTCAAAGTTGTTCTTCTCCTGCTTCCGCTTTTGCTCTCCGAATCTCAATCTGCCGACGGCTGGTCTGCCGCCGGAGCAACGTGGTATGGAAGCTCGACCGGAGATGGAAGCGAAGGTAATGCGATGCAAAATGACATTATCATAAACCCTAGTATACTTTTATAGTTAGCCTCATATTAGGGTAAATAAAACTAATTGCCCTAAAATTTACGGGTTTAGTTTTAATTGATTTTTCGAGTAGGAGGTGCTTGTGGGTATGGAGCATCAGTAGGGACAGCTCCATTTTCATCACTTATATCAGCTGGAGGGCCTTCACTGTTCAAATCAGGGCAAGGATGTGGAGCTTGTTATCAGGTAATTATTGAAATTTAATTAAATAAAAAAAGAGATTTAATAAATTTATAAATTAAAAATTTACGACAAGTAAGGGTTTGATAGCATAACTTGTGACTTTTCAGGTGAAGTGCACCGCAAATTCGGCTTGCTCCGGCAATCCGGTGACCGTGGTTATCACTGATAGCTGTCTAGGCGGTGTTTGTGCTTCTGATGCCGTCCATTTTGACTTGAGCGGCACCGCCTTCGGGGCCATGGCTATATCTGGAGAAGAAGATCAACTCCGTGATGCAGGAAGTATTCAAATTCAATACCAAAGGTTAAAAACTATACGTTAACTTGTGTAAATATTTGATCTAAAAATCGAATGGTTGTGTGAGCAACATATTTGGTAATACAGGGTCCAGTGCAGTTATCCCGGCACTCCCCTCACTTTTACCGTAGAGACAGGATCGAATTCGTATTACTTTGCAACCTTAATTGAGTATCAAGGGGGAGATGGTGATCTTGCTTTAGTAGAACTCATGGAAGGCACAGGATCGTGGGTTCAAATGCAACATTCTTGGGGTGCTGTTTGGCAATTCGATAACGGGTCAGCTTTACCGGGCCCATTTTCTCTCCGATTAACCTCGCTCTTGTCTGGTCAAATAATCGTCGCAAGCGACGTCATTCCGGTCGGTTGGCAACCTGGCCAAATTTATACATGAAGCTAGAGCTTCATACTAAATTATGCTAATTTGCTGTTGTTGTTTCAATAAAATAATAACCAAAAGTTGGGTTTTTATGTAAAACTAGCTTTTTGGTTATATGTACTCAAGAATTATGAATGAATTTCCTATTTTATAGTTTACTTTTGAAAAAGGTAAAATCAAAATGAATCTTGAACTCAATGGTAAGTATAAATGATACCCTAAACTAATTTTTTGAATAAAATAGCCCTCGCACTATGCCTCGTGAGCAATATGGCCCCAGACCGGAAAAGGACCATTAAAAGAAGCTTGTAGGATCTATGTAGCAATCACTCATTGACTCTCTCTCTCTCTCTATTCAAGAATGGACAATGGCATATTCAATATCAAAAAAGTTGAACAACCTCATATTGGTCGAGAAAAATGAAGAGACTAATACATAAGTAGAGTTCTCTTCTTAAATTAACAAGACATGTTTTGATATAAGACCCAAAAACAAATCACTGCATATCTCAGTTCAAAGCAAAAGATATCTTATTTTTGGGAACATGGCCTCTGCACCTCGACAATTAGCAATAAGAAAACAAGTAGAATTATAAAAATAGGTCTAATTCGCATATTTGAAGAATTATGCAATCTCACTTCGTTTGAAAAAAGTGAAGGAGATCAATAAACAACCCAAAAACAAAATTCGTGCATGCCTCAATCTAAAACGAACAATATCTTATCGGAGGAATTGAGGCTCCACACTTGGGTTAATTAGCAACTTGAGAACAAGTAAATTATAAAAATAAGTTTAAAACATATGCAAAATGTTACTAACTTTCAAGGAGCATGTTTGAGGGTGATAGTTGGGTGTGAATGCTTGGAATAAAAGCAAAAGAAACTATGATAAGTGAATGATTAGAGAGTAAACTCTTCAAACCCATTGAAGCAATGTGTTTGCTTAATCAAGAGCTTGTATTCAATAAATTGAGATTTGGTAGTCCAACCTCATCACACATCTCCCATGCCCCCACTACTATTGAAATCCCCACTCTTATCATTAATTACTTTGAAAATGCTTCATACTCTAAGTATACAGAACTTAAAAATTGCACCAAAACTTATTGTTCTTATAAAATTTACAATCGTAATTTGATGTCAAATCCAAAGCCATCGAGGAATCAACTTGATTTCGAGCTAATATAGCATCTCTAGACGCAGTCGATGATATATTATACTGGCGCAATTACGTCGTGCGTCTCGGATACTTAAATGTACTACATATTTGATAATTCCATTATGGCAAAAGACTGTGTAAATGGAGAGTTGAAGTAGGTTTGATCGGGTAAATAAAGATAATTATGGAACATAATGATAGTAATTAGGGAGTGATGAATGGGAAATTGAGGGAGGCAAGGAAAGGGGCTTGAACCAACCGACAGTCAAGGAGAAGCATGAGATGGTTTTCTTGGCTTGGAATTGAAGGGATATGAATAGGTGTGACAGTTTGAACCACTCTCTGCCTCTTTTCACTCACTGCCTCTCTCTCTCTCTCTCTAACTCTCACAAACTCTAGAGAGAGAGGATTGAGGGCCTTGTTTGGTTGCTTAGACTGGCGGCGCATCACAAGAACGCCGTAGAAAAAGTCTATAAACTGTCATCCTCCCTCCACTTGTCACCATCACTTGTCTAAATAGCTATGCAGAAACTCCCACATATTCTCTCTCCTCTCTCTCTCTTTCTCTCTCTTTCTCTCTCTATCTCTCTATCACCCACATGTTTTTAAGCCAACAAGCACTAGAACTAAAAACTAGGACTAGCACCCTTAATTTGAGCAATACAGCCTCACAACAGCTTTCACTACAAGAACAAACTTCTCTCCCTCTATTTTCCATCCTAAAGCCACTTCATTTTTACTCACCCCTCTCTCTATCTCTATCTCTATCTCTTTCTCTTTCTAGAATATTTATTCTTTGAGGTTGATCCATTTTCAGGTTAATTGATGTTTGCATGGCTTTGATTGTGGATCAAGAGCCAACCTTTAAGCATTTTTGCAAAATCTGCAAGAAAGGGTTTGTATGTGGTAGAGCTCTAGGAGGGCACATGAGGACCCACGGCATCGGTGACGAGATCGGTAGTATTGATGATGATGACGATCTTGCTGGAGAATGGGATGAAAAAATCCACGCTAAAGTTGTCCGTCCAATCAACAAACGGCCGATGTATGCTCTCCGAACAAACCCTAATCGCCTCAAAACTTGTAGGGTTTGTGAGAACTGTGGCCAAGAATTCTTGTCGTGGAAATCCTTTCTCGGACATGGAAAATGCACCTCCGATGATGCCGAATCTCTCATGTCATCCCCAGACTCTGATGGCGATATCGATAGCCGACAAGGGAACGGGTGGTACAAAAGAAAACGATCACTTCGAGTGAAAGTTGATAACTTCAATTGCCCATCGAGCGAAGAAGAAGACCTGGCGAATTGCTTGATGATGTTGTCAAATGCAAACGGCTCCGATCGTTTTTCGGCCGAGCAAGAAGAGTCGTGTGCATCGGCGAGCAAAGAAGATGACCGGAGAAACCCCATGAACGACCGGAGAAACCCGACAAATTATCTCTCACCGATTTCTGGTAGAATTCCTCGAGAAATCGACAAATCGAAATCGATTCCTTCAAAGGGAATTTTCGAGTGTAAAGCTTGTAAAAAAGTGTTCAATTCTCACCAAGCTTTAGGTGGCCATAGAGCAAGCCACAAGAAGGTTAAAGGCTGTTTTGCAGCCAAGCTAGATCAAACAGAAGAGAGCCCAGAAAACGACGACGTTATAACCCAGGAAGATCATCAATTCATATCCACTAAATCAAGCTCCAGCTTACAGCTGTTCAATGGCGGAACCAGCAGCAGTAATCTTCCATTAATGGCTCCCACCTCGAAGAAAAGGACGAAAATTCACGAGTGCTCCATTTGTCAGCGGATTTTCACTACTGGGCAAGCTTTAGGCGGCCATAAACGCTGTCATTGGATAACTTCCACCGCACCAGAAAACTCAAAACTAGCGAAAATCCACCATTTAGAAGATCAAATGGAGCAGATAAACAATAACAACAACAACGCGACAGATTCGCTCGATCTGAAGCTCGATCTGAACTTTCCGGCACCGGGGGACGAACGAGTTTCAACTCCGGCGAACATACAAGTATCTGCCTCGATTTATTTACAGTCATGGATAAAAGGAAAGGACAAGGAAGAAGAAGAAGATGGCAGCCAGTACTATAACCGTCACCTGCATCAGATTAACGAGAACGAAAAGTACAGAAACGATGATGGCGACGCCATGATTCAGAAGTTGGACGACGAAGCAGACAGTAAGGTGAAGTTAGCAAAGCTTGGTGAGCTTAAGGATAAGAATATCAATGGCGGTTCATCGCCATGGTTGCAGATGGGAATCGGTTCAACCACTGCTACAGTAGCTGACCCTTGAACTTTTGTGAAGAAAAAAAGTGAGTTTTATGAAATTTAATAAAATTATTTTATATTATGAAATTGTAATTATTGACTAAACACTCTTAATTCATTAATTAATTTACACTTTGTAAAAAAGTGTCTTTCTCCTTGTCAATACATGTTCTACATTTAAGTATACTTAATTGCATTTTATTTTTTGTTTTACGCTCCGTAATTCTTCCTTCATCGGCCATACTTGGACAGATTCAAGCACAAGTAAAATGACAAAAATGCGTTTACGATCATTGATACGTTTGCTCGTGACAAATGTATTCGTTATGAATCATAAAAAATTAATCAAACTCTTAGTAAATTACGTAAAAGACTAATGTCTTCGTGTTCATGTAGAACATATATTCAGTGTTTCGTTGTAGTTTCTCTCAATTGTGACTTAGGGGTGTCGTCTATAAAGTAATTGCTCTTGTTCTTCTCGAGCCGACCTTCAATTGCATGTTTATGCACAAGCCCGTGTTAGGTCGAACTCAATCTTCACGAGCGTCCCCTCTCTGCATTCTAAGTATTGCTTAGAGTAATGCTAGATAGCATGCAATTATTTTATACCGTTAATTTGTGTATAAAACAATGGATTTGCAACATTGATTATTCTAGGTGTTGATTTTTTTAACTTGTTTCTCTCAAGAAATTGCAAAAATCGTTACATTATGAATTGTTTCTCTCTCAAAGTTGCCTAACAAAAAAGATCACATAACAAAAATATGATTTTTTGACGGTACTTCTAAAGACCGAATTTTCAGGGGCCATCGAGGACGTACTGGACGCCGCGCAACGTGCGGCGCTCTTTCAGCTGTTGGACCCTACCTTCGGCTGAGCCATTTCTAGGGTAGGCAGGCTGTTAAACAGAAAAGATAACTCTTCCTGAGGTCCCTGATGACGTCTTTGGACTCCCTAACGTTGTCGTTAGCCACCACGTCCCGGTTTAGGAATTTTAACCTGATTCCCTTCCGATGCTCGCGCTCGTAGCGCTGTCAAACGAGATTTTCCTGTCTCTTAGGATCGACTAATCCATGTGCAAGTGCTGTTCACATGGAACATTTCCCCTCTTCAGCCTTCAAAATTCTCATTTGAATATTTGCTATTACTACCAAGATCTGCACCACCCAAGGCACGAGAATGAATTTTTAATGCTCGTAAGTCCAAAGAGTTATTTGCCTAAATTAAAAGCTTAATGGTCTATTTAATTTTATGGTTAATTTGATATATTTAGAAAAATAAAAAATAAAATGGAGTAGTGCTATCGTGTTTTGCGGTGCACCATGATTTGTTGTTTACTAAAACGTTGGCTAATCATTTGGACTCTAAATCTCCGTTGACTAATGTGGGGTCCTCCACTTTCTCCTAACTGGGACTATCTCCATTATTCAATTATATATTGCCACGTGTTACTTTTAAAAAATAATATGATATGTTTCCTAATTTCTTCCTATGAAACCATAGATGATAAATGAATCCGCTCCGGTTCGGTACTGTAGCGAGTTGAGTCTGACTCGATTCATTTAACTGATGACTTGTGAGTTGGTTCGGATTGAAATTTTTTTGGGCAAACTTGTTAAGCTTGTTAGGTTTGACTCGTTTAACTCACTAGGCTTGGGGAATCAAACTTTTTTAGACTCAGCTTGGCTGACTTGTTTGTCACATCTACCTTCAAATGTACCTATAAATGTCGAGATAAAAGTTTTATCTATAAAAATAAGTTGTTCAACTAACACCCATAATTTCAAATGAGATTTTTTATTCTCTATCTAGTTATTTTAGATAAATCTCATTGTTAACTACACTAATTAACTTGAAATTGGTCATTAAAATATAAATTCAGCAAAATATGATATTTGCATATCTTTTTTTAGTCAATAGTTTCTTAAACATAGCTAAGAATACTAATTATAATTACGTCATGTATGTCTGTTGGATATGCTGTGTTTGATGGAAATCAAGAAATGTGACAAGATCCGTGCAACCAAAGTACTAATAAGAAAAACATATCCATGAGCGTTGTTTTATCCCCTGCCACCTCTTTCTTTTCTCCCTCTTTTTTTTCTCTTTCCCTCTTTCCTTTATTCTCTTTATTTCTTCTATAAACACCACATTTCTCCTTCATTTTTTTTCACCAAAAATTCTTTCAATATCTTAATTTCTTACTTCTTAATTTGTAGTACTCTAGCAATAATATGTAATGTTAAATATTTGTAATGATATTCATGTAATATATACTCTTTTATTGGATTGTCTCAAATAATTGTTTTTCATCAATACATATTATTTTATATATTAATAAAAAAAATTTGTTAATTAAATAACTAAATATTATATTTTGATATTATAATATTATATAATTATTATAATTAAAATTAAAAAATATATACATTATATTGATATAAATTAGAAATATTTATATATGCTCAAATCGTTAAGTTTTGCTCTTTAACTAGCTTGACTCGTTTAAGTCGTGGCTCGCAAGCCGGCTCGAGTTTAAAATTTTTTTGAATGGCTTTGTTAAGCACGAGTCGTTGGACTTACTATGTTTAGCTCGTTTAACTCGATAGGCTCAGTGAGCTGGAATTTTTGAAGTTAGTCTTAGATCGGCCGGCTTGTTTATCATGTCTATACGAGACGTAGATTTATTATTTTTAAAGTAAATTACCAACCTTAATACTTATTAATTTACATTTATTTGGTAATTATTTAATTTTTAAACTATTAAATTTTATGAATTAAATAAATTTCTAATTACTTATTGACATCTTTTTTTTCCTTTTTTTATTTTTTATTTTTATTCTTTGCAATTATAACAAATTTATAAATATTGATTATATAATAAAAAATTAAAAATAATTTTCAAAAATTTAAAAAAAAAAACACTTTTATAGGAAATTTTGTATGAGATACACATATGATTATGATGTGTGAAATATCTTTGCACTTATTCAAACCCCGTATGCTAGGAGCAAATTGAATCAAACAAAGATAGGGTATTCAAGCCCGTTGCTCATGCCCACAATATTTTCTCTTATTTGAAAATAACAAAGTCGTATTTATTTTCAAATTAACCTTGATTCAAACATTAGAGAAGTGTAAAGACTACTTATAATATCAAAGTAAATAGCAAGAATTTATACGAGAAAGGCTTATTATTTGGTAGTAACCCCAATAATACCTCAAACAAAATCATTTTCTTTTTATTTTTACATTATTTGATTATCTTAATCACACTTTGTTAATTCTTTTTTAATATCATCTTCATCAAGAGAAAAACCCATTATTATTTTATCACTTTTATTAAGGGAAAATTAAAAAAAGAAAAAAGAAAAAAGCAACAAAGCATGGCATTGAAATTATACACTAAAAAGTGTCATCAACAAAAGCTAGACCAAAAAAAGAGTGTCGTATTAATAGTTTTGTCCACCACTCTCACCAACCAAATATTTATATAATATAGTCTATTTTAGTAATTTCCTTGGTTTCCAAAATATATATATATATATATTATTATTATTATTTCCAAATAATTGCCTTTTGCAACCCTCTCCAAAGAATTTTTCTTTTGTTTTCCACAAAGTGAGTTTTTTCTTAAAACTATTGTGGGTGTAATTTATAGAAAATAATATATCCAAGTTCTTGAAGATTGCCTCCCAACATTGAAATAAATGGATAATGTCACATTTACCGTCTAATTTTATATTTTAATATTATACTCTGACGTTTATTGGTACATATAATTTATTTTTTCAATTACTTATATTTTTTTAATAATTATTTTGTCAATGGGTGAACAACACATAAGTATCTCGTCAGAATATAAAATTAGTGTGTTAAATTATAATATACATGTAGCATTTACTCAATATATAATAATCATAATTATTTGATATATCTTTTTGTAATGTCTTCTTATTAATAAGTAAGTTAAACACCAAAGTTATTTTGTCCAGGTTATTTGAAATTTTTTGTTGCTAGTGATTACAACCCATATTTGTTGACTATGGAACTTTTGTTTTCAAACTTAAAGTTAGTAGCATTATTACCACTACCCTTTTGCATTTAAAATATAAAATGTTAACCCTACCTAGTGATCGCCCATCGCCAATTTATAATCTAGGTCGAAAATAGTTGAGAAATTCTTTGAGCATGTATGTTTACTTAACCCAACATATTAACCTTTTTGAAAAGATGTCTAATTAGTGATAATATTGTATCAAATTTAACTCGAACTTCAATAAGTGTAAATAGATATTAACATCGATAAGATCTCATGTAGATGATATCATCAAATATTTGAAATCTTTTTTGTGCTATAATCTAAAATTTTTGGACAAGGCATTTTCACATTGATTTGAGGTCCCCTTAATCTTAGAATCTTGACTCAATGATCTCGAGTCAACATGAAATTCCTTTCTGTTTTAATTATTTTTTTTTTCAATTTATTGAATAAATATGTTATTAATTATGATCATATTAATCTCTTTCATATATTTATGAAAATGAAAAAACAAATCTTTAATAAAGATTTGCTATTAGTATAAATTAATGAATAAATTGACAATATTTTTTGTCATATAACTTTACTCTCTACTAATATATTCATTATTAGATTTTAAGCTTTATTAAATATATAAATATATGGGTATTTAACATAAATAATGTAAGCTAATTGAAACATCGAAATTAACTTAAGAGGGAGAAGGTGAATTAGGTTATTAAATTTTTTCATACGATTATTCTTTTCTCTAACCATAAGTTACTTATCACAATTATGCAAGCAATTAAAGCACAATAGTAAAGAGAGAGAGTTAGAGAAGTGACACCGATGTGTTTACGCGGTTCGGCAATCCGGCCTACTTCTGTCCTCCAAGCTTTCCTCTTGGAGATCCTTACTATCCAATCTCACCGATTGGTCAAGTTTGACTTCGGGTATCAAACAAACCTTTTACAGCAACTGATTTGTAGGGCGTTATCCTTCTCATTCGGTTACAATTCTCTCAAAAAAAAAACTTTCAATCTCTATAATCAACCACTCAAATATAGCTAATCACAATAGGCTTGCGTGAGGGTTGTATTTCGTACACGTTTAGTAAGCTTGATGATGAGTCGAGAATTTAGCAGAGTTTTGGTATATTTTCGTGTTCGTTACTCCATCATTGGAGTGTCTTCTATTTATAACTTTCTCTGCTTTCGGTCGACCCAATCTTTTTGGTCGACCTCATCCGATCGTTGAAAACTAGCCGTAACACATTTCTGCATATTTTCGGTCGCCTAGCTCGACCAGAGACTCAACCGCCTCTCGTTTGAAATACTTCAGAGCTCTTTGTTTTACTCTTTCGGTAGCATTCCTCAACCAGTACGTCAGACCGCATCTCGACCGCAAAATGCACGAAATGGACAGAAGCAATCTGTGTCCTTTTTCGGTCGCCTTCTTCAACCAGGTCCTCGACTGCAACACGTCCGAAATGTACACTAAATATTGCAAAGTCGTTCTGTGATGCTTTTTTGGTCGCCAACGTCGACCGGGCCTTCGACCACCTCACGTTCGAAAAATACACGAAATATTACAAAAGCAAACTTTGAATTTTTTCGGTCGAGTTCTTCATCCGCAGATTCGACTGCGTCACGACCCAAAAACCATGGAATGCACAGCTTGAAATATTCTGACACATTTGTGCATCCACTCCTTCGATCAGAAATCCAACATCGAATATGTGAAGCATTTCGATCGAGGCCTTCGACCGGCACTGTGACCAAGTCACATCCGAAAGAATTCTGAGCAATCTATACTCCTTTTAGGATGGAACCTTCGACCGCATGCCAGACCGCGGTGCGTCCAAAAACATCTAGAATTAAACACTTCACTTCCGATCCGCATATCTCGAATTCTCTAAGTCTCACAATGATATCTACTCACTACATGGACTAGACAAACTCGTTAAACAACAATAATACCCTCATTAAGGGTATTTCCAATATAATCAAAATATTTGTATATAAAATAAATTCAACAAATAAACAACTTATTAAAATCATCAATATTAATCATCATCAAAATAAATACGCCAAACACACTTAAGCTACCACTAATTTCGCTAATAAATTAAAGCAATAACTATAAAATATAATATATATCTGAACTATGAGGTCGACGACAATTTGAACCTTAAACTAATTATGTTAACGAATTAAATCTTGAACTATGAGAAATGAACAACGAAAACCTTGTAATCACATATTTCGTTAAAAAACAAGTATAGATGTCTGCATCAGACGAATACGCATCCTCGAACAGCCACAATCCAACTATATAAGTCCAAGATTGAATTTGGATTAAGTTACATATGATAATTTAAATTAATTTGAATTAATTTATATTAGTTCGAGTTAATTGAAATTACCTTACATAGGGTAATTTGAATTAATTTGTATTCAGTTGCATATGTTAATTTTAATTAATTTGAATTAATTTGGATTAATTTAATAATTTGAATTAATTTAGTAATTTTGATTACGTTGCATATGGTAATTTAATAATTTAAATAAATTTGAATTAATTTAGTAATTTAGATTATGTTACTTATGGTCATTTAAATTAATTTAGATTTAGTAATTAGATTTTATTCTACCTAATTGGAAATATTTGAATTATTTGGAATTAATTTCATTTATCGTTATTTAATTTGATTTGATTTATCATCCACTGCAGAGGACCGTTAATTGCCGCAGTCATCCGCTGCGAAGGTTCGCTGGTTGGACTCCTTGCGCGTTGCGGATCCCATGCGAGCCGCGAATCCCTTATGTGCCATCGGTTGAGCACTATTTGATGGTCCAAATTTAATCTTGCACGCTGCGGATCCCTTATGTGTCCACAATGGACACTTATGTGTCTGCGGCGGACACATACTCGTCTGCGGAAGCATGTTCGTCTCATGCGAATGTCCAAACTTGTTTTTTAACGAAAAACATGACTGCAATATTTACCTTATCTTTTTTTATAGTTCAAGGTTTAATTTGTTAGTAAAAATAGTTGAAAGTTTATCGTGTTACTAATTTTATAGTTTAGGGTTTTTTATATTAAATACCCTAAATATATTATCTAATAAATAGATATTATCTATAAGTGATATTTACTTACTATGAGAATTTTTTATTTCTCATTATGTAATAACATTATTTTTATTGTGCAATGATCAAACACAAATCCCAAAAGAAAATATAAAAATCAAACAACGACATTTATGTAGAAAATTCTAACGGGTAAAAACTACGAGCAGGTAAGATATATGTACTATTAAAATCAATGTACAAAAGAAAATTTGTATAAGCGACAAACGTATAAACCTAAAAAAATTAGAGCAAAAGAAGAAATAAACTTGGTCAATTGGGCCCATATCTTATACTCCTAGAAAAATTCTATAATTTTAAAACCTTTGTCACATAAACTTTCTATTCCTACCGTAATAGAATTTGGGTCATAGAAATCTAACATACTAATCAAATAATTAATAAAATTTATAGTTAAAATAAACTCAACCCAACTTTGCTCGTTAGAGATCATGGCAACTCGGTTCATGTAGACTCAATATGGCTCGAGACGAGCCTAATTCATAAAGTGTGATAAGCCAAGCACTTGCTAGATTTGGGTCAACTTGATACAAAGAAACCTAAACCCTAAACCAACCAACTGTCCATAATACTATAAAGAAAAACCTTGAGGGGAGATGGTACTTTGGAAGAGCCAGCCATGCCCTTAAAAATTGACAACTTTGGGAATACATTTTTTGCTTTAGTTATTGTCTCTCTTACTTTAAGTAATTATATTAATATAACATTCTATCGACATTTAATTTTACTTTTAATTTTATTTTGCAGGTATTTAAAATAAAGTGTATGTGTAGTAAGACAAGGTAGATAAACACCCATGAAGACATCATATTTTTTATATTATATTGGTAACTCTCAAAAAAAATATATTATATTATTTTATTCTATATATATTATATTCTAATTTAATGATTTAATAAATAAAAATCATAGTTTTGCTACGGAATGCTACAAAATGATAAAACATCATGGTTATATATACAAAATTTTGTTTTTATTGATTTTTAAAGTAAAATCTTACGTGAAATTTTATTTGATGCAAACATATCTTAAAAAGAATATTTAAATACAGATAAATTTGAAAATTATTAACGAAAAAAGTTGTTGCTGAAGGATGAAATTAAACCAGCTATTTTACCTGGTTTAAATTTTCAAAAGGGGGTTAAAGAGAGAGAAAACATATCTAGCACGACCTATTAAAAAGGAAAAGGCGGAGAGAGTGAGCTGAAAATAAATCACGAAAAAAGAAGGAAGAGAGATTCAGAGTATGATAAGAGAAGAATTCATCTTGTTATAGCCAGCAGAAAAAGAGTGACGTCGAACATGTTTCTATCTTCAAATTCATAGCATCACAACGATCTCATGACGATGATTGTTGTAGCAAGGAGTAGCACAACAATGAAGAGAAGATTTATTATATTCTTCAAGTTTTAATGCTATGATATTTGTGATCAGTGTGATTATCTTTTTTTCATTCATGGACTAAGTATAGAGTGGATGAGAGAAGAGAGTACTTGATCATGTGAACTTATATACTTTTGTTATGTTTTGTTGCATAAACAAATTTGAACAATTCAATATTTCTTATAACTATTTTGTTCCTTGATCAAAAGTTATGGATAAATATTTGAATTTTTATTTACTTAATGGTAGGTGAAAATTAGGACAGATATTGATGTGATTATATTAACTTCATATATGTTACATAGTTAACTTCAAATATTTATATATCGATTTATTTCAATCACATGATCCGTGTAGAATTGTGCTTTCATAAATTCTATATGATATTTGTAACGATCCAGATTTTCATATATTTAAAAATGTGTTAAATTTTGAGAAAAACATATCAGAGTGCACGTCGGACCGTTAGGAACACTTTAAAACATTTCAAAAGTAAATCGTTTCGGAAATAAAGCATTTACGGAAGCGTAAATAATTTAAAGCAAAATAAACTAAACATTTATTTACAATTTAGAAAGAGAAAATTGAATTTAATTACAAATCATCTGTGTCTCACTTTACATAGTCTAGCCAACCACAAGCTCGCGCATGCAAATCCCTCATCAACTGCTTCTTCACTTGCTCGAGGACTCCGCGCGTACGTGTACCTACACCGCAAGTAAGACGTGAGCCTAAAGACCCAGTAAGAAAATGAGTTAATGCATATGAAATGTCGCTCTTTAATTCTTTGGAATGGGTCTGCCCTAAACCAATCTTTTAATTACGTATATTAGGCATAGTTACGTATTTTAGAAATAGCTCGTACATGGAGCATGGAGTTTGCGAAAGTCTATGTTTTCTAATTAATTATGTTAATTAGTCTTGTGATCCCGACAAGGGAAAGATTAATGTTTTTCCTCACTCAAGGCGTGTGACTACCCCGTGGTGGTTTTCCTAATTGTTTTTATCGTCATGAAACTATCTTAAAAACACATACAAGAATTAACTAAGGGCGAATGCAAGAGTGTTCATATGACAATCAAAACTGACATAAATATGCACAACGAGAAGGTTATGACATATAATTCTAAGCAATAAATTGAGAAGTTTATAACCTAATTTATTAATGTGCTTATATTAATCAATTTGTCTAGATTAGCTACATTGATTAGATTAATGTACTCGATCAATTAACAGTTAGATTAGCATGCTCGAAGGACCAATGATTTACACTAGTTATAATTACTTCAATCAGGGAAAAGTAACCAACGACTAACAACACAACTATCAGAAAGCCAACAACAAACAATTAACCAAACAATAGAGCTAACAGCGAGGGGCATATCACCTAACAACCAACAGAGCATTAGTAAGTTCATACAATCAGTTGGGGAGATTATTTACTAGTCATCAACCAAGAACACACGTGAACATCAAGCATAGGGATGTGCAGAGTATCCAGCATAGAGGACAAGCAACAAACCACAGATTATAAACAATGCAAAGAAAATATAGAGAACTAACCATACAATCATCCAAAACGTACAACAAACAACCGCAGACTCACTCACGCACACGTTACTTGCGTGTAGGGCCTCCACCTGGCCAAAACACACCCAAGTCTTACCATTTTGAAGAACCAAAAACAGGGACAGCGACTCCCTTCCATGCAGCAGCTGCTGCTCCTGCTCCTGCTCCCTCTCACGGTTCAGCTCATGGCAGCACCATCACACCCGAGAGAAAGTCTTCTCCAAAGAGCTTCTCCCCTTCTCTGCAATCTCAATCCCTTGGCCATCCCCTTCTCTGTATCTATACACAAGCGACTGAATTGAAACGCGGTAATAGGTTATCCCATGTTATCAGCGATGGATTGTTGATTCTTCGAATCTTGATCTCCACCAATCTGCACCTTGAGTCGCACGTTGTTTTCTTTCACCAGGAACCAGCAGACCGGTTAGGTCCAATCACGAGCAAACTGGACTAGCTGCTCCAACGCAAACCGAAGTTGCCCTAGCCATCGAGAATCGTCAAATTTCCACTGAATCCAACAACCAATCACGAAATCAAATCTGTTATGGTGGTGTGTTCTTACTGTCTATGTGGCAGTCTCCCTATTGAGTACGTGGCTATGACTTGGGGGATAGAATGGTCATCTTCCATTTATCATTAAAAGGGATTAGGGCATAGGGGAAGGAAGGAGGTGTCGATGAAGCTGAAACCCATTTCCATTTTCCCTCTCTCTGTAATCTCCCTCCCTTCTTCTCTGGATTCTCTTTCTCTTCTCTAGACTCTCTTCTCTCTATCTTCTTCATCATCTTCTTCTTCTCCTGTAACTCTCTTTCTCACTTGAATATTAATACATTTCCTTCTTCTTCCTGATTTCTTCCTGCAATATATACAGAATAATTCTTACTTTTCTCTTGTGTATACCTTTAACCATAACAATTGGTATCAGAGCCACCGATTCTTCTGATGGACAGACGCTTCAAATCATACGACTCAACTATCAGGCGGCTGGACATTTCGTTTCAGAGATTGGACAATTCGTTTCAGAAATTGGAACAGAATTTTTCTGCCAAACTGGACGCGATGATATCCTTGCTTACTCAACAACAGCCGGGGCACCAGGACTCTCACTTCGAGCAAGGATTGTTACCGGAACCGGTGGGAGCATCAAGTTCTATGGGACTGCAACCACTCCGACCAATGGATACCTTTAGATATGCTCCTCAATGGGAAATCGACTACTGGGCGAGCGATGAACAGCCAGAGATAACTGACGGGGTGTGCTCACTTGCTCTGGCAGCTATTCCTGGAGAAGATGTCCCTCACATTGCTCCAGTTTCTGTCATAGGTAACTCAGTATCCAAACTAGAAAAAATAGAGTATAGAGTGTTGCCAATGTTTGACGAAGAGGTTAATGTCAATTTCCCAAAGGTTCATGCCTTGCACCAGGATATGGAGGATTTTCTCTTCCAAATGCTTGGGGATGGGGTCAAGCTGAACAGAGATGGGATCCATAAAGTTCTTTGTAGCTTTGGATATGACTTGCAAATATATACAGAATAATTCTTACTTTTCTCTTGTGTATACCTTTAACCATAACAAAATCACACACCCAAAAAATCGAGATACGTACTTCAGAAAATCACAGCTTCATGGTTCGATTGCTATTCCAGAAGCTCTGCATTTTCAAGCCCTAGAAATCCCGCAACCCGCGACAACGCTCCGCTTGCAGCTCCTGGGACCCGCCAGACCAAGCATCGCCAGTCACCGCCTTGAACGCATGAGTCCGACCTCGCCTGATCGCTCGCTCTCCTCCGTCGTTGGCTCTCGCCTAGGCTCCCTCTCTCCCTTCTCTCGTTCGCGATCGACGCGCACACACACACACAGAGAATGGCTCAACTATTCTATGTATTTACTGAACCAGTTCAACTCATACACCACACCAATTCCATTTATTAAATTACCTACTATTATAATTTCTAATCCATCCAATTTATTCCTTTATTTTAATCTTCACTTAATACTAATTAATCTCATTAAATTGTAATTAATTAATATTTATTTTAATTACATAAATTCCCATAATTTAAATCTAACGAATACGTTCTTCGTAATACCCAAATAATTAAATAATTATCCAACTTTAAAAAGTTGGGATGTTACAATATTTTTCTATCATAAGTCTGAAGAAAAATTATAATAATAAATCAAGTAACTCTAGTGAATTTTGCCTAAAAACAAAGATTCTAGGTTATCTAAGCAATTTTACTGCATCATTTTCATAGTATTTGTAGTTAATTTCACATAAAAAGGAAATTGAATATAAGTCATGTTTCAATGACTTGATCTTCTTATCTGATTTGTTTGTGTTTTGTTTTAGCTATCTAATTTTAGATTAAATTACATTATCCAATTAATTTTCATATTTAATTGATCTTGTTTTACTTAGATTAAAATTTTGATATTTTGTCTTCGTGGAATTGATACTTTATTTATCATATAGTATTTAGATATGACACGTGCACTTGCGTAGTGTCATAGTTTTGCACAACAATTGTTAGGATCCATCCACGTCTATAGAAGGGGGGATTAATTAGATGTGCTAACTTTTTCGTGCGATAATTAATTCTCTAAACCCTAAGTGATTTATCACAGTTATAAAATTAAACAATAGGAAATATAAAGAGTAGAGATAAAGAGATGACACATATATGTTCACGCGATTCGGCAACTCCGACCTATGTTCGGGCTCTAAGCTTCTCACTTGGAGATCCTTAATTGCACAACCTCCCCGGTTGACGATATTTAACTTCACGAGTGCCAAACAAACCCAAACTATTCTCAGGGCATTACCCTCTGGATTGATCTTCACGGGCATCAATTTATCCTTGTTGACTATTTCAGGGTGTCACCGTTTCAAATAGTGTTTAGATACAAAAGATTGGAAATAGAAAATTACAACTTAGAATTTAACTCTCTAATATGAAATCTCAAGTTGAGAATTGAGAGAGTTAAACCTATGCACTCTTTTTATAAATAAGAATATGAGTATAAGATTTGGCAGCGTTTTAGTAGGATTTTCACTTGTTAAATTAAGTTTCGAAGTGCTTTCTATTTATAGAACATACTTGAGCGGTTGACCATTTCCTTTTTGGTCGACCGCTTTTTGATCGTTGAAAATATTGCCCTTAGATTTTTGGACGTTGAAGTTTTCATCGAAAACTACACTGGAGCGGTCAATCAAGCAGTCGACTGTTTCCTTCGTTGTGCCATTGTGCAGTTGATCAATGGGTCGGCCTTGTTCTTCATCACAAAATGTTAGGCAATCTGCCATTTTTGTGGTAGGCCGCTTCTGCATCGTCCAGTTTGGTTGACCTTTTGCACTGTTTAGTCGACCTCTTCCTCTGTTGGTCGACCTTTTCGTCCATTTATCCCTTTCTTGAATCTTCTAAGTTTCAATAAACATATTATAAGCTACATAAACTTAGGTAAACACATTAGTAAACATTAATACCCATATTAAGGGTATTTCCAATAAATAATAATAATGTATTTATACGATTCAATTAAACAACTTATTAATCAAATAAATTCATTATCGTCAAAACAAATAACCTAATGTCTATTAGGCTAACAACAATATCATTAAAATTCAAGCTCCCTTCCTTATTTTGATGATTAGCTATGATTGATTATTTGGCATGTGCATAATCCTAGAACTAGAGAAACTTCCTCTAGATTATACTTATTAAAATTAACAATATATAAAATATAATTATTGATGCAAAGATGTGCATCACTACGTAATATCTAAATTAGTATATAAGCCACTCGATTTGATATCATCTTATTTAACATTTATCAAATACTATATGTAGAGTCTTCAGTCCCGCTAGTATAATATTATCTGCTTTGAGTCAAATCTTGCAGATTTTGTTTTTGAGTTTTATCCTAAAACGCGTTTTATTACATAAAAAGGAGAATTCTACTTATAAACTATTCACTTTTTTTTCTCCCAAACAATATGAGATTGTGCATCTCCTTTGACATAGGCTAGACCATTACAATTAACAGAATTTTTAGTCATCCTTGCCTTTACAAGATAGGCTGCCACACTATATCATAAACCAAATCTGCATATATCTAAATTCGTATATAAGCCATTGTTTTCATTGCATTCATCAGCTTTACGACAAATTATCCATGTAGTAACTCCCCATATAGTAAAGGGAAGAGATACATCGGATATAAAATCATAACCATGATTTCAAATCATAAGTGCTAAGCGACGGAGAGAATATAATTGTAGAATTAATTAATTATTTTTATTTTTATTAAATTCTATATCATTACAAACCATCATACTTTTTATTTGAAACCTTTTGATTTCAAATTTCTCATAGCCAAGCTTAATTATAATTAATTATTGATGGATATAATAAGTTTCTTGTGGCTTGAAAAAAAAAGCATTACACATAAAACCCATGACTACTTTTTTTGTGTTGAAAGTAGTCATGTGGTCCAACAATAATTGAATTTATCATTTCATGCTTGACAAAATTAATTCAGCTTTAATCTCACCACCTAAAACCAAATGTACATTCTACCTTATTTTAGTGAATTTGTATTTGACTTTAATAGAGATGGAGAGGCCATTGATATTAAGGCTTTAGATTAGATTATAAAGAACAAATAATACGCTAAAAAAATTCTTGAAAATTAAGAGTATGGACAATTATAGTTTTGAATTTTTTAAAAACCAAATAGACTATGTGCGAAGAATTTGAATATATAGTGACGCGCATTTGCGTGACTAATTTTAACGATGTTTTTAATACGTGTTTAAATTACTCACCTTCGAAAGAACACAACCTATTTAATAACAAAAAATATTGAAGATTAGTTGTACTTATCACCTAAATTCAGACTAATCTTTTGTATTTTACCCCATATTGATAAATTAAAAGTGCAAATTGCCCCCTCTCTCTCTCTCTCTCTCTCTCTCTCTCTCTCTCTCTCTCTCTCTCTCTCTCTCTCATGAAGTTGAGAGCATGAGATGAAGTGATGATGAGGAATGATAGCAAATTTGAGACCATACGTATTTGCATGATACCAAAGTTGTACTTTGAAATTGCATGTCTTTATTCTTACTGTTCATAGTGACATTATTAAGCTATCCTCCCACTTTCCCCTTTAATTTTCTCTTTTCAAGATCTCTTTTTTTTTTCTTCTTAATTTTAATTTCCCTTTTATTGTCTTCTTTCTAATTCGTATTTTCCAATTCTGTTTTACTTAATTTAACTGTCCAATGATGCGTAACGACGTTTCTAATTCTAATAATAATATGAAAATATTTTGAACAATCGAAAATATATTTCTTCAATTGTAATTCAAAAATTATCAGCGATTAGTGAACTTGTAAATCCGATGAAACTATTGCCAGAATGATATTTCTTTATCGTATTTACTTCGTACGGTGGCAAAACAAAGTTAACTAAATGCAGATATCATAGTCATCATTTAATTTGTTTTATGATAGCTT
Source organism: Begonia loranthoides (assembly GCA_022433065.1). NCBI lineage: Eukaryota > Viridiplantae > Streptophyta > Magnoliopsida > Cucurbitales > Begoniaceae > Begonia > Begonia loranthoides. The sequence continues at coordinate 800,619 of CM039474.1, forward strand.
GAATATGACATGATGAACTATGAAATACCCACTTCAAAAAATCAAAAACCTTTCTAAAATTAAAGTTTTGGGAATTGAATTTAATTATGAAAAGTTAGATAATTAGTAAGTAAATGAAACAAAAAATAAACAAGTGTTAATTTGATATGGTAACAATCTTCGTCCCGATGAGGGTAAGAGCACAAGTTCAATCTTCTTACCACGAGATACACTTTAAAAACTATCAAGCCACTGTCCTGCAAATAATAAGACTTGATCCTAATAAACAATCTCGACGAGGGTACAAACACATCTCCCGTATATAAACATGTTCCGAGGGCTCTACTATGAGAGATATTTAAAAACTCTAAAGCCAAATGTCCCTGAAGTAAGAAGACTCAAGCTAAATAGGCTATCTCAATAAGCGTAAGAACACAAGTTCAATCTCCCGTGCATACACCTACGAGATATGTATCACTGATCTAAAAGTAATAAGACTCGAGCCCAATAAACTATGTTGATAGAGAGATAGGAATGCAAGTTTAATATCTTATTAACACACATATTAGGAGAGCTTTACGATGATGGAAGTAATCAAGTAGGATGATTAGTTTGGTCGAGATTACTAATAGAAGTACTTTAATTTTGGTAAGAATGAATTAGGATGATTAGGACTTGGTCTACCAAACCCTAGCAAAAAAAGCCTTCACTAACTCCTAACTTTCTGCCCTTACAAATTTCCATTTCATAGATCCAAATTTAAAGGGCATCTATTTAATGTTTTTAATTAATTAGCATTCTCTCTTTATTACTAATTAGGGTTAATTCTTCATTAACGCTAATGTAACTACTGTCAGCTTTTGAGTGGGACCCAGTGGACACGTGGATACTCATGGATGACGTGCTGTCCTCTTATTGGATGGTAATGAATTGTGTCACGGCTTGGTAGTGTTAGGCGAGTCTCGTCCATCGTTACAACAAACCAAGCAGTTTCCTTGACTTATCCAAGCAAGCTGCCAGTTCATTTTGGTAACTTATTCATCAAATGACGAAACTACCCTTCATTAATGAAATAAAATTAGACTAAATAAATAAATAATATTGTTTCCGGGGTTAAAATACAAATTAAAAATGCGAGAAAGGAAGAAAGTAATTAAAAAAGACGTCAAAAATACCTATTGATGAGGGTATTTTTGGAAATAAGAATAATGGAAAAAATGGGTGGGGAAGAATAGGTACCTAAAATGGGCAATTCTCGCATGTTACATGTGCCTCCAATTGCACTTTGTGTATTCATTTATTTATTTTTATGTTAAACGAAGAATTTATGACGCAATTAAATAAGAGAATAATTATCAATATTAATCTTGAAGAATATTATTTTTTTAACTGACACTTTGAATTTTTATTTTTGTTCTTTGACACCCTAAAATTTGAGCCGTTAACAATAGACATTTTTATCAATAAAGGGTTCGTTAAATGGCGGATACCATTACTTTTGCTAATATCAACGCTTCCACGACCATGTGTCATTGAGATAAAACTTGTTTTCTGCAGCGGAAATATATTTCGATTGCAGAAAATACTCTTTTCACAGCGAATACTTATCTTTCGTTACGGATAGTAAGTCCTTGAAGGAGTAATAGGACTTACTTTCTGCAATGAAAGACACATTTTCTGTTGTAAAAAATACTCTTTTCGTAACAGATACTTACCTTCTTTTATGAAAAATAAGGTCATTTAACAGATTCTCTAACAATGAGGGTGTATGTTGCTGACGCTTCAGATGTTAAGGTGTTAAATAACAAAAATAAAAGTTCAAGGTGTCAATTAAAAAGATCATGATACTTCAAGGATAATATTGATAATTGCACTAAATAGTAAGTTATATGGGATTAACAGCTTAGATAATTAAATGTGGATGAGTTATAATTTAGAAAAATGTAAATTAAATTTGATAAATAAATAAAAAATAAAATATTTAAAATTATAATTAGTAATTTCTTCGTGAATCTCACACTTGGTGGAGGGATGCTTGTCACCTACTCTCCTCCTTTCCAGTTTACGCTCTTTCTGAGCAGAGCTTTTTGAGAGAAGGGGAAGGGGTCTTGGTTTTCGTCTGGAGATGGAGAAGCACAAGTGCAAGCTCTGCTTTCGAAGCTTCTCCAATGGCAGAGCGCTGGGGGGTCACATGAGGTCGCATGTGATGAATTTTGTACCTTTACCTTCCGAACCAGAGGAATCGCCATTTTTGCATTCTCGAGCGGGGAGAAGAGGCGAAGAGGCGGAGTCGGCTTCTTCACCGCCGTTTTCTTTGTCTTCCTCGGGAGGTGAGGCGGAGGAAGAGGATCTCTGCTACGGCCTGAGAGAGAATCCGAAACGAAGTTTCAGGATCTCTGATCCTGAATTTTCATTCGCCGTTGATGCAGGCTCCGTGATTTTGCAGGATAGAGAGAGCGAAACTGAATCGCCGAAGAATACGACTCGCCGACGGCGATCGAACCGTTACTTAAACCAGAATAAGATTCAAAGTTGCTCCGAATTTCACGAAGAAGAAGGTCCGGGAAAGGCCAAACTGAGAAAACTGAGTTACTCCGAGTTATGGACCGAGCCGGAACCAGTGAGTTCGATCTCCGACGCAACAACGGAAGAAGACGTTGCTTTCTGTTTAATGATGCTTTCAAGAGACAGCTGGACTAAACGGTCCGTAACATCCGAAGAAGACGAAGAAGATGAAGAAGAAGAAGAAGAAAAATCAATGGAGGAAACCGATTCAGAGGAGCTTAAATTTCCTAAAATTAAAAATGGAAGGAAGTACAAGTGCGAAACCTGCAAGAGAGCTTTCCGATCCTACCAGGCTCTTGGAGGACACAGAGCGAGTCACAAGAAGATGAAGCTTTCTTCTACGCCAATGGCGGGCCATGACAATGCTGATTCTTCTGCTTCAATGGCGGACAAGAAAATTCACGAATGTCCAGTTTGTTTCAAAGTTTTCTCTTCTGGACAAGCGCTCGGCGGCCATAAGAGATCTCACGTTACTGGTTTATCGTCGATAATTTCTGCTAAAACTTCAACAACTAAGCGTAATCTCAACTTGATAGATCTAAATCTTCCTGCTCCGATCGACGAAGAAAATGATCCGAGTCAAATCGAGCTATCTGCAGTCTCTGATTCTGAATTCGTCAAACACCTTAGGATATGATTCCGCCATTGGAGTTGATTTGAAGGTAACAACTCTATTCACATGCTCAATATTCTTCCTGCTCTGTTTTTTTTTCTAAAGTAACTGAATTGAGTATTATTTATAACATCCATCAATGGAGGATTAATACTATTTTACTGAAATTCCCGCAATTCTGCTTCATTTTGAGCTTAAAACTGCAGTTACAGATTATGTGTTTAGGATGAAAAGTGGAGAAGATGAAGAAATTTAGGATTTTGATTATCGATTCATTCTTTAGAATCCAAAGAGTTAAAAACTAATCATTTTTTAAAAAAAAACAAGTTTTATCAACCTCTCCCTCCCTCCCTCTCTCCCTCTCTCTCTCTCTCT